>OY776116.1:88918112-89259112 GCA_963675035.1 Allygus modestus
ATGAGGATTTTTAACAAAATTGCAAATGATTAAAAAGAGCTGGAGCTTAGGAAATTTTCTAAATTATTTAAGACCTACCTCATAAAAGGGCCTACTTTACAATTGATGAGTTTTTAAATGAAAATATGAAAGTACATTAATTTGATCTTTAATGAATTTTTAATTTTACTTGTATAGTATACTTATAAGGCATGACTAGTCACCTGTTTGAGCAGGAATTTTCCTGTATCCATCAAATGTTATGTGACATTCTAATAAATGAAATATAAAAAAATAAAATAGTAATTTAGCGTTAACAAGTGGATGTGCAAAGTATTAATCTTATAACTAACTGAATTATAAATATATTAAGCCCTTTAAGACTTTTCCTCCACCCTGCATTTACAAATTGTTGTGTAAATATTATTTTTGAACGCATTTTCTCTTGTATGTTTTTTAAATTTTGCCCCACTTGCCCCCTCCCCCCGTCACAGGCTCTGGGAAGTAGACAATAAACTGAAACTTTATATTATAGTGGTGGGTTAGAGATTGGTAGAGTGATTGTAATCGGCCTTCCAAGGATTCCCTCGGTCACTTAATATGCATACATTTTATTATGTACGGATTCAATTGTTTATCCTTATTCATATTAAGTTATTTCATTGTTGCAATTTTGTTCTAAGGCCACCGTAAATCTACTTGAGGTTTAGCTATGATATTTAAGCAATTTTTAAGTCTTTTAGGTTTATTTTATTGCTGGTGTAACTATTACATAGTATAAGGGTTGTCCCTTGTTTTGTCGACAAGGGACAAAACAAGTATTTATAGATTAACTTGCTATCTATAAATAACATATGTAATTGTTAAAGCTACTGTCTAATAACCATCAACCAAACAATAAATAAGTTTCACTTCATGAATTAGCATGAGTCGAGCTAAACTTGCTAATCTTGTGGTGGTGATTAAGCTTAGTATTAATATCTATGTACCGATTAATTTGTACTGTACAATACCTGCACTGATTTGTGTGTGCACCACAGACCCTATCAAAATCAACCACTATGGCGTCTGATTTATATAGAGAGGTTATTTAAAACTTTATTGTATGGTATAAAAAGTACTTAAGCAAGCCATTAACTTTATAGAATTGAAGAACAAAGGGCGTAAATTAAAAGGTGTAAATTTTGATTGATATATAAGTAGTGTGGGTTTGCGGGTTTTGCGCCGGAAGTGACGTCATCCGGTCACGTGACCGGAAGTGCTGAGTCATGAAAGATGTTATCTGGGGCTGAGCCAGTGACGTAGGCGGTTTTGTGACGAAATGAGTTAAAGTTCAAAGTTCAAGGTCACGGGGAGGTAATTTTAAAAAAGTACTACCTCGCACGCGTAAAATCCGATTGTGATTCGATAGTTTTAATTCGATAAAATATCGAATGAAAATTATCGAATGAAGCAATCGAATGATACGAGTGCGAGGTAGTACTAATACAAATATTACTTTATTTTTATTTACAATAAGTTATGTTTACAATAATTCATGTTTACAATAGTTCCCCGTTGTTGGTTGTCATCGATGTTGTTGATCCGGACGAGTTGCGGCCATCACTTCGCTTTCTGAAGAAAGACGGTATATACTTCGATTCCTGCGCAGAGTCCATGTTGTTTTTTGATGCGTAAAGTTCCAAAGATAAATCGTAACCGGACGCAATGAGAAGTCTTAACTCTTCATTAAAAACCTCGAGGTCTTGGAAAGTCGCCAGATGAATAGAGTCATAATGAATACACCTAATTTTAATGGACATTTTAATACAATGTTTTACGTTTGTGAAGAGCACTCGATGTTCACCAGTCGAGAGCCGGAGGTGTACTGACTATTCGCTAGCTAGCGTTCTGGTATCAAACAAAATGGTGGGGCGGAGAAGATGGCGGACAGCAGATGGCAGGCGGCAGGTGGCAGCTGGTTGCTACTACATTCGCCGCCACAGTAATGCAATCCTTCGGCGTAATTCTTGTAGTTTATCTTGTCGGTTCATTTGATACGTTTTACATCTACATATGCAATAGCTGAAACACTTGCACTTACGACAAGCTTTCCCGTCAACTTGATCGCCTGGTATTTTAAAACATTGTAACTCGCAACAATATGTCTTCAAATTGTTATCGAAAAATAAATTTTTCATAGGTGACACCGACATGTTAGCTGCAGCGTGTGTTAGACAAGACTGAGACTAACTTCACTGCTCCCTCTCTTTTATACCTCTTCATAAGTTAACCCTGAATGAAAGTTCAAGGTCATCCATTTGAATTTTAAAAAAAGCAACACAGCAGTATATAAAATAATATACTGCTGTGTTGCTGTTTTTATTTTTTTTTATTTTATTTTTTTTTTTTTTTTTTATTTTCTTTATTAAACAAACATCTTACAATACAATAAACTTAAGTTTAACATTGATAACTAGAAATACAAACAGAGACATTATGTACAAGGATGCGTGATGTGCAGAGTGAGTTCCGTCGAGTTGTTACCGCTTACACCGTGTGATACCAAATACAACGTCCCCGGTTGAATATCTCGCAAATCTTCATTTTGTAGCAGTTGAACAAATCGTTTTGGAAGAAATACTTGAAACTTCGGCTCATCTCCTGGAGAGAAAGGTCCTTCGCTCAATGAAACTAGAATTGCTTCTCCATGTGTGGTTTCCACTTTCTTGATGTTATGAATAATGTAGTGTTTTTGTTCTTTTAGTTCTGAACACTTTTTAGTTAGCAGAAGGTCGGATTTTGAATGAGTGTTGAATTGATCAACCAGTGTTTGTAGAAACTGTTGTGATGTCATCTTCATCAGTGGTGGTTGTGGTGTCTTCTGTGATGTTGCCTCTTCGGAGTCTCGAATAATACTCGTGCCGGAGCGGTGTTGGCTCCTCGTATTTATAGGCCCCGCTACCCCCACCACATTCCGGTTCTTTGCTACCCCCACCACATTTCTGCGTTTGTTCCAAGTAAGCAGCCAAACGATATGCGTTGTGCAATGCGCAGTTTAATTGTCCGTGTTTAGGATCTTTTGCAGCAACACAAATATTACCGAGATTAATGTTAAAGTCCTTACCGATGGTTATATCGAAAACATCACCGTGCGTGTACTTTTGTATCCAGTTCCTTTTTTCTAATCCTCTTGTGTATATATGTGAATATTGTTTGCAAAAGTTAAACATAATACTGTGCAGATTACTGTAGCTTATAAATCCTTCATACCAATGTATGTGATGAAAGTAGTTTGTTATCCATTTGTTTGTACTTTTTGCTTTGGCGTTAAGGTTGTTAAAAGAAAAAGGAGCTTCAAACGTGAATGGGTAAACTACAAATGTAAGCAAGTCTAAAATTACTAATTCCTTGATAATAAACCTATCATCATTATTTCGAAATGCTTGAAATTCTATTACACAAGGCTTTACACTCACTTCTTCATCCCCTCCGCTCATCATGGCACCTAGCAATCAACTAAACTGTTTTCCACACCACGGTAGGTTAAATACCAGGCCGTACAGTTGCAGGCGCGTTGGTGTATATTTAACGTGGGCACCGTCCCCAATAGGCCTACCCCACGTGTGTTCTTCTTTACTAAGTCAAACTTTAGTCTTTTTTAACTTCTTCTTCTTGTGTTTCGTTTTCTTCTTCTTCTTGTTTCTCCGTTTCTTCTTCCTGTGTTGTTTCTTCTGTAGCTTCTGTAGCGATTTCTACAAGTGGTTCAAAATCCTTTAACTTTCTCCACATGCAAACTTCATGAGGTATTCTATTAAAAATAGATGTATCCACAGGTCCGTACACGATGGTGCTATCAGGTTGTTTTTCCAAAGTATCGACCAAATATTCTTTAATAATAGCGCTTGCAAATACCAACTGTCTCATGTACCTTGTAATAGGTTCTGTTGCGTAGTTTAAAACGTAGAATTCTTCACGTGACAGTAGAATCTTATTTTCATGTTGAGTCAAGTCTCTAATTCGCACTTGTAGTTGTCCACGATGTTTAACAATATCGATTTCATTGTCACAATCCAAAAGTCGAATATGTGTTTTCCTTCCACACAAACTGTTAGTTAAATAACATTCTATTAAATGTACATGTTTCAAAAATGACTCCCAAGCATTTTGCGAAAATAAAACCTTTTTTGTTCCATGGTGTAGTATTACTGTAGGGGAATAATTCAATGACTTCATCAATCCAACTGATACACTTTTACTGATGCATGCTGAGATGGGGTAAAAGATTCGCAAAAAAACTTCAGTTAAAATGTGAGGAGGAATATTTTCTTCAACTTTCTTCTTCCTCTTTGGTACTACCTTTGATGGGTCTGCATTACTTTCCTCCTCTCTATCTCTTTTACCAAACTTTAAAAATGCAGTTATTTCCTTGATGATTTCTTCTTCACTAGTATTATCACGTTCCAATAACGGTGCTACCTCTGCATCACCTTGTACAACAGATGGAGAACTCATTTTGTAGAAGATGTTGCCCATGCGACGATAGACGATCAACTGAAGACCTGCATTGTTGCTCCGCTATTTATAGGTTAGCGACAGTGGCGGTGCCGGTGGTGGTACAACGTTTTACAATACCGTCTTTACGATACCAGTCAACGGTGTGTATGTAACAATTTTATCGTGCAAAATTAAACAATACGCAGATGTATTTGCAGGTACGTTTTCTTGAAATTCCATTTCTATTTTTATATCAACACTAGACGATTTTACACATTCGTTTTGTTTGGAGCAATCAATTACAACAATCGGAGCTTTCGATTCAAACTGTACGGGAGATAGTAGAGGTGTGTTTGTTTTGCCGTAATATGAATTTTGGAACCTAGCGTACATATCGTATAAAACACTGTACCTTTTTTTATCAAAAGAGATATTAAAGTTGTCGTAGGGAAAGAATTGTGAATTCAGGAACACTTTACAGTTTGTTAATTTACAATGGTCAAATTCACCAGCATTTTCAGTTAATATACTTTTTTTCTTTGTTTGTAATCCAAAGATTACATATCTCGCTTTTTCCAAATGAGTAGAAGTTTTTACAGTCCATGTATGCCGTTGTGTTGAAGGTAAAACGGGGTATTCATGAAACTCCCAGCTTCTGAATGGCATTACAATGTCTCGATCTGATTTTAACTTTCTTAATAATGTAATCCTGTGTTCATCATTTAGTCGCACATGTGGTACTCTCCAAACAATCTTGTCTAATGTTAGTTTCCAGTCTAAATTGGCTTCAGTTGTTCCAGCAGATGCTTTAATAATATCATTATCGTTTGATGACCTTAATAAAACTAGTTCTTGTTTTACATTTATTATTATTCTTCTGTAATCTTCAGCAAATCCTAAAAGTAATCTTAAAGGTACGTAAAAATCAAAGTTTCCCGAAGCGTCAGGAGTAATTATACTTTTGTCTGGTGCAACCCATCCTGCAACAGCTAACAGATTCTTCTCATTTGGTGTTAAAGACGCTAATCCTTTTAATGTACTGGAAATTCCAACCTTTTTTGTTGAATCGACTGTAACTCCTGAAATTTCATATCTAATCTCGTCAAACAAAAATGCCATAGGATTATTTATGAACGGAACAGTGGTTCCAACAGTACCGTCAGCTTTTGTTACTTTTCCTTCAATATATAAATAACTTTCGCATGGAAGAGTATAAATGTCTTGTTGTTGTATAGGAATCCTAATTTCATCGTTATTGTTTAATTTGGACGAAGCGTAAGGGTTGTGCGTGTGATATTCCTTTTCCCATAAGGTCTCGTCGAATGTTGGGCCCTGCGCTATATCCAGTATATCCATTGTTAATGACCTTTAATCCAATTTCTTCTAGAAAACGAATGTTGTCACTTGTTAATCCTTCTACAGCTGATGAGCTACTGACCTCTTTGCTGGTTGGCTCTCTCTTTTTAAATGATAACCCCATTATCTAAGCGGATGATTTTATATGTATTCTTACAGTAATAGCTTCTCCTCGAAAGTCAATAAGGTTTCCGTCTTGATCCACTATGTTCAGCACGATGTCTGAAATGAAACTGGTGTTTAACGGTAGGTACACAAGGTTTTGAGGCTTTTCTACTATCTTGAAACCCGGTGCGACTGATGGGTAGAATGTGTGTAATATATGCCGATTTTCTCCATCTCTGTAGGATCCTTGTATAATGTTACATGTAATGTCTATGCTGTTTACTTTGATGATCGTCACAGTTCTATTCCCAGAATGAGTTGTATTAGGTTCTAATACCTTTGTTTCCTTAGAAAACCCCAATAAACTACCAATTGAACGTTCTTGGCCAAAATCAATATAATACTTAGAAGTAATTTCGGCTTTCATTGTATTGTTATTGCCTTTTATCGTTATATTTTCTTTTCCCATATGTTTTTGTATAACTTCATTTATATTATCAATTTCATAAGCTCCTGTTGGTAAACTGAATTCTTCCAAAGCTGAATATTTTCCTTTATTATCTTTTGTCTTGTAATAATGTATTTTGTTATTAATTCCTTCACTAACGTTTGGAATAGAGTTATATGTTGTTAAATCCAATAATGCGGCTTCCCATAGTCTTCCTTTTTGCAAACGTAGCGCTGGAAACAGAATACTGCGCAAAGTACATGAGTTACCGGTTAATGACACTGTATACGAAGACATCTTAAAGTTGACTAACACTTTTAGCTAAAAAGTCTAAACATAAATGACCGCAAATGGATGTATCATCAGGTTGTTTTCTTGTATAATTGTAAAAAACATTTTCTGCCGCACGAAAGTATTGTTGAAGTTCTTTCGGTGGTGGAAGGTTTCCAAAACTGTCGAAATAATAAATCGTTTCACCAAGTTTCTTGTAACACACCCAATGAGTGCCTAATCCTTCACTATTATCCAAATTTACTATACCAGTCTCATTTTTCCACATTTTAACCGGTAATTCATCTTTCATAAATACTCCTCTAAAAAATGGGATTTTCAAACAAGAAGCATATGTAATCAGTTCTTCATTGGTTAATTCTTTGTTTTTAATTATTAATTGCTCTTTCTTATTTAATACACACGATACGGTCTTAGGTATAGTCCTCCTCCCTTTTTTATCATTGACCATATTGTTGGTTTCTTTTTACCTTTACCACTAGTAGATCGACGTTTTCTTCTGATATTACCTCCTTGTTTCTTAGCGGGTCTTTTCCCACGCCTTCTTCTCTTTCCTCCTCCAAACGTAGTTTTTGCTTTCATTGCTGCTGTTACTGCTAAAGACGATGCTTTTTCACCAATACTCGCGTCACTAGATTTTACTCTTTGCCAAGCTTTCTCAGAAAGTGCTCTATCTGCTATTGATCTATTTTTTGTATCACCAAATTTGGAATACGCTATATCGTGCTGTTTACAAGCCTGATCAAGCTTATTTATTCCAGGATCTCCTCTAGCAAGCCGTTTCTCTAATTTAGTTCCAGGACCACAATATTGATATCCTCCAGGTAAATGTAATTCCACAGGTAATAAATCAATCGCCTTGTTAACTATAGCTCCAACCGGTTTACTTAATAGAGAAAATGCTGTTGATGCTATTCCCCTTCCTCTCTGTAATCTCTCTCGATTATGACTGATGCGTTTAGCCCTCGGCATGACTATTTATAGCCAAACTTACAGTCAGTAGGTGCACTCTATAAATGTTTTACAATGAATGTAATATTAGTCTTGGCTTCTTGTATTATATATACTGTTTAAAATCCATTTATTATATAGAAATGGATTAATTAATTAAATGTAGACATAATAAATAAAAGTAGTAAAAATAGAAATAAGGTGTAATTGAAGATGTTTCAAATGTTTCTCCGCTGGTGATGGTATCGTTGTTTTCGGTAAAATGAATAAAATCTAAATAGTTGTCATGTTCCCTTAGAAACTTGCCACTCAATCGTTGGTAATTAAATAACACATTCCAGTCTAGTTTATCTTTAAAATTGTCAATGTAATTTTCAGAGAGATTTTGATATTTACTTATTACTTCCCAACAGTTATTAAAATTTGATGTCATCTCTACAAGGAAGTTTTCTGAAAACTGTTGTCTTTGTAAAATATGAATCCAGTTAACTCTGTGAAAATAAATTCTTAACATAGTCATTGTGAAGAGGTAGTGTATGGAAAGTTGTTCCCAATCCATATATCTATCAAACCGTTGAACAAAACCATCTGTCAGCACTCCTTGGGGAAATCTCGGCTCTTGAGATATTAAACTCCACGCAGTAATATTGGATTCCATCATCCTCTCTGTATCATCTCTCGAATATAACTGATGCTTTATCCCTTATCATGGGTATTTAAATTCTTTTTTCTCTTATATAATCTTCATCGTTTTCTGTTGGTTCATTAATCACATTCACTTTATCCCCCTTTCCTAATGTCTTGACTTTAGAAGGCTCAGACGGTTTATCTAATTGATTAGGTTTTTCTGGATTGTGTATCTTTTTCCAGTCTAAATAATTGTGGCTGTCAACATCTGAAGCTACAGCTCTTCCTGAAGCCCGATTGCTTAACCTTTTACCGGAAAATCCCCAATGGTCTTCGTGTACAATCGGGGTTCTTTTATCCATGTATTGTACCGTAACCGCATCAGAAGACAAAAGCGGATCACCAACATTTTGAATTACTTTTCCTTCAAAATTATAATTACCATCAGGTGTTAACGGAAACCCAGCTCTTTTTTCACTATATCCAGATTTTACTCCAAACTCGGAATACCGTCCAAACTTGTCCACACTCATGATGTAACTGAATCGCTATCGTTTAGGTTCTTACTATATATATATATATATATATATATATACGTCTACTGAACAATTATTTCTCGTTTTCGCAGTTCATCAACCAAAGCTACCCATTCGTTTTCTAAACCAGTGTGCCCGGCTTCCATAGCTTCATGTAATAACCTCATTCGATCAACTAACTTATTTATATCGTTGTAATATATTATATTGGTTTTATACAAATTTTTTAATAATCCCCTTTCAGATGTAGTAGGATCAGTTGTTTTTCTTTTTTTATGCAAAACATTTAATTCAGCAGAAGATAAAGCTCTTCTTTTAATTGGAGCTTTATTTGATTTCGAGGGGAAAAGACTAGATATAATGTTTGTGTATTTTATTGACCTGTTTCTATGAATAGGTAGTTCTTTGGAATATTTTTTTCTATGTGCATTTGTATACTCTAGTATATTTTTAAACAATTGTAAATCCTTTTTAGTATATTTACCAGGATTATTTTTAAAGATGAGTTCAAACAAACCTGTTGTACCTTTATATTTCTTATCACCAATAACTATATCATCATTTTCGTTTATATCTAACTTTCTATCTCCAATCATTAATCCTTTATCCTCTATTCTAGCTCCATATGTATGATAATTTCGATTAGCATGTGTACCATGTAACATTTTTAATGTATATTTTCTTCCAAGTGTTCCTTTAAACATAATATCTGTGCCTAATTTGCTTAAGTTGGATGGGTTGATATCCTCTTCTTCTGCTCTTGTATCTTCCGCACTTGTATCTTCTGTACTTGTATCTCCTGCAATGTTCTTTTCCCTTAAATCTCCTATATCTCCGCTTTCTTCATACTCGTCGCTTTCTTCAGATGTTTGTAACTGGTCAGAACTTTCATCATTCTGAAATTCTTCTTCATATTTGGAAATTGGTAGCATTTTGTCTCCTTCGAAGCGAATTGAAGGTCTTTCCATATTTTGTGCTAATCGCTTTAAAGGTTCAGTAACAGGTTTGAATGTTGTTTCTAAAAATTGCTCTCTTTCATTTATACCTGATTTTAAAGCTCGGTTTTTTTGTCTAATAGAATCACTAAGTGATTTTATTTCCTTTAATAGCTTTTCCTGGTTAACCATCTTCACACCTTGACGACTTGTACAGTAATACCGCTAATCAGTGTATTAAAACGAATTTATCAAAACCTATTCTATAACGACCATCTTTTATAGCTTGATCTTTCATAATAACCAAAAATCCATACTTTTCCGCCCATGCTTTTCCGCAAAGCTCTTTAAACTTTTCAAATGGCATATCCGCATTCACATGATCGTTATATATATGTTTTAGGTTAGTATCATCTTGTTTTAATACAATTAGAATATTTGCATTATCTCTGATAAGTTGTTTTGGGATTTTGCTATAAGTTTGTCCTATATATATGCTGTCGATGTTATTATGTCTTCCCATGGCAAAGTAGTTTCTAATAGTATCCTGATTTTCACAAGATACATCGTCAAATATAAATACAGAATACGGTTTCGCTTCGTTTGGTTGCATAATGCTATCACTAACGTTAAATTTGTAAAAATTAACATCAGACACATCAGATAGGATTTTATCCAGCAATTGATACTTTGGTTGATGTAGAGACTTTGAAAAAATATATAGGTTACTAAACCTTAATCCCTGCGGATTAGTGATCAAATTAAAGACAACATTGGTCTTTCCACAGTTTGAGGGGCCACTTACTATACATCGAACAGTGTTTGGAAGTAAACTACCGTGTTTACCATTGTTGATTTTAACGTTATCCACAGTTAAATCATCTATGTTATTAATATTGAATCGATCTTTATGGTGAATAATCTCCATCCTGCTCAAAGGTTAACGATGAAATGAGTTGCTTGTATTAAACCAAGTCCTTTATAGGTATCCATGAATCCTCAGTTTTGTTAAACCCTAACCACCGCACTTTAACTGCGTCCTTTTTTCTTTGTAACACTTTTTCAACAAGATATACATCACCTACTGTTGACTTTAACATTTCATGTCCATAAAATGCACCTTGCAACAAATCTCCTTTGTTATCTTTTAGGATATACGTTTCAGGTACAGTCGGTTGCACTTTATACACTGTAAAAACTTCATTCGTCCAATTGGGAAGGTATTTTTTGGTAAACACTCCCTTATATTTACTAATCCGTACTTTATCACTTACATTAAATTTTCTTGGCTGCATTTTTTCTACTTTAGGCTTTGTATTTTTCTTTATGCGTTTTAATACATCTTTTGCATTTCTTCTATTTACTTTGTTAGGTTTCATACCAATAGTTCTATGAAACCTGTTGTTATAATCATTTATTAATTGTGGTAAAACATCATACCATACGTAAGAACCTCTTTTTGAAAATTGTTTATACAGTGCTCCTTTCAAGGTTCTATTGAATCTTTCTACAATAGCTGCTTTTTTCTCTGAATTTGTAGAATAATGATTTATTTTATATTTATTCATTAACTGTGCAAAGTTTGTATTAAAGTATTCTGTTCCATCATCAGTTTGTAAATGTTTAATTTTGTTTTTATCTCTTTTTATGGCTATTTCCATGGCTTCTGTTACGCTTTTACCAGTCTTGTCCTTTAGAGGCAAAGCGTCTGCAACTTTTGTAAAACAATTAATAATTGTGAGTATATATTTAAATCCTTTGTTTATTCTGCTATGCGGTCGCATTTTAATTAGATCCGCTTGATATAGATCATTTATCCCTTTTATAACAGTATTTCTTCTTGGAAACTTTATTCTTGCAGGTTTGTGTAGTTCATTAATAATCTTCTCCTTCAGGTCTGACATGATGGTTTCACGAAGGCAGCTGATATGGTATTAAATATTCTTTGGTATAAATCTGCTTATATATATATATATATATATATATATATATACATATAGTTCAAGGTCATTTAAAACTTGTGTAAAAAAAGGGGAAACACAGCTTAACATTGCTGTGTTTCCCCTTTTTTTACGGAAAGGAAAAGGTTAAAGGATCTAGGACGATGAAAAGGTTACTCGTCAATAGGGTTGAGGGAGTAGTGGCCGAATGGTAATGTGTTGATTTTGTCTGGAAGTGTTTGTCTTTTGTCGTCATTACAGGATAGCGCCTTTTTAACTTCAGTCACGCTGTACAGCTGATGGTTAAAACTTCTGATGGTGTTGAATTTAGCTGTAATTATGTTATCCTCAAATAAGCATTGCTTGTAGTGTTCAAAATGCACTTTCTTCTTTAAATATAAACTCTTTACACCTTTAGCTTTCTTAATATAGCTATTCTTCTTTTCTTCTTCTTCTTCTTTTTCATTATAGAGTTTCAAAGAATATAGTTTAGACATCAATGCAACAATCTCTTCAAGCAGAACACCATTAGCCTCATCCTTGAATTTGCCTAGTACTTTTTTGTGTCTGTCATTGTCGTAGTTTGGATGATCTTTTGGATAATCGGAGAAATCAAAGTCGTTCTTGTAAATAAATGTACGCAAATCTTTATACATGTCCAATGTTACTATGCGATATATGAAAGCGTCAGTGTCCATATATGTAATAGATATATTTTCTCTTCCGTAGAACGCCACCATTTTGTTGTAGTGAAAATCGTACATGTGTGTTTTTGAGATGTCCAAGATTGACATGCCTATATACAAAGGACGATCCATCTTCACACTCGTCTTCTTCATGGACACTGCTACAAGTTTTTCATTAATAATTATAGATGTTCCAAAATTTGGCTGCTGTACTAGTTTCTGTAATTTTTTTGCGTCGGTAACAAGTTTAACATTTTTGTGTCTTCTTTTGTTTTCCAATGTTTTTCCAAATATCGCATTATTCATTAATTTAAAGAAATCTTTTTGAAAGTCTGATGTAGCTGCTGCTCTTCTGATGGTATTTGAATCAATGTAGGGTTTCAACCAGCATGATTGAGAAAATTCCAAAACTCTATTAATTTTTGTTAGACGTAGTCCTAATTCGATAGCTTGTTGAACCACCCAAAAGTGAGCCACGTAGCGTTGTTTATTATTTAATGTCATCATTAATTTGGGTTGTTTTCCAATTGGTGAAATTTCTGTTTTAGCAAGAAGTGGAAGGTCATAATGAAGATCATGTAAATTTTCTGGGTATTCAAAATCGCAATCCAAAATATATCCAGTGTCACCATGTTTCGGAATTTGTAAAATATCGCCAATAGAGTCGGGATTAATCCATTTAAAGTTATCAAAAGGAAGTGGGTTTGACATTGCCCATCCGTACAGGTTATTTGCATCGAAATATCCTAAATAGGTTGACGGTTTGGTTTCATCGTAATCGGGTAGGTATTTGTTGTTGGCTTTGACATGTCTGGTAACACTTTGGGTCAATCCGCCTCTTACTCCAGCTTCAACCATTAAAACCATGTCAATGTCTGTTAAAAGTTGGAGTTTGCATTTTGTTTCTTTTAACATGGCTTGCCAAGCTAATCCTGGTGAAGTATACGAATGTAGAGGGTCCAAACCGTATGCAGCAAAACAGGTGTTTCGGAATTCTTCCATTACATCACAAAGAAGAGTTACATCTAGTTTGACATAAAAGTCCGAGTAATCTCCTAAGGTCTTCATATCTAACTCGTTCCATACTCGACGTGCGTGTTGATAGTCCTCAAGTGATATTTCCGAATCATTAAGTTTGTTTTTGAAGTGTTCTGGTGAAGGTAGTGATGTTTCATCAAATCTATGCAGTCCATCGATGTAATCATAGGGGAAGACTCCTTTTCGAAGAACCAAATCCATTTTACTATTGGGTACAATTTTGCTTGTTTCTATCAAATCTGTTCTTCTTAGATTTTCAGATAATTTCATGAGGCTTGAAGGCATAAATCTAAATGAATCAACAAACCTTAATTTAATTTTACCCACCTTTTTTGAAAAGCTTATAAATTTTTCCATTGTAGTAGCCAAAACGTCTATTGCTCCATTATCTCTTCCTAGTTCGGGGATTATGAAGTGCGAATCATAACCACTCAGATTGTGCAGAACTACGGGGATAAAATATGGTAGTTTGTAGTTCAAGTTGCAAGCGTTACAGGCTGCACCTCTGTACGCTCCCGTAAGATGATCATGGTCACGAACTTTAACGTTATCCAGTGTAAAGGTGTTATTACACAAATAACACGTTGTTGTTGAATCATAATGTTGAAGTTCTTCTTCTTCCATAGGTGACATGGGTACCTTTGTTCCATACAGTTCTTCTACCTTTGCAGCTATGTCATACAAATCATCGACAAAGTATTTGGCTGCTTCTTCACCGCGATAAATCTTTGGAGAAGATGATAGTCCATATTTTTGAAGATGGTCTTCAGTCAACGTGGATTTAATTAGTATGCAATAACTGTTTGGTGAATGAAGTTGGTATTTGCTTCTTCTTGTAACGTCCTCTTCTTGTTGTTCAAGCGGATGTAAAGAAGACTCGAAATCAGCGTAAACAACAACAGGTACACGGTATTGTTGTATTACTTTGTCAAATTTTATCTGCGCTCTGCTAGGATGCGGCAATTTAATTCTTACTTCATAGTTTCCATTACATAACCGCTGGTGTTCTACTAACCGATCAGACCCTCCCCTTCTTAGTTCTTTGTTCACGTGACAAAAACATCTTTTGCAAATTGTCATCTTTCTTTTATGCTTAGATAATTGATTAGAAACAAGACTTTCAAATTTTTTGATATACACAAAGTGTGAAATATCACCTTTAGTAATTAATAACAAATCGGTATGATCTCTGCGCTCATTTGGTGTTATACGCAAGGGGTACAAATTGTTTGTCGAATCCAATCCGAAGAGGTTGACAGAAGCTGAAGGATTTTGTTTTTCAAATTTTGAAACGTCTGTTATAGCAACAGGGTAAGTCATCCCTTGGAAATTATATCTATGTTGTACTTCTTCATAATAGTGACTTGGTCTTTCCGGATGAATTGTTACATATTTGGCCAACATAGCATATTTAAAACACTCAGTATCTTGATTTTGTACGTTGACGCAGGATAAGGTATTTCTAATCTTTGTTGGTAGAGGAATGTAGCTACTTCCTCGAATTCCATAGCCGTGTTTGTGTACTCTTAAGTCTAGCCCTGTGATGCTTAACAAATTCCATCCAGAGCCTCTTCCTTCATGTTCTTGTATTTTAGTCATTAGCTCTTCAAAACATTCAGATACGATTGAATCAATATCTGACGAAAACATAATAGTTCGGTTTTTTGTTAAAAACCCTCTCGGTGAAGTTTCATTTTGAATGTTTGTAAATAAAGCATCCATTAATAGTCCAAATTTAATAAAATTTAATCTTTTTAATTCATTTTGCAAAGTGTTGCTTACCAATCCTTTTGCGTTATTTAAAAACTCTTCGAGTTGTAATTTTGCATTGTCAATTTTGAAGTGGGTTACTACATTACCCGGAAGTGCTCGGGCATGTAGTTTTACATTTACTGCTGTTGATGCTGAAGGACGGTGAAGTGTAGACAGAGCATGCGTAGATGTCGATGCAGCTGATGATGTTGAAGGATGATGAAGTGTAGACAGAACAGGCGTAGAAGTCGATGCAGATGATGATGATGTTGAAGGACGGTGAAGTGTAGACATAGCAGAGGTAGAAGGCGATGTTGATGGTGCATATTGAATAACACTAGGTCTGGAATTTTGGTGTTGAGCTAACATTTGATCTATTTCTTTCAATTCTTCTTCTTCATATTCTTCATTTTGGTTTTTGTTATGTTTCAGTTCTTTATGTATCATTAAAATAAATTCATCCTTAAATGAAGACTTGCAAATATCGCAGCGATGCATAATGTAGGTGCGATCTCCACAAGGGTCAAGGCAATAATGAACAACACTGCAAATACCCCTCTATTTATACCCTATCAAAAGTAATGGGGGTACGTATTACGTTAAGTTTACTATTTTTTTTTTTTTTTTTTTTTTTTTTTTTTTTTTTTTTTGCATTTTATATTTACTATTGTAGCTGGAGGCTACAAATTTCTGTATTTAGGTCAAGGTCATTGAACAAATTTACCAAAACGGGGAATAGAGCAGTAAATGATTTTATATTAAACCATAAACTGATCTATTCCCCGCTCTGTATTTAACTAAGACAATTTTCTCCAACAGAAACATTTGATAAATTTTAAACTCGGATGTGAAGTTGGATTGTACACATTGCATCTTGATCAACTAAAAATTTCATAAAACAATAGGGATCTTCAGTTGTAGATTCATCTTTAACATATTCAATAGTCAACATTGCCGAACGAAGATCTTGTGGAATTACGTCGACTTTTATGAGTCGCCTTTCGAGTTCGAACCGTTTTGTTATTGATGTAAGTTTTATCACATCATCGATATCGATGAGGGGAAAGCTGTAGCAAACGGAGTTTCCTGGTGGGTTCATCATGTCTATATGATAAATATACACTGTTGCATCGTCTTTTAATAGACGTTCCCCCACCATTAAATGTATAAGTTACCCCACTTTTTTAATCATGTAAATGGGTCAAGGTCATACAACGATATTACCAAAACGGGGAATAGAGCAGTAAGTGATTCTCACTATAACCACAAACTGATCTATTCCCCGCTTTGTATTTAAAGTAAACTATTTGAAGACAACAAAAACTTATTCAGATTCTTCCGATGATAATGATGATGATGAGCTCATATCACTAAATAAGCGACGACGAACACAAAAGTTCCCTGTGACTGGATCTAGAACTACATCATCGATATTAATACTGCTTGGAGGGGTTTCACTATCAACAAGGTCCATTTCCTCCAAGCAAAGCAACTGATGATGACATTCCGGTTCATTATTATCGACATCTTCGTCGTCAGTCAACAGCTCCAACAGCTCCATCTCTCCAAGATATGGTTCACTGCTAGCAAACTCACTCAGTAGTTCAAAGCCACTAAATAGTTCAAGATCACTAAATAGTTCACCTTCCATCTCTGAATCATCATCGTCTTCATCTTCGTTTAAATTTAATGGAATATTTTCAATCAATTCTAGTATAGTCTTCTTAGAAGGGAAAATGTTATCTCTGGGCGACATGATTCCAAGTAGCAGACTGATTTACCACTAATACGAAACCACCTTTTATACATGATTTCGGTGGTGGTGGGGGTAAGTGTTGAAAGTGCAAGTGGTAGGGAAAAGTGATAGGGAAGAGGTATTATTGTAACACAAATGATTAAGTCCTGTAAGTGGGTCAAGGTCACCTTATCCTATTACCAGAACGGGGAATAGAGCAGTAAGAGATTCTTATTCAAACCTCAAACTGATCTATTCCCCGTTCTGTATTCCCCCCCCCCTTTGGCGTTTTATTTAGTTTATGAGGTTGTGTAATAAAGGCACAGTGTGTAGCCTTCTTGTAATAATTGGACAATTTTTTTCTTCAAAGGGATTGGTTTTACATCTATTTTTACTTCTTCTGTTCCACGAATACCCAATCCTTTGACCTGAACATGTTGGTACTCCGTTAACAGTTGGTAAACACGCTGGATAAAAGTATCCGCTTTAGCAGTAGAGTCAATATAGTGGAGGTATACCATGGTAGGTGCTCTCTTGACGCAATTCAGAACCAAAGTGATAATTGTCTCTGTAACATCGGGCTTATATACCCATCGTTTTTTGTTTTTTTTTGTTTTTTTTTTTTGCTTTAATTACAGGTTTGGAACAATATAAAATGTTATATTAATGTTCCATCCTTTATCGACTAACCTTACCATATTACCAAAGATTTTATATAACTTTTTACTGTAGTTTGTTTCAAATGCTTCATTTTCACTACTATAAACTTCACCTGTTGGTCTCCACATGTACAATTGACAACTAACCTCTATATCAAGATACCGTAGCAGTAATCTCCTTACAGCAAGCACCTGATCAATGTTTTCGACCCGTCTGCTAACTATTATAGTTGCTGCAGAGATAGAAGTAGTGGATGCATTCATTTTCAGCAGAGTACTAATTTTTACCAGCGATGTAGAACCTCCTTTATACTTAGTTTAGGTAGTGGTGGGGGTTAGGAAAAGATATTGTTGTGAGAAATAAGAAGATCTTTCATTATTTTTTATCAAACGAATATTTTCTAAGTCCCAAGGTCATTTACACCAGTTGCCAGAACGGGGAATAGAGCAGTAAGTGGTTCTCACTTGGACCGCAAACTGATCTATTCCCCGCTCTGTATTTTAAAGTAAACAATAACTCTTCTCACTATTGAGCAGCCTTTGTTCTTTGAAGCTCAAGTTCTAAGTCTGCAACCAGGCGAAAGTCTGCATCATGCTCCTCCCATTGTTCAGGAGAACGCGGTTGACCACACCACTTAGTAAAGGCGTACCTCATCGCCTCATTGTACTCCTCCAGGATAACATGATAGGGTCTTGGTTGTTGCGTTGTTGACTGCATCGGTGATGTAGTTTGTTGCGGTTGAGACTGAGCACCATTTTCTGCAACCTTATTAATTTTATAAACCTCAGTCATTTCAGCAGCCTCAACAATCGCGTACAACTCCTCTTCGCTAATTTCCTTTCCCCATGTGTTGCTGTTGACGCTCATGACGATACAACTAATAATTATATTCCGAATCTCTCGCTTAAATACCCGCTTACCCCCTCCCCTCTTTACTGTTGAATAATGTCTTTAATATAATATTTCTCCTTTTTCCATTTAAGTTTTATCTTTGACTTAGTACAATATATCTAAGTCCGTTATTTAGGTCAAGGTCGTTGTAGCATTGTAAAAAAAAGGTGTGGACAACCTATTTACACTCTGCAGCATATGCTACAAATTGTAAATAGGTTGTCCACACTTTTTTTTTTAATTTGGAAAAGACTATTTTTAATTTGGAATACACTTTTTAATCTTTTTTTATTTTAAATGTTTTCCACACACTGAAACCTGTATCATTTCGAATTAAATAGTTCTGTTTGGTAAGTTCTTTGACGTGGAGGTCCATGCCTCTAGGCAACTCTACATAGTACAATTTACCTTCACATTGAACCACCACCTTTGCAAAGCCCTTTGATTTAACAAAAAAGTATCGTTTATTTCTACAAAGCCTATTAATTCGAATTTTGGTTGGTCTCACTGCTGGATGGGGTGTAGAAAGAGAAACGGTGCCCTTGTGATTTTGTTTTAAATGTGATCTGCATACTTCTTCATTTAAAACACAAGACTTAGCACAACGTTCCCCTTTCCTTGCACCTTTTTTAAAACTGTAGCTGCATCTTGGTGCAGGAAGTATAGACTGCCTTCTCAAGGTTTTTAATTGTTGAAATTTCTCTGAAGGAGATTCGTTGTTAATACAGATCACTGAAGGACGGGAAAGGACACTTACAGAAGGTGTAGAAGGTTTGGTAGGAGAAGAAGAATGTAGACTTGCAGATGGTGTTGAAGAGCCTGGTGTAGAAGGTGGAAGAATGCTTGCCAGCGCCTGCTGAAGAAGCGAAGGAGCTGGTGAAGCCAAAGATGGTGCAGTTGTTTGCTCATCCTTCCTCGGTGATGGAGAAGGTGAGCGAGAAGTAGCCGAAGAAGATGAAGACGACGAAGACGATGAAGAAGATGAAGAAGATGAAGAAGCGGACGGGGGAGCAACGAGGTTTTCTTGAAGTGGTTGCGGTCGTGGTGCAGGCTCCTCAGGAACAATGCATGATAATATTAACGCCTGCCGAAGGATGGAAGGAGCTGGCGGAGCAGATGACGGAGCAGGTGAAGAGTGCTCAACCTTCCTCGGCAAAAGTTGCTTCCTACGGTCAGACATCTCGGGAACTGAACTGTACTCGTGATGTGTAAGCAGCAGAATAATTTTACCACTGGTGAAAACCCTCCTTTTATACCCAGTTGTAGAGGGGGGGGGGCTTTAGAGGTTAGGGAAGGAATATTGTTGTAATGTTTTACTAAACGAAAATTTTCTAAGTCCCGAAGTGGGTCAAGGTCATCTGAACATGTTGCCAAAACGGGGAATAGAGCAGTAAGTGATTATCACTTGGACCACAAACTGCTCTATTCCCCGCTCTGTATTAGGAGAAGAGGACTAGCTTAAAGCTCGCAATTATAGGCAAATAAACCTGATAACGGAACACTAACCTCTCCCCCGAAAAAATTATTCACCCAACACACAAACGATATAGTCAGTTAACAACATTCGCGCACTCTGAAACCGCAAGGACGTTCATCACTGTGTAGGCGTCAGAATACTACGAACCGAAGTACAATAATACCTGACCAAGGTCCCCTTAAGTTTATTTCCCCGATGATGCATCCTCCAAGATAAGCAAAATGGTCAGTTAACAACAGTCGCGCACTCTGAAACCGCAAGGACGTTCATCACTGTGTAGGCGTCAGAGTTTTACGAACCGAAGTACAATAATTACCTGACCAAGGTCCCCTTAAATTTAACAAAAAATAAGCAAACTGACTGAATCTGTTTCTCGTGAGTAAGGGTTAAGATAGGTAAAGTCATCCGGTTTGCGCGCCGTAATGACTTAAGGTCGGTTTTCGTGCCATACCTTTTTGTAAGGGGTTAGGAAAGGTGTTTATTTGAGAAACATAATCCCCCCTGAGATATTTAAAGACATAAGGTCGGTTTTCGTGCCATACCTTTTTGAATGGGAGCGTGAAAGAAAAGTACATATTTCATTAGTAAATAAAAAACACTTCAAAAACACTTTAAAACCAACACCAAACTAACTACAGTTAAACTAACTACATTTACTAGCAGCAAACTACAAGCGTTATTCTAACATGCTTAATAATACACAGACATGCCTTAAGCTAAGGTAGCATCTCTAATATATAGTGGTACCAACTCTATACTAGAGATACTATTGCGGACAGCGCGGGCAAACAGCTAGCTAGGCTGTCGGTCTGCGACTGCGAACCCTCTGCGGGCTGCTCCCGCTTTTATAGGAATATATCGGGGGAGGGAGGGGGGGGGGCTTCGACAGTAGTTTGTTCTAACGCTGTATAGCACACTTTGAATTGCTCCAAGTCCGGTAACTGGGTCAAGGACACGTTAAAATATTTTGTAAAATAGCAAAGGTGTTACCTTTGCTATTTTACTTTGGAAGAAATCTGTACTACGTTTAAACAAGGGAGACTGTTATCCGTTTTACGCAAAACTCCTTGCACGATCTTTTGATAAAATGGAAAAGATTAATGCCGGAGGGCGATTCCCATTCCACCAAAATACAATGCATATCATTTCTATGCAACGGTCTCAGCTCTATTTTTACTTTTAATTTAATGCCTCGAAACTCATAAGTAAGGATGGACAGAAAGGCTTCTGAAATAGCAAGCTCGGAAGGAACAAGCCAAGTGTTTACACCTACAGCTTCCATAGCGATATGATGATTTTTACCACGCTGTTGCAGTATATATTAAATTTCCCCTTCCATAAATTTTGTGCTAAAACGTGGTTGTGTACATTGAATGTTTCTTGAATATTTTCTAAGTCCTAATCTAGGTCAAGGACACGTTGAAGATAAAAGCATTAAGTGTTAAGCAAACTACAAAACATTAAATGTTAAGGAAACACATTCCATCTACAATGTTATTATAAAGCATCAAAATATGGTCAGTTTACAACAGTCGTGCACTCTGAAACCGCAAGGACGTTCATCACTGTGTAGGCTTCAGAATACTACGAACCGAAGTACAATAATCCCCTGACCAAGATCCCCTTAAATATATTTAACTAGCAGCAAACTACAAGCGTTATCTAACATGCTTAAACAAACTAACTAAACATGCAAGGGCGCGGATCTCTTAATTGCGCGTCGGGCCCAACGCACACTTAACAGACCTACGCTGCAGCAGGCACTGCAACCCAGTGGGACGTTCATCGCAACGGGCGGCAGGCTACTGCGAAGAGACGCTCGAAATCTCGGGTTATATAGACGGAGAATGGGAAATCGGGATATTAAGGGGAAAGCGGGATAAGGGATAACCCTGCTTCGTTGCGGGATTTTATCCCGCACTTCCAAGAACATTTTTCCCTCGACCTTGACCTTGACCTTGAACATGACCCAAAAGGGGGGGGGTCCGTCAGGGGGGGGGGGGTCCGTCGCGGGGGGGGGGGGGGGGTCCGTCGCGGGGGGGGGGGTCCGTCGCGGGGGGGGGGGTCCGTCGCGGGGAGGGGGGGGGGTTCCGTCCGGGGGGGGGGGGGCCGGTTCTAAACCAGTCCTCAGCTTTCTACCCATATATGGATAGGGCAAGGTTTCACTTTACGACCTGCTTCACTCTGCCAGCCGCCTCATTCCGGCTTTGGATTGCAACCAGTACACACGTGCTCTATCCAACTCTATCTTATCCATTTTCTTTTCCATCCTATTTACACCATGTCTTCTCCTCTGACTCCTGAAAAACTCCAGCGCTTAAAGGAATCTTTGAAGAGGTCGACGGAAAGAAGGAGCGGGTTTAAGAGACCTTCAACTTTGAAGTCTCTCAAACGGAATCTCCATGGTCATCCGCTGTATTTTGAACAACGACCCTCGACTCAGCCTCGACCTTCTACATCGGCTCAGCCTCGGCCTTCTACATCGGCGGCTCAACCTTCGTCTCCAACACCGACTGTCGATGAGGTGATGCAACGGACAAGGGTGATGGGGCTGAACGACTTGGTGACGCCGTTTGAAGTCTCCAAGGTCGAGTTTCGAAATCTGAAGCGGATGACGGAGTATAAATATGTGGCAACCAACGGGGACCACGTGTTCCTGTTTCAACACACCATCCACTACATCGAGGTGCGTCTGCCGCAGTCTCTCCCACCGCCACCTCCTCTGATACCTGATACACAGGAGTTATTCTTAACCAGAAAAGATGGGAGGGTAAAGTGGGTTTTGAAGAATAAAGTTTGAACTGATCCTTATCCCGACCAACCTTCAGCACGCAAACGGTCCTTTTCAGGACCACCCTAAGCATTTCAAGTTAGGGACTTGGCCTGTACATAGGCAGGAGAGTTTGTTTGTGCAGCCCACTTTGTGAAATTTTCTAAGTCCCAAAGTCCTTGAACTTGACCTTGACCTTGAACATGACCCATGTTGGGGGGGGGGGTACAAAGTTTTTCCAAAGTATGTCATGTGGGTACTCAAATTACGCGAATTGATCAGACGAACAAGGAGGTGCAAACAGAATTTTGATCCGGCCAAGGGTATAGTAGCAGAAGCGAAAAAACTACTAAGTTTGTCCAAAGTATGTCATGTGGGTACTCAAATTACGCGAATTGATCAGACGAACAAGATGGTGCAAACAGAATTCAGATCCGACCAACGGTATAGCAGAAATAGCGAAAAAACCAATGTTTTCAAGGTTACATACTAATAGCTTCTTTAATATTGGGTTAAAGTATAGCGAGTGGGTACTCAAATTACGCGGGTTAATCAGACGAACAAGATGGTGCAAACAGAATTAAGATCCCAACGGTATAGCAGAAATAGCGAAAAAACCAATGTTTTCAAGGTTACATACTAATAACTTCTTTATTATTGGGTTAAAGTATAGCGAGTGGGTACTCAAATTACGCGGGTTAATCAGACGAACAAGATGGTGCGAATATAATTCAGATCCGACTGAGATTAGGGAAGAAACAGCGCGAAAACAACACTTTCAAGGCCTGACATTAATAAATACTTTGTTTATGGATTAAACTACGACAAGTTATTTATAGTTTAAAGTATAACGAGGTAACGTTGTTGTGCGGGTAGGTCGGGTGGGTATCATACACGCTAGCGCTATATCATTATACTTTTAGCTCTTGCAGGATTAACATCTACCTATAGAGTTTGTGTTATTCTAAAGATGTCACAGTTTTACAGAAATATGACGAAGGTGTCCTTCAACAGTCCGCCTGCCACCACCTTCTACTTCTCCGACTGTGAAGATAGAAGGTCTACGCTGTTAGTGGATTGTGAGCGATTTCGCCGTAGAATACTCCAGGCTGAAACATTCTTAGCAAGTTGTCTGCTACGCAAGATGCATCATATGAGTACATGCAATAAATTAGATCACAGTGACTGTTATGATTGCGTAAAAACAGTGTCGAGCAAGAATTGTTAATGTTTTCAGTTACGGAGCTCCGATCCTCACAGAGTCAGAGCTAGACCCTAACTAATGCATGTCCCGTAGTTATTGTGCGATGTGAAAACTTGGTGGGGGAAACTGGTGTGGTGGGGGGTAAAGGCGAGTGTCTATCCTACATGCTTGTATCACTTCAGTATACCTGCGGCTCTTGCATAGTTCACATGGATTCGCAAATACAAGGCACTACTGTTTCTTCCACATGTTCTTCTTTTAATATTGAGCAAGCTGACAATACAAATGATGAAATACAAGTACATGAAGTTTCTAGCACAATATCTACTGATGCAGAAGCAATAATGTCATCCCTAATAGGGTTTGACTAATGATGGTGGATGTAGTAGCAACCATCTGCCGCGCACTTGCCACCTACCGCCTACCATCTGTCGCCTGCCATCTGCCGTCCGCCATCTGCTCCGCCCCACCACACTTTTACCCCCACCATTTTGTTTGATACCAAAACGCTAGCTAGCGAGTAGTCAGTACACCTCCGGCTCTCGACCGGTGTACATCGAGCTCTCTGTTGAAATGTCCATCAAAATTAGGTGTATTCATTATGACTCTATTCATCTGGCGAGGCCGCAACTCGTCCGGATCAACAACATCGATGACAACCAACAACGGGGAACTATTGTAAACATGAATTATTGTAAATAAAGTAATATTTGTAATATGAATTATTGTAAATAAAATAAAGTAATATTTGTATTAGTACTACCTCGCACTCGTATCATTCGATTGCTTCATTCGATAATTTTCATTCGATATTTTATCGAATTAAAACTATCGAATCACAATCGGATTTTACGCGTGCGAGGTAGTACTTTTTTAAAATTACCTCCCCGTGACCTTGAACTTTGAACTTTAACTCATTTCGTCACAAAACCGCCTACGTCACTGGCTCAGCCCCAGATAACATCTTTCATGACTCATCACTTCCGGTCACGTGACCGGATGACGTCACTTCCGGCGCAAAACCCGCAAACCCACACTACTTATATAAACATTTATATTTCTCGCATCGATTCCAATTGTAAATGTTTGAGAAATGAGCATTTATAGTAAACACTTAATAAGTAACAGGTTAGGAGTAACAAATTGCGACACTATAAAAACTAACATAACGATGTATAAGTTACGG
The DNA here is from genome assembly GCA_963675035.1 of Allygus modestus. Classification (NCBI taxonomy): domain Eukaryota; kingdom Metazoa; phylum Arthropoda; class Insecta; order Hemiptera; family Cicadellidae; genus Allygus; species Allygus modestus. The sequence continues at coordinate 88,943,156 of OY776116.1, forward strand.
GTGTCATTAAACATTATATTAAGATCTGAACTTCCTCTCCGCGTAATAATGGAGAGTGGGAAACCGTTTCCCTCGCCTCTACCTCCATCTCTCTCCCACAGTATCACGGTAAAATCACTGTACTGTAAATCGTTATTATTTGTGACTTTTTGAGTGGAAGAAAAACACAAAAACAAACCTTCACCTCAATTCCTAAACATAATTATCTTTACAAAACTTACTCGTTTGAATTAGCAAGTCTTCTTCTTCTGGCACACCTTCAGCTGTCACGCTTGTTTCTGATCCGGCAGTCACTTCCAGTTCTCCAGCATCAATTACGTGTTGGTTACTCCCATCAGGATCAATACCTAATTAGCAAAAAAAAGTTAAGTTAATGAAAAATGTATAACGTACTGCTTACGTGGGCCTATTGCATAATATTAGAAATGTGTTTGAAAAAAATAGGCATGATAACCATCAGCTAATTTTTGATAATATTACTGTTACAAAACTAAATATTTATACCAACAGAAGTAATTCTGAATATATTCATAGAAAATACTTTGCAAGCATATTTAAACTAAATAATGAAAAAATCCACATGGTACAGATATTGGTGACTATCACTCAGGCAAAGTACGAGAGAACCTGAGGCAACTCATCAAAAACCCAATCACAAGTGAAAGTACAGTAGTGATTTGGTTTTTTTGTGGTCTAAACAATATTTAACTCGTGCAGAATGTTTTATGTATGTGAGACACCTTCTGTAGGTATAATCGTATTGAATTTGTAACTATCCTCTCTTAAAAATACTACCAACTCTAAAATAATTAGAACATCTAAGCTGTAGACTGACTGTTATTAGGAGAAATTTTCAGTGTAAGAATCTGGTTCATAATGTTAAGACATACCGTATGCTATATATAAAATTAACATTAATAAAAATATCCACTGAATAAGACGCTCAAAATGGCTTCCATTTACCTCTTGGCAAAAGTTAAGTAGCCTAAGGTTTTCAAATTACTATTTTGCACTTTGAAAGGTTTTATTTCAAATGTTTGTACAGGGGAAAGTTGGATTTTTCCCACTCTGTATCTCATTTCTGATCAGGGGGGTAACTTAGCTCTACCAATAACAAACTTTGCAGTACGAATAACAAAATTAATTCCTTTATTGCTACCCATAACAATAGATTTAAAAAACATAAAACGGTCTAGTTTGCGGAATTCATTTTATTTTTTTATCCCCTTTAAAATTATGTGCAACTTGTTAGGGGTTCCCATTTGAAAAATAAAAACTGCCCTTAGCAACCCCTAATTATAGGGATGAGGTTTGAAACCCTTAACCACATAAAAACTACTTTTACTTATGCTAACAATATTTACCAAAGATTGTTTAAACATTTATAGTCGTTAAAAAATTAAGAGGAGAGAACTAACATGGGACAAATAATTGTTATTAATGAACTTGATTTTTCTGTAATATATATAAAAGCATTACAATATTTTAATTGATATGAGGGGCGGTTATATAAACAGATACACCCAATTTTATAAGATTACATTTAACTTTGGCGATACTATCTATTAAATGAATAAGAAAAGGGTAGACTATATTTAAATCTATTTTAATTTGTTTTATGCCTATCAATTTTGACCATATCAATAATCGTTTAAAGACCATGAAAACCATGAAACTTGTTGTGATATTATTGACTTTAAGTGTAAAACCTAATTTTAACTTGCACTAGGGATCAGTCTAATCGCCAACATAACGTTGAGTAAAGGACTTCAGTCTGTTAAACAGAAATTGTTTAAACTCACCCACTATCGTCGTTTCTTGTTGTGTAGCCAATATTCCTTCTTTTCCAATCTCTTCCAAATCCTCCATTTCTTCAACGGTTTGGTTACTCACACCAGGATCAATACCTAAACCGCAAAAACTAATTTAGTAAAATCAAATCATTTAATCATTGTCTAAGACGCCGACGCTACTACAGCGTATTTTAAGGCAAATATGAATGAATGATGAGTGGAGAATGGGTGAGATGCCTTGTTACTGACTAAGACTGACTGTTTCTTTAGCCAAGATCATTATTTATAACACACTACTTATGTAGGACTACCGGATAATATTAGAAATGTGTTTCAACAAATAGTCCTAATAGCTATCAGCTATTATTACAGCTATTACAGCTATTTCATTGTTACGCATCTAAATCTTTTTGGTTTGAAATCACAGGGCTGGCCAATATCACGGAATAGTTTTAAAGCAATATTTTAACCAACACAAGGAATAATGAATTAATTCATAGCAAATACTTAACTTCTTGCTGCAAGCATTTGTTACTCTAATTACCTTGCTGGATCTTAATCAAGGTTTAAGGTTATTTCTATAATTTTTAAATTCTGTACCTGTTTTCTCCTATATATCGTTCAACAAAGCTATATAAAGATTACTGATCAGTCATAAACTAAAATTAGCACCGTACGCTAAGTTACTAAATTTGTTTTCTGCCAAGTGCTGTTTCTTAATAGGCTATATTAAGTAATCGATGTATACTATACATGTAAATACTATAACATGTGTATACTATAAATGTGCAATGTAGGCTATACAAATAATTTTTGTAGAACATTTTCATTAGACCACAACTAAATATAATTTTTTGCCCATTTTTCCGGTATTACTAAGCTAATCCCATTGCACAATTACAGAGAATACCTTTAGTGGTTCATATTCATTTATGCCCAACATTTTACTGTTGTAAGCAGTCTCCAATTTGTCAAACAATAAAAACTTGTTGTTACTAAATTGACCCCATCAGCACAAATTGTTGGGCCAATGTTGGAAAATGGTCGGTGGAAATGGTATAGGGCAACAGTTGGCAGGTCATGAGGCCCGTGGTTCCATGGTGGCCCATTCATGGATTAACCAATCATTAAATCAAAATGGTCCAACTGTTAAAACATACCGTTAAATAAATATGTTGCTGTTAAAAAGCATGATTATTGCAATTTAATTGTTTAATAAAGCAATATTATAAATGTTTAATAAAGGATTTTAGTTGCAAAAATATTATATCTTACGACCATTGACTTACTGTAAACTCGCCTTAACCCTCACGGCAATTGTACATGATGGAAATACATAACGGTTCGTTTAAATAAGACTGAAAGTAGGATTTGCCAACAATAGCTTTTGATGGCCCAAAGGCTGATATGGTTTGATTTGCAGATGCGAGCTACCCAGCTATTGGTTCATAGGCCCAACCATTGGTTAATGCCAACCAACCATTTCCATCCCATATCCTACAATGCAGACAATAATCCAACAGTGTGTGCTGCTGGGGTAGGATAGCATAACATTAAAAATTACCTGTGAATTCGTCATCAAGAACCTGAGTTGACGGAAAGGAGTGTGCCTCCACTTTTTCTGCTGGGACTAAGTCTGAAATGTTTTTGTGTACTTGTTCAGTCGTTTCACCTAATAAACAAATGTATATGTCAATTTGTATGTACCATTGTTTGTTAGTTTACAAAAAAAACATACAAACATGTACCGTTAGTGTTTTATCGCTAATACAGTGTCTACATTCACATAGAATCAAATCAAACCTACGCATTACATTTACCATAATAAAAAAGATCATTATTACATTTTTAAGTAACATGAAACGGTCAACATTCGTTGAAAATTAGGTGATGAGAACTTAGCGTTTTAACCTTGTATTATTATATAGGATTGCCAGATCTATCTTGGTTAATGATGTTTCCATGATGATGATGATCTTTGATACAAAATAAAACTTTAGTAAACCAGATGTTGGTTTAAACAAAAAAATAAAATTTGGACGTTCTCTTTTAATTGTAAAATATCACCTTGCCATAAACACACACACACACAAACTGAACACTTGTTAAAGGCCTGACGTATAGGATAAAGTTGAGTGTTATTAGGTAGGCACAATTTTAGACTATACACCTGTACTAGGCTGAAAACATTTTTGGTCCTCTGATAACAAAAGAGGCGGGATTCTGCATGTAGTTCTGACAGCACTAGATAGAAATCGCCGCCATCGCACAAAATGGCAGACGTAACTCTGGCTCATGCCGCTTGGCGCACTCAACTCGGCCGTGGCGTGTTTTTAAAATCTCATTTTGTTAATAAAACAACTGACTCGCTTTCTTCGCAACTCGGAAGTTTTAATATACTAAGGCTGTAATAACAAAGGTTGTGTGAAATAAAAATAATATTGTAATTAATGTTACAAACTTGTAATAAAATTTGTGTCGGACGTCATAACCGTCTTTCACCAGCGTCAATCAAGCGAGCTCTGTCTGTTCGTCTGCCTATGCGATTCCAAGTAGTTTGCATAATGTCTACTAGGAGGAAGCACATGCGATAGCGCCCGTTGCTGGCCGCGCTCATTAGATTGTGCTGTTTCTTGGTTAACCAATTTTAGCATTGCATTTACCGTCTGCTACAGGTGTATGGTCAATGGCATTATCTACTCACCTGTTAATTCATCATTTCCAGAGAAAGGTATAAGACTGTAAGTTCCACACATATGGTCATCTGTCTCAATAGATTGCAGTTCACCTACAAGCAAAATAAATGTTAATTTTTTGTATTTTCAATGTTAGCTACAATTTGTTATTACAAATTATCGAAAGAAATACATAATTTACAAAAAAAAACCAATAAAAAACCTGGCAAAACCAAAACATTTTATTTTCATGCAGAAAGCTATAGACCTACACTAGTACGACTTTAATGTCCATTTAAGTGGGTATGGATTATTTTAAACAAAATTTGGTATTTTGGAAGCACTTTTAATTTGGATTCAAATAATGTTACATAAATGTAATTGAACAAAAACTAGACCAATTAACCGAATTGCCATGAAAATATTTAAGCCCTAATCATTCGGTGCAGTACTGGCTGCTAGTTGACTAAGTTCGCATGGCCACAATTAACCAGGTGTTAATCTCTGTGCTCATGACGTTTAAAAGTATATCTATGTTTGTTGTAGTTTGTGTTTGTACGATATAATAATTCATTTAATTTCTTATCTATATTTCAGTCTATAAACTGCATATGCTTAAACAAATTAGACCTCCTGGAATCTAGTAAAAAAGTAGGGCCAAACCGTTTCGGTAAACTGCACTATGGTATTTTAAAATTCATTAAACTTCATTCTAGCGGCCCCTAGACTATATAAACACAACTAAACAGTATTCCAGTGTTTTGTTTATGGTTTACTGTTTAAGCGAATTTCCCCTATTGGGAAGAAGCTATTACCGTAGTCGACATGGTAAACCTATGCCCGTAGTTGGCATGGTAAACCTATGCCCGGAACCAAGTTAACTTTTCGTTTTGAGGTCCCCAGAAGCAAAAAATACCAATCTTTCAAATTGTTCAAATCACAGTAGCACATATTTCTGATAAGTTACAAATAAAAAATGTTTAATTTTCAAAATCTTAAACAAGTAAATTAAACTTGTGTACAAGTCTCCGGTCGCTAAAAAACCGAAAGTTAGGTACTGCAAGTGTTTCCTACACAAGAAGTGATTTTCTATAATTAGTGTCTTGTTTAGCAAACTTGTCTCCTAACACTAGTATTAAATATCCGAAATCACTGCTTGACATGCGTACATTGTTTTTAAAACAACCGTCACATTTCAGCTTTCCACCCAAAGGATCGACGAACTTTACTTTTTCTAGGCCTCATAGCATATCACTGCCACTATACCTATCTCCTGTGATTCGCCAAAATAACACAGACAGCTGCAGTGAGAACCACATCTTGGCTTGGGCGGGAAAAATATTGGTAACATTTAAAAGTCTCAAAACGAAATGTTACTAACATTTTTTTTAATAACTTTTGTTATTCACTTCTGTTGCTAACAAAAAAGTTAGTAACATTTGTTGGTAACTCCGGTGTAAACGCGGCTTTACCGCATAAAATAAATAAATAAAGACCCAAACACTACACTTATCGAGATACTTGAAAATAGTTCAGCTATGGAGAAATAAAATGAGTATTACCTATAGGATTTAATAGCTGTACTGGTAGGTCAAGTAGAGGAATTGGAATTTCATCAGTTTGTATATCCTTGTCTGACAAATTACAACTATCAGTCTGTGTTTCAATCGAGGGATATGCCATAAACTTGTACTGGCTTTCTAGAGCATTAAATTTGTTGAGCGTTTCCAGCTCAGTCTGCATTTCATGGAGATCTGTAAACAAATGATGCCACATAGAAATATTTTATAATTTATTACTAGCAGTTTATGGTGTGCGTTGCTATGCCCAATAATTGTGTTAAAAAATCTTCACTCATAATAATTACATTACAGCCCCCTAACTAAATAAATAGACAGCTCTGCTGTTTACACTATTTTTTATTAGTCCTAGTCATCTGTGAAAAATAACATATCTTTCATCCAAAACAATCAGTTAGCATGGTACAATTTAAATTGTCATCATTCTTAAAACGAAATTACTCCAACCAAATTTAATAACTTACTAATTTAAACAATAATTAGGTCAATAATTTATCACTTCACAGTACGGTAACGCAGCAGACGCACAGGCCTTTGTTGCCTAGGTCTGCTGATTCCCATGACCATTTTTTTATATAGTTCTATTACAGTAGCTATTGTAAATTTATATTATAAGTTTATAAGCAATTCTTTGTTTTCTAAGTTTTGCGTTAAAAAGGAATTAGGCCCTAATCGTTTTCCATTAGTATAACTTTGCTCACATCCCCAATATGGGATGATTGTCAAGGTATTTTTAAAAAATAGTACTTTTACAATACCTTTTAAAGGTTAAAATACCTTGGGTGAAATTGTGGCACCCACCAAAAACTGTGTTTCCCTTATTATAAGCTAGAGGTGTTCTGAGTTAGTTGTTAGTTCTAGTTTTCCTAATAAAAACCACTGATTGAAAAGTTAATAAAGGGTATCCACACTTTTGCCTAATCCAGTATAGAAGATTAACTTGTAATCATTTTTATTATATTGGTACCTATGATTTATACACAACCATTATGATTTATACACAACCAATTTTAAATTTAAGAAGAAGTTAATATTGTTCTAATAATAAAACACATAATTTAGAAATACCTCCTTGTTTAAAGATGATGCACCAACTGTCTTTGCCATTATGTGTTGTCATATGTAAGCCTTCAGTGTGTGTTATACATAGTTCATCCGATGGTACAATTTTGAAAAAGCCCAATTGTAACATTTTTACAATTGAATACTCTTTCCTCCTGCAACATTCAGAATATTAAAGTGAAGAATACTTTAGTGACAATACTTATCTTACAAGTTAGTTATAACATAAAAGCGAGATAATTCAACCTGGATTTAAACATGAAATATAAAAATATCATAGTTTTAATGTGTTAACGGTAGTTTCATACCAAAAAATATCAGTTAATGAATATATCCTATGAATTAATTACAGGATTAATCATATCACCATTAATTAATCCGAAATTAATCATGTATTTAGAAGTAATTTGATTAATTAATCACAGGAGCCCCCAGCGAGCGAAGCGAGTATATAGTAGTGCCTGGGGGGCGAGCTTTGCTCGGGGGAAGGCCAGTCAGTTTGTTAAGATGACTTGGAGTAATATATCTCACCACTTCCCCCTACTGATAATTAGATTTGTATAACTCATTTGCCTTTCTTATACATTTTTAAGGTCACTCCAGTTGTTATTTATAGCTCAATGCCCCTTTAATTTATTTTAATACTCTATTTATGTAATCTTCACTCGAATCTTTTAATCTCTGCTCTCAGGAAACCACATGTTATAATCATATACAACATGAGTATTACTTTGACAGTTCCCTGGTTGATTATGAACATCTGTTACAATTCTTTTGTTTTGATTTGAAAGTCCATAAGCCCAATGTTATTTTTTTTAACTTTTCATTTTAGTTTTTTTACATTATTTGATTTTTCCTGGGGATAAGGCCTGTCTAGAACTTATTTTTATCCCAGAAATTTGTTATTTCGAACATTTGAAGGAAATTGTTGGAGCCGTTTTTTGAGATCTCTGTCGCAAGCAAGCAAACCTTACTCATATTAGAGTATAGGATACGGCTTGTTGATTGGTTCATTTATTTGGTGTGGCTTCGGTTATATTCGGTGTCAAAGATTTGGAAATTATAGTCTTTAAAATTGTCCTGATAACATATATGTTGATTCCACTAATACTTAAACAATACTGTGAGAAACAAACATTGTAACGGGGTACAGTACTTTAAGCATCCACCAAAACAATCAAATATAAAATATAGTACCACTATGATACATACATCAATTTTTACAGATAAGAATATCGAAAACAAAATTAAATAAACCAAACCATGACAAAAACTGTGCTCTGCGGAGTGAGGTTGTAGGTAATCACGGTTTATGGTAATTTGCTAACCAATAACCATAGAGTAAGATAATGTAAAGTAAACCACTTCTCAATTGTATATTAAAAACAATAACAATTCAATGGGAAAATGGTTAGAATTTAGAATATGGTTATCGATCAATCTTGGTAACAGTATCAAAAAGTTGTAGTCATAGCTAGGCCCTACTGGAAACCTTTTGAATTTGTTTATTTGTTTTCTTTTTTAAATAAATAAATTATATCTTGTCTACAGGTAACGTTAATTTAATTAGTCATCTAAACAAACTGACTGGCATTCCCTCTAGCAAAGCTCGGCCACACAGGTACTATGCCTAATGCGAGTATGCTTGTCTCTCGACTCCGGTATACACGTACACCCTTATGGAGTTTTTTTTTTTTTTTTTTGTCTTTCATTCTTTATTTGCAACTGTAAAATTACATACAACGAGCAAATGTGCTAATAATTATTCTAACAAAAACATGAACAAATAATATTAAAAAGTAGGCTCAGTAGTCTTCCTTTTTTGAACTGGTTTTCAAAGGTTTCTTCTGACACGTATTGTTTTGTTTTGCTCTTCTGTGCCTACAGTCATCTTAGAAGATCTCGGCTCCAGTTTCTTTTTAATCTTCTCTGAAGGATGCCAGGAAGTGTCGGTGTGTGGAGTTCTTGAATCAAAGGATTTGAGTGACCATCAAGTTTGTTGAAGAATAGTTCATAGCATTCTTTTGCTGTTTCGTGAACAAATTTCAATTTAAAGTCTGTATGAAGTGTCTTGTTACTTACATAATAGGGAACACCAGAAATTAAGCGAAGCATTTTAGATTGAAAGGTTTGAATTTTCTTTAAGTGACAAAATTTTGCTGAACCAAAAATTTGAATACCATAAGCCCATATTGGTTTTAGAAGGGTTTTGTACAATAGTAATTTTGATGTAGTAGGTAATTTTGAATTGAAATTGAGTAGTCGATAAAGTTGCTTAGCTCTTGATTTGAGAGCAGTTATCTTTTTTGTTACGTGTGTCTTCCATGTTAATCGCTTGTCTAGATGGAGACCAAGATAACGTGTTTCGTTACTTTGAGGGATTCTGTTGTTGTCAATGTGTACAGGAGGGCATACACCTTTCCTTAGTGTGAATGTGATATGTGACGACTTTGTTGCATTAACTTTTATTCTCCAATTTTTTAACCAATTACTTAGGACGTTAATGTGATTTTGGAGATTGTTACTAGCTTCAATGGGGTCTTCTGATGAACTTAGAATGGCAGTGTCATCAGCAAATGTGGCGATCTTTGTATTTCCAGTTTCAGGGAGATCAGCTGTGTAGATACTGTAAAGAAGGGGAGATAATAAGGAGCCCTGAGGAACACCGGCTAATATTGGCTTGTAATCTGAGAAATCTGACCCTTGTTTCACCATAAAAAATCTATCTTCTAAATAAGAACGGAGAATCAAATAGTAAGTGGGTGGAAGAATTCTTAATTTTGATAGTAGACCAGGATACCACACCTTATCGAAGGCGGCACTTATGTCTAGAAAAACAGCACTCGTATATTTTTTGCTTTCAAGTCCAGACGCAATTGTATCGACCACTCTATGAAGTTGCTGCACTGTAGAATGCAGAGATCTAAACCCGAATTGGTGATTTGGCAATCCATTACAATCCTCAATTGCAGATTGTAAACGTGTTAAGAGGATTCTTTCGAACAATTTTGAAACAACAGGGAGTAAGCTAATAGGTCTGTATGATGAGACTTGGTCTGCTGGTTTCTCCGGTTTTTGGATTAGAATTATTTGGGATAGTTTCCATTGAATGGGGTAATGAGTTGTCCGTAATATTGCATTAAATATTTGTGTCAGTAAGATGATACAGGGACCGGGTATTTCACGTAAAATTTCACTTGTGATTAAATCATATCCAGGTGATTTTCTTGGGGGTAGTTTAAAAATGGCCCGTTTGACATCATTTGCTGTAATTCGAGAAGGTGGTAAGGACATGGGCAAGGGAATTTCAATAGATGTTTCTACTTCGGTGGAGAATCTTCGATTGTGTTCTTCGTGGGGACTAAAAACACCAGAAAGGTGTTCAGCAAAGAGATCTGCTTTTTCTTTGTCTGATTTTGCCCATGAATTGTCCGGTCGCCTGATTGGGGAAGATGTAGAAGTGTAATGTAGAATTTTCTTCGTTGTCTTCCATAAGGAGCCATCTGAAGGGGAAAGATTACCTAGTTTATTTTCGAATGTAGAAGTTTTGAATTCCCTAATTGCTTGTTTCAATTGATTTGTGCAGCGGTTGAGGGCGGTTTTATCAGATGGAAGTCTACTTTGGTGCCATTTCCTTCTAGCTGTTCGTTTTAGTCTTATCAGCTCACATATATATTGGGGGTAGCAAGGACCAGATCGTTTCTTAGGAGGTTTCGGAGTTGACGAACTCCAGGCGGCTTGTTGGATGGACTTGGTTAAGTGGTCTACTGCTACTTCCACATCCCCACCAGTTTTCAGTGGGAGGTTTATGTTTACTGTGGACATAAGTGTGTTTCGAAATAGCTCCCAGTTCATTATCCCATTTGTTAGAGATAGTTTTTCAATTTTTTCTAGAGGGGCGCATGAAATTGTTAACAGAATTTGAGAGTGGTCAGAAGGAGAGTTGTCAAGGCAGTTGAGGGATTTATGAAATTGGCTTACACCCTTTGAAATGAAAAAATCAAGTAGATCAGGTGCTTTATTTACAGCTGTTGGCCAATAAGTAGGTGTGCCAGGTGAATGATAGTTCAGGTTGTTAGAAACGACAGAATGAAGCAGTTGGCGGCCTCTCGGGTTATTTAACCTTGAACCCCATTGTACATGTTTGGCGTTATAGTCTCCCCCACAGATGAAATGAGAACCTAGGTTTGAAAATAGTTCTGTAAAATCATTCGAATTTATTGCAAATCTAGGGGGGCAGTAAACAGCCGAAAAGGTTATTTCAATGTTATTAAAAACTACAGTTGATGCTGCTGACTGAAGGAAATTTGTTGGATTGATGGATGGGTGAACAAAGTGTTTGAGACTGTTTCGGACAAGAACCGCTGTACCGCCATATGCCCGATTGTCAGGGCGATCAGCTCTGTATATGTTGTAACCTGGAATGTAAAATCTAGAGTTTGTAGTAAAATGAGTTTCACTTATTAAAGCGACGTCTATACGTTTCTCATGTAAAAGTAACTCTAGTTCTTGTGCGTGTTGGTATAAACCATTTGCATTCCACAGCAGGACTGTAAGAAAAATATTTGATAGGTTATTTGTCATTTTTGGTGATAAGAGCTTGCATAAGTTGAGTCATCATGGTTAGTAATGGTGAAAAAAGGGCTTTGAATTCTGTAAGTATTGACGTTAATTGTGTTACAATGTCAGTTTGATTGGAAGTGTTGTGAATAGTGGTTTGAAGTCGTTTGGCGTAGTTATGTTCTTCATTTGAGTGTAAAGCATTGGGAGTAAGTGCTCGTTGGTCGTTTGAGTTTGATGGAAAGGCGTGTGATTTTGGTTTCGGAAGTTGAGGAAATGATGAGGGTGATAGATCAGGAGTCGGGTGGGGGTGGCGAGAAGGGGTTTCTTCTTTTGATAACGTAGATTTGGATGAGCGTCTGTTCTGTAGTTCCCTGTGAACTGAACAACCCCTATAGTTAGCAGGGTGGTTATCGCCACAAAGTGCACAGGTTGCGGGTGTGTTATTGGGTTTCGTACAAGTTGCGGATTCGTGATCCTTAGCGCACTTGACACATTTAGGGGTTCGATTGCAATATTTCTTTGAATGTCCCAATTGTTGGCAGCGCATGCATTGCACTACAAGTCGTTTTGGTCTAGGTTCTTCGATTTGGATCTTTGAGTGAAGGAGAGTAGAAAGGTCGAAAATGTGGTCATTTGATTGGGATTGGTCAAGATCGACAAAAAACAATGGAAGGCGAGTTTTGTCCTTAGACCAGACATTAGTTACATTTTGAACATTAAATCCTTTGGATGATAATTCACTTTTGATTGTTTCAGGCTCAATGGAGCTATGAAGACCACGAATAACTACACGAAAGACTTTGTCTTCTGGAAGTTGAAAAGTGTGGAATTCGGCCTTGTTTTCGCGAAGGAAATGAACAATTTTCCTGTAGGCGTCAGAAGATAATGGGTGTATGGTAATGCTCTTTAAAGACGAAGAGCAGTTGAACTGGTCACTGCCAACTAATTGGGAAAATAGTTTACAAAGCTCCATGTAATTTACATGGGTTTTGAGTATTATTGGGGGAACTTTTTGTTTTTTTGTTTGATCGCTATCGGTGTTAGAAAGAGGTTGGAACCTGTTTGAAACGAGCACTGGTTGGACTGAGTTTGTTTTCGATACATTGTTATTAACTATCTTATTGGGCCTAGAGCTAGATGAAGAGTTATTACTATTGCTTCTTTTCCTATGGGATACAACATTAGTCCAAGTTGTATCCAAGGCACTTGGCTCGTGGGAGTGTTCCATGTGTATAGAGTTTTCTATAGTAGTAGTTTGTGTTGTATTTGTTGCCATGACAACGGTGCAAGGCAAGATTTAACAACGGTACAAAAGTCAAAACTTAAGTAAAAATAAAATGAATAGTCCAAAATAAATATTTACCAAACGTTCTGGATTTCGAAAACTACATTTTAAACTGATTAATCACACCAAACAAAGTAAATAACACGAATATTTAAAAAAAATATCACTAGCAAAAATGACAACAAACTTTGCTGCCAAATCACAACAGCTGTCCGCCCCTTATGGAGTTTCAAATCAAAACAAAAGAATAATAACAGCTGTAGCAAAATATCCAGTAAACTGTCAATGTAACTTTCACATGGTAGAGTATAAACTACTGTTATGGCCATTGAATAAAGAGAGAATCTAGAGTAGATATATCCCAAATGAGTCCAAGTAGTATGCTATATAAAAATACTTGAAGAAACATTGAGTTAAAATAACAACTAGATGTAGAAAAGAGGCAAATGAGTTATACAAATCTGATTATCAGTAGGGGGAAGTGGTGAAATATTACTCCAAGTCATCTAAACAAACTGACTGGCCTTCCCCCGAGCAAAGCTCGGCCCCCAGGTACTTTAAGTAAAGTGTGCTAATCAGAAGGACGAATTTGAGCATGTCCTGCGCAGCCTCCAAGTGACGTAACGGTGTTTATTTGATCAGCTGGTTTACAGTGACAGCTAGCTGATGTTACTCTCGGCTAGAGCCTATCCAAAAACCCAGGTCGGGATCGGAACGTCTACCCTCCCTCCATCCACAACACCGCGGCCGCGACTAAACTTGCAGTTTCGCTCCCACAGCCACAACTCCAAATTACGCTGATTTAATTGTAAAACCCCTTATATATTCCTGGCCTGCATGAAACAGGCCTAATAACGGTTTAAGTTTTATATTCCAAATACCAAAACTGCTTATTTTAAGTGATGGTAAACTATTACCATGTTTTACTCGTGTATTGTAAATTACGAGCCTCTGTGGCACTTCTTATTTTTGTAAACGGGACATATTTAGATTAGCCAATTGAAACATAAATGTCTATTTTACATTTTTTGTTTTTAGGTTTTTTTGTCGGAGTTTCGGTTTGGCCAGTACAAGGAAACGATTAAGTAAATTTCAATGTTGGCGGGTCAAGATCAAACGCAGGAAGGTTGTTACATACTGCAGCAAAATCCAAAGCTCTTTTTCCTAGAGGAAGTTCGCTATCAATGTACATATATACAAAATAGATGACGTCCCTCTCAACGATGACGGTGTGGTGGGGATGTAGGGAGGGTAGACGTTCTGATCCCGACCTGATTTTTTGGATAGACTATAGCCGCCGCTGAAAGTATATATGGCTATAGTTCCCATTGTTGCAAACTCGTTCCTAAAAAACCGCGTCACCGAAGTATTCTGACTATCCCCTGGCCCCCACTCCTTCACATAGTATAGTCAGAATACATTGGTGGCGCGCTTTCGCCTCCAGATGACGTAACGCTAGGATGCGCAATAGCACACCTTATTTAAACCACCTAGGGGCAATGGACCTAAACAATTTGTTGGAAGAATAAACGCAGTGGTGACACTAGACATCAAGTAATTTACCCTCTCTCGCCATGAGAAATACCCTCTCAATGAGGTTAAATTGATATAAATTATTTATAGTTGAACAATCCGCTTAAAAATTAATAGACAACTTAATCCTCCTAAAAATCACTGCCTGCTTCTGCTTACATTAGACCATCATTGATTTTCCTCCTTACTTTTAGTCTATAATAATTGCCTATTAAAATACATTTTACTTCATTAATCTAACTACTTATGTGGTACATACACATGTTTAGAAATATACAATTCATACAATACATACAATTCATACAATACAATTCATACAATACAATTCATACAATTTCTTTATTTTGTTTAATTTTCTCTTACAGAGCATGCACTGTTAAATCTTAAAAATGTTAAACTCATTTAATTAAAACTGAGGTAGTATGCTTGTGAGCCGCAAAAACAAAGGGACACAACTGTGAAAAACTATCGATATTCTGTTAATTTTTTCAAACCCTACAGGAGTAGACAAAATAAGAGAATAAAAACACTAAGACAATATTTAAAATAGGGTTTTAAGAGTCCGAAAAGTATTGTAGGCAGTTAATTATGTAATAGTTTTAAAATGAAATTATATGTGTAATTTGCCTAGTTAATATACAAATTGTGATTTGTCAAGTTAAAATGAACGTTTATTTTTAACTATTACATAAGTTACTTATGGTTTGTCAATTATTTCATAGAAAAGGTTTAAAAGTCACATTAAAAGAGTAATGCAAGTTTATTACTACTGTTCAAAATAATCCAAATTCAGGTAATTGTTTTGTTGGCGATAAAAACACAAACAAAGGGAAATCATAATGATCAAGTATCAAGGGCCCCCTAGCATTTAAACCAGAAAACAATTAATACCGTTGTTAAACATAAAACTCAGCCTTGAACAAACATTTACACCTTTTTAAAAGGTGATTCAGAACTGCTCATTCAAACTGTATGACAGTAATAAAATCATATTAGTTTATGTAATATGTAGACTTACGTAGATGAGGAACTGCTTGGAGGGCGGCGCAGACCCTGTAGCGCTAAATCTAAAATTCTTTTAGAACGTTCCATCGTGTGTGTCAAGAGACAACTGACAACTGGTTCTGTTCTGAGTGTGAACGTAAATTCCTTACACCCCCCCCCCTTCGGCCAACAAGGGATGCGATTGGCTGCGGCCCGGCCCCTGCCGGCCCGGCATTCTGCGATGCAGGGGTGGTTTTCATGAACTAACTTTATTTAAACTTGTACATATACGTTGTTAAGGTATTAAATTAAATTGTTCCCTACACGATATTTATTATCTAATTCGTCACTATTGTTATTTCATCGACGCTTTCCATCAATCATTTATACCGTCCACCAGGGCCGTTTTTAGGACCAGGGGTCCCGACGGGAGAGTTCGAAAGAGATGCCTCCCTTTTATCACGGGAGTCAAATTTTCCCAGAGAGGCAAATTATGAGACAAATTCAAAAGTTTATCAAAACAAAAGTTTTAAATCGGGAATATTTTTACAGAAGTGGATGATGATGACGGTGTGTCGCCCTTTAAATGGTGATAAAGGTAGTTTCAGAGGCTAATGTATTACTCTTACAATATCTCACGCCGTTATTACTTAAAACAGTCTTAATACATTAGTCCGTTCAAGTTTAGGCCACAGAGAAATAATTTACAGGGTGGCAGAAGACAAACTAGAGTGAATTCAACTTCTCCCCATGAGGCGCTGCGCCACTATGATCCAAAATTTGAGTATTTAAATAGTCAAATGAACTCAAATTTTGTAAAAATACTCCAAAGTTCGAGCGACTATTTCCCGCCAATCTTTGGACGATCGCGACCTGCCAAATCACGTAGTAAACCGCCAAAGACGATCGCACCAAGTAAAATCGGCCGAAAATTACGAGACATAACATAACGCATTTACACATGAATCAGACATAAAAAAAACAACCTAACAGTGAAAATGGCGACCGAATCACGTTTTATCCGCCGTAATTGAAGACGTTACAGATGATATAATCTGGAATTAGCATCCTTGCCGCGTAATATCGTCTATAAACGTCGACAAAAAACAAAATACCGTCCAAAAATGACGACTTAACTATGTAATAACGGCCGAACATACGACAGTAGATCGGGATCGATTCTCCGGAGATCGGCGGGAAATACTCGCTCAGATATTTTAATATTTTTAAAAATTTGGGACCTATGCCAAAGCGGACCCCCCCCCCCCTCACCGTCGGTACGCCACCTGGTGCGGGATGGGGGGCATAGGCCGTGGCGCTAACATAAAGTATTTATAAATATATATAAAAACCAAACTGGACTTTGTAAATTGTTGTATGTTAATATTATAAGTAGTTGAAAGGCAATATTTAAAAGAAAGTTATGAGTAGCCTATTCACCATGTTTTGCATCTTCATCATACTTAAAAATTAAATTTACATATCAGATAATACAACTTCTGCTCCCCTCTATTCCAAAACGAGCAGTTGTTTTGACCTCCATCGGTTTGTGACAACTTCAGGGCATTCTGATTGGTACTGAGAGTTTGAATAAAACTCGCAATACGATGGAAGAAATTTGCAATGTTAAAATATAAAGTAACACAATGCAACTAATTGTTTTAATCCGTCCACGTCGATTGTTTTAAACTAGTTCCTATAGATGAAGAAAGATATGGTTTGGAGACTGGAGAGTATTGAATAGGGATTTGATATATTTGAGTTTAGTATTAGTGTATATGAAATAAGGGGGAAATATGATGCACCCTCCTCAGATTTTGGCGCCCCCTTACATCGTTACTTGTAAGGTCCACTCGTTTTGCTTACTTTGAAAAATATAGTATATCGTTCCGTCTGTTTAGTAACCATTTCAACCAAGTTCTTATTTATTAACTGAGTCATTTCGGAGTATTGGAGAAGGAGTGGGAAACGTTAAGAATTAAACATATACTTCTCCTCATTACAGATTAAGATTATTTGAGCTCTAGTCGTGGTTAATTGACTAATCACCTGTATTTCTTACAAATTAGCAATACTTTAAATAAGTCGCGACAGTATATCACAGTATAGTATTAACGAAAAAAAAAGTTTGCTCCAAAACATGTTTGCACCCAACTTTAGTTTTTAGAGTCATTGGTACTAAACTTAATTGATCCAAACACTTTTAGAAGATAAGATTCAATATATCACAGAATATAAAACAAATAAAAATAAGCTTTATAGCTACACTAAACCTTAAAGATTAAATACTTGAAGATAAGAGTCCGTATAACTGGAAAACGTGTTGTACATTAGAATCAATTAACAAATACTATATTCGGAAGAAATTAGTTTTTCAAAAACAAAAATAACTCTTAATAACAACAAACTTTGCTGTATCCATCGCAAACATCAGCCTCACAGATTCCAGGAACCGTTAGAGTCGCGGGCGGTTTTGATCAGCGTTTTCATAATTGTTTTGGTTCCCCTGGACGACATCTTTCCCACGCTCAGAACAGGTGTACTGTTATCAGTATGTACTTCACCGTTCCTACTCAGTTTTAAGGGTTTGTTTTCATTATTATCATAAATGTAAAAACTACCCGGGCTCCGCTATACTTGACTTGATTTTATTATAAAACTAGAGAACCTGTGCTGTCTTGCAGCATCAATCACTGTTACACCTTGCGTTTTTGAGTAAAGGCTAATCAAGATAAAATAATGCATGTTTTGTATTGCAAAAAGTACATTTCGAATTTATTAAAATATTTAGTGAAAACATTTATAATTTTTGACTGAAAATACTAACCACTTTTAACTATATACATAAAGGTAATGTTCAAAGTATGTTTTGGTAGAAAAATGTTACTGGTAGTTTTACATGCTTAATATAGTTTATGACAATAAAGGCTTCTTGATTCTTGATTCTTCATTCTTGATTCATAACGTTGTCAATGTTATTGATAATGTTTCAAATTGTTAGGTTCGTTAATTGTTAACGTTTTATGCATCGGACGCATCTGAGATGTTAAAACTAGTGTTATAATTTGTTTCTCTAACTGTCTGCTACGCTCGTAAGCAATATTTTCCTGCGTTTCACAACAAATACTTTCCTGAATTTGGTAATCGGGTTTTCTCAATAACGTATGGAGCAGGAAACTTAAGCTATTTAAAATCATTGTACATCTTTAGGGCCACGCCCCTTACGTCCGCCAATGCTCTAACGTTGATATTATGATTTGTTGTTACTTTGTTAATGACAACGTAAGCTGCTATAAATGATATAAGCGTTAAAATAACGGTAACATGTCACCAGACAAATATTATTCAGCATATTTTGAAAATTTGTTGATATAATTACAGAAATTGTACATAACACATAAAACGAATGTGATCACAGAATACATACAAGTGTTATGCAAATTAACATGCATTTCATTTGGAAAAATAATGTTTTTTGCTGATTGCAGAAAAACTAAATAAGTTACAAGGTTGGTGTAAACTAGAAAAATGCTAGGATTTACAAGACCTTTTCAATGGTATGCTTTTTTACACACGCTACCATTTAAATTTTTTGAATTTTGGGCATATGGGTATTTTCAAAATAAATATTTTTTTGAATTACATATTTTCTCATAAAAGCCTATCATTTAGCATACCAGAGTAAAGCTGAGATTATCACGAGTAAGAAATTTCAGTCGGAAAAAAAGTATGAGTAGTGGTTTAGAAAATACAGAGTATTCCGTAAATGTCAATATTTTACATAAAAATAGCCGCCATTTTGAAACGAATAAAGATAAGTGAATTCTGTTTTCGACAAAATGTTTATTTTAACGGTACCTTTAAAATAATGTATAATGTTCCCTATGTTTACATTTGAAAATTTTGAGATTCGAACCCGTGACCTTACGTTTTGGAACATCCTGTACATAGAGTTTGATGAAAATATTTTTAATAGATAGCGCATATGCGTTTTAGTGGGAAGATTTTTTTTGACGACTATAGACCAAACCGTTCTCTCGTTATACATGCTGGACGGGTGGTCTGACTCACCCTGTATATATATCAAGATACATAAACATAAACATACATAAGATACATACATAAACATAAGAAGTCTAACTTCTTCGTTAAAGTTACGAATAAGAGAATAAAGGCAAAATAATATAAAACGTATCTACATTATTACTTATATATTGTATATTTATATATTGTACATTTAGTTACGTAGGAAAGTTCATTATTAGTTATTCTGCTAAATGTGAATATACTACCACATTAAACATTTAAACAACACACGAATTATATATAATTCCAACATGTTGAACTTTATATATTGGGGCCCATACTCTCATTTTCCCAGGAGCCCGACATTTTTCTGGGCGGGCCGGATCTGGATTAACCAGTCATTAACCAGTCCCTCGCGTTCCTTCCCCTTTTCCATCTTGTAATTAACCCTAAAATGACTGGAAACGTTGCTGGCATTGAAAGTTTCATATTAAAGGTCTAAAGAACGAACATATGCGAAATAGCACCCCACATACTCACTGCGGACAATATCCTGTTCATAAATTACTTACAATATTTAAGGAACCGATTGACATATAGAAATCATTGTTGATAATTACTTACTAAAAAAACAGGGTTTTTTGACCTTGATGCACCAAGCCTGCATAAACAGTACAAATTTGTTCTATATGGAGGATAAATAAAGTTTAAGGTATCGGTTATTTATGTATATGGTTGTGATGGATGTTAGTATACAGTGAGGTATGTATGGTACCACTTGATGTTCGCTGAGTATTCAGGCTACATTCCTTTCCCATGAGAAAAGGCCTGGGATGAACCGTCATCACCACCCGTTTTCCTTGTTCCCATGCCAAAGATTTACGACCCTTCCGTCCACTCTCATACTGGGGAAACCCCTTTGTCTAGCCGCGCTGCGCCGCCGCACCTTGGCGATACCACGCCGGCGCCGGTCCTCACAATCAAGTTTCGAAGTTTGAAGTGTTTACAAATACTACCGCCTGTCCCTTTGATTGTCCGACATCGGCCGGTATTCCCACGCCACCCCAATACCCGTAAATAAGTTTAATACTAGTGGCTTGAAGCGGACAGAGCCCCTAACATTTCCCCAACACTCAGTGTTGCCAATCGGGTGGTAATTACCACATTAGGTGGTAACTTGAGGCTCTGGTGGTATTTTGGGTGGTAATGTCTACTAGGTGGTAATTTGGTGGTAATTTTGTGGCATTCTGTTAAATTGATTAAAATTTAAAATATGTGATTCTTGCATTAAACAATCGTGACTTATTTCACAATCCGCAAATTTCCGCCATATAAATTAATTTAATTTCGGTTTGAGATGCTGTTATTCATACTCTAAACTTTTAGTTCTTTGGGATTGAGTTATTGTTGGGACAATATTCTCGATTTTAGTACTCTATGTAGTGTCAGTGTCGCGGTGCTGTCAATGGCGCGGCGTTAGAATTAACAAAATATATTCTGATGTTTTCGTCTAGATTACGATCTACGATGACTCTTGCATGAGTTTACTGTTTACTTTTAAATGGATTCTATATTTTATTAACTTGATTAACTGTATACCTTCTGGCTTCTCCTGTAGTAGAGCTCTAAATATCTCCATAATACATAATTTTAAACTTTCAAACTAATAAAATAAAATAAAATAATTAATGCACATATTGAAGCGAATTACAAAGTACCAACACGTTTTTAATACGATAACGTCGATGATAACGCGTTCGCATTGGTCCTAAATAGGTATACTTTTGTAAGGTGGTAATTTGAGGTAACAGGTGGTAATTCTTTCAGGTCCAGGTGGGAATTTAGAAGATTTGGATTGGCAACACTGCCAACACTCCGCCTCATCTTATTTGAATACATGTCATTTCGCTCAAGTGCCGCTCGCCATTCAACCCTTATCGAGGCCCAATACAATACTCGGCGATTAATGGTTTTAGGATATTGTTCATCCGGTGAAGAAAGTAAAGTAGGCTGACTGCTTACCTTATTATCCGAGGTCACCAGATTGATACCGGATCAAAACTGTATAATGTTTTAAAGCTCGATAGTGTGTCCAGCTTTCATTATGATAATCAATGATGTTTTATAAGAACCTTAGATACATTTTAAATTACCTTAAATAGTAAATAGATTAGTTTATTTATTAATAGAATGCTTAAGACGTGTATTTCGTCTTTCAAGACAATATGTTCACTCATTTGAGATCAGTTGTTATTGAGAAGTAGGAAATTAAACTGCTCTGACGAGGGCACCTCTAGGTGTCAAGGCGCATACCGGTAGTGCCAAAATGCTGTTGTGGAGTTGTTAAATGCACGATTTTATGTTCGTTCAAGATTTCCTTGTTCAAAAAGCCTCCGACAACATGATGTAATAATTTTCGTTAAATAGCCATTGGATTCAAATAAATGTTTATATAACAAAACATTTTCAATATATAAAGGATCAACCGACGTAATTGTTCAAATGCATGTTTTAAGGCGGCCACACACTAACGGACAGTTGCCCGAACCAGACATCGAACAAGACATCGGACCGAGCAGGGAGCAAGGAGTAGGGCACGAAGGTAGCTAAATTCACTCCGAACTTCTTCCCGATCAAGACCCCGATCAAGACATCGGATCGGACAGATATTTTTTATAATTTTTTGACATAATTACAATTACTCTAACATAAAAGATTAGCGAGGAAAAGAATTTTTTAAGTTTTCCGAGTTTTCTCTTCTACAGCCTAAACCGTGCATATTCGAAAGTTTGAAAATGGCTCCATTGAATTCCTTGGGTGTCGTAACATACCTTTCGACATATAATATATTACATTCTGACAAGGGGTTCCTTAATTATATTATAAGGGGAACCTCTTTTTTGGCTGCAATCCTTCTTGAATTATGAAACTTAAAAACATAATAGATTAAATGGAAGGTCACAAGAATTATTTTGATAAAAAAACATTTTTATGAATGAATAGTGTGTATTAATTACTATACCCTGCCCTTCATTAGAATAGTTACTTTAGAATTTTTGTATCGAATTTATGGACACCTTTAATAGAGTAAGACTTTCATTAATTTCTTCATGAATTTGAAGTATTTTTCTCACGCTTTTACATTTTATAAATTTTAAGTATGGTTCAATTTTATTTTCACTTTTAGAATTTAATAATATAGTATCAAGTCAAATTTATTCGAATATAATGTGAATCTAAAATGTTCTGAAGAACTGAGTATATACTGAAAGAAATAGTTTTTAAATGTTGAAGACTGCTTTGTGTTCGGCTTTAGTTAAACAATATTCTTTTCTTAGCAACACCAGATGAATCATTAATGGATAATCTAAATTAACTTGTAAAGCTTTTTTGAGAGTTCTTTAGAGTTCAATCAAAAGCTAGAATTGTATCCACATTTTAAAATTACTTTCATACTTGTAAACTTTGTGTACATTTTATACTGTAGGGGATGTGTAATGAGGGTAATACTGAGCGGATTATGCCTACCCCTTGCAGTTGCACGTAGCGCAAAATATGATTAAATATAAATATAAAAATACTAAAACTGCACAACGGCAACTACTTTATTTCGTAGCTAATACTTTTATATCAAACTGTATTTTACCCCTGAACATGTTATAAGTGGTGTTCATACCACAACATTTCTTTTGGTGTCAATAAATTCGAGTGCGTGAAAAAACTGCAACGAAACTTCTCGTAGGTAGTTTATTTGCTAGGTTCGTAGAGCTTTCAGCACAGGTATGACCATTTGCATAAGAATAATGTTCGCAGCAAGTATGTTTTACTGATGCATAAACCAACAACATACTATAAAGTGAAGCCAACCTTACAGGGTATAATAATGTTACAGTTATTTTTAAACTGTCACTGGACATGCTGAAATAAAATGTAAACCCTTAATCCATTAATCTAATAATACAAATAAACCCAAAAAATATATTAGTTTCATAAAATAACAGCTGATCATAGAATGTAAGCAGTTAAACAATGTTAATTTAACATGAGGGAAAAGTGGTACGCGTCCGATAAATATCGTGTTTCCAGCAACACTGCAGATTGGATTGGTGATGACGTGACCTTACAGCTGATTTACAAGGTCAAAGACCAACCACAAACCATAAGACCTATAAGAAAAGGTCTTATTTATTAACTAATAAAATTTATCTTTATCTAAATAATCATAATTTTTAGCTAGAAATCTTTAAATATACCGACTGCACAGACCTTACAAAGTATCTATGGACCTTGGTTTATTTTGTTGTTCAAGGCCCACGATTAGTTTATTTATTAATAGAATGCTTAAGACGTGTTTTTCGTCTTTACAGACGAAAATATGACCACCCATTTGAGATCAGTTGTTATTGAGAAGTAGGAAATGAAACTATGATGACGAGGGCACCTCTAGGTGTCAAGGCGCATACCGCCATAGTGTCAAAATGCTGTTGTGGAGTTGTTAAATGTGCGAATTTATGTTCGTTCAAGATTTTTTTGTTCAAATAGCCTCCCAAAAACAATTATGTAATAATGTTTGTTAAATAGCCGTTGGATTCAAATAAATGTTTATATAACAAAAACATTTTCAATATATAAAGGATCAACGGACGTAATTGTTCAAATGCATGTTTTAGTTTGCATGTTTGGCATTCAAATATAGGTAGTGATGTTTTTTCACAACCTTTATACAGTAATTTGTTAGTTTTGGACAGTTTTCAGTCAAGTAATATTACTTGAATAAATACGTGTTCGAATTTCAAACTATTATTTAAACGATATATTCATGATATCAAATTAAAACTAAAAACTAAGATATAAAACTCCCTTAAACTGATACAAGTTAAAAATTAAGCATAATATTATCTAAAAAGACATATACATCGGTTATTTTACTTGCAGTACATTCTATTTGTCGAATCGAACCAAGTCAAATGTACAGTAAACAGAGAAAATAATTACACAAATATATTAAACGGGTGTATGTTTAATTATTGTTATTATTTTCAGCTAGCCCACCGATTATGCCATATACACATACGATATAAAAAGTTTATATTAAGTTTAAGCATAACTTAAGCTAGAATAGGAATTTATACAGTCAATGATGTGCGAAGTGGGGTATAGTTGTGAATTGTCCCCGTCTACTCTTTATCTTATGAAGGAGGTGGCGACCTGTCGGTGTGGCGATCTGTCGGGGTGGCGACCTGTCGGGGTGGCGATCTGTGGGGGTGGCAAATTGACGCAACCGTGTGGGGTGGCGACTAGACGGACGTGATTTTTCTATAACTAATAAATATTAAATTTTTTGAGGTGGCGATCTGTCGCCTATGACCAAAATGCCGAGGTGGCGATCTGTCGGGGGACTAGATGGCGACCCCCTTGTTGACAACTATAGTTTTATGACTTTTAATAGTGAAAATTAAATTATTTATCCACCAGTTTCCTTAAAATATTAGTTGGTTACATATTTACTGCCTACAACAGAAATTTTAGGAATTATTAACATATCGTACTGCCCTTGAGATATGTTGCCAAATTTTATTTTATTTCAGGAGGAACGCTGTTTTTTGTAAAAAACACCAAACACCAAAAGAATCGAGCGTGGGGTGAAGATGAGAAGAATATCGCTCTATCTCTTTATCTCTTTACAAATCTCCAAGTGCTTACCGCTTGCTCCGAGATAGAGGTTTTAAGTTACCTTGTGTTACTCTAATTATAAAATGGATTAATGTATACAATGTGTGACCAGGATTTACCAATGAAGTAGTTTCTAAGCTAATTAAGAAAGCTGCTTCCATGACTGATGATGAAAAAAAGGGTGTTAACACATAGTTTTCAAAGTTATGGTCATCTCCTTAGACGAGATGAGTATAAAAGAAGCACTTGAATATGACCCAAAGCATGATTTAATAGAAGGTTTTGAAGATTTAGGGCCTCTAGGAAGAACAGCAAACATCACAAGCCATGCTCTTGTCTTTTTGTTGCAAGGACTAAATACCAATGGAAGTGTCCTTTAGCACTAATACCGCTAATAATGGTGTAAAATCGGAATAAATATCTCACGGTTAACGGTTCATTGCAAAACTACAACTCATAGGCGCGCAAGTTTGAAAAATCTGTTAGAATTGAGTCCATGAAACCTGCGCTTCTTAACGTTTAAGTATTCATTGCTAGAATCGTCTCATTATCAAATATATACATCACAGAAGCTTAAATACTATTGTCGTCTTTGAGGTTTAAAGAATTGTCAACACTAAACATTGCACGTGACACAAGAAACGTAAAACATTTTTAAATTGTAATTTTAATAGGAACCGTAAAATCCCGCTTTATGACCTGTATTGTTCATTTCTCACAGGTATTTAACTCCCAGTTGCCCTATTTACTTTTTGAATACAGCCTAACGACAATTCATTAACTTGAATATAATTTAATATTTTTGTACAATTAAGAAAATCATCACTGTAGTTCTTTCCCACGGTTTGTTTCTACGGCCGGAAGGTTATCTAGACTGAGTGTCCAAGAATATCCAAGCGCATGCGTTCAGAATAACCTGGGATCTGTTGCTCATTGTCGAACTCTGTTATTCATTCAGTGTGTAGTGACCGTTTGATTGTTTTACACTCAAAACATTACGGAGAACATATAAGTACTGTATAACATTTAATTTGTGATAGTGCTGCTCACTATCTGTACACGTTAATTAAACGGTCTCCTTTACTTTGATGGTTGTCGGTTCTCAATGGTATGATAATTCCTATACAGTTATGCACTTCCACATCCAGTGAAGAAGATCTCAGTAAATAAAAAATACTTTATTAACCTTGGTATCTGGTGAGCATTAAGTGTTGCCGTTCAAATCCCGTTTTCGGGAGCGAGAGGCAAATTTGATACTGTACCGTGTTTGTTACGTCAAAATTAAAATACTATACGTAAAAATAATTGACAAATTAAATTAAATCTATAACATTAAAAAGGTTATATTCTCAGACCTTTCATTTCCATACAGATAACAAAATACATAAATATTTCCCGAATATCGCGAAGTTGCAGTTTTGGCAGGTGTCAGCACAGACCATAGAAAAAAGTAGACTGGGCATCAAGGGTATAAAAGTGAAGCTCAATTATAAATGGACCACCAAGATCTGTAAACCTCCCTGCAATATATTCGCAGCGGATGCGGACGGTTCGGCTGGCTTTAGAAACGATTTATCAAATATTTATATAAATATAGTTCCATGAAAACCCTAGTTTTAATGGTCCCTGTTACAGAAAACCTGCTTAAAATGCCTAATGTTATTCTTAGGGAGAATTATTACAATTTTAAATCTTGCTAATTATTCAGTAGATTTTTATCAGACTAGGTAAGATACTAAAGGTGTTTGTGAGGTATATATATATATATATATATATATATATATGCGTTGTAAATTCACTGAGTATGCAGGTTTGCTGGGACGGGGGTATTTCGTACGTGTTTTAGATGGAAAGCTGACACAGAAATTTTTTGTCAGTTGTACGACGAATGAACTTAAAATACTAATAAACAGACATTAGACATAATTGATATTCTCAGTATCTCAAGGCAGAGTCGGATAATTGTTTGGGCCAATGAGTATTAGAGCGCCCAGAAATACCTCGCTGATAGGAACAAAGCTTAATTTTGCTATGTAACAAAGGTTGATTGTGGTTAAGTCACTTTTCTTGAATGTTTTTCAGTTATTACTGTAGTCATTATTAGCTATTAGATATAGATTCTTCTTCAACTGTGTAAATATAAGACAGTTTTTCCATGCTATGAAAATAGATTATGACAAACACTCTTAATTCTTAAATTTTAATTGCTGAACCCATTAGCTGGTGCCGTGTCCTAAACACGGATCAGGTGTGAGATTTTTGTCACGGACACCGACGATCATCAAACTAACCTTCTTTTTAAATATCCATTAAACCAAACATCCGGTCTCTTTCAAATTATATTCGGCCTGGGATTTCCTGGTTACCGCTGGGGCGACGACCGTGGCTGCGCGGCGGCACATCACACACACGGGTTGGGGCCATATATCAGTCATCCTCTGGGGGTGAGAAGAATTTTGAAGACATTGTGCCGTGTCTGTCTGCGTAAAGTTCGCCAAGATGGTGGCGAGGCGGTCCCTTTGTCATGCAGTTGGATTTACCCGAATGTTTGTGTCTATGACCATCTCTGTACCACGGCAAAGGCTTCATCCAACGCCATCATGTGTTTGCTATTCGCTTTCACCGATTGGCGAAAGGATCGCTTATTTGTCATACTTATCGTGTAAACTTTCAAATTACGTCCTGAATGTTTTAAATTTAAATAGCCTAAATCTTGTAGTTTTGGTGCTTTTGGTCAGATTGTCTACTTCATTTTGTTCAACAAACCTAGATTCTTTATTTTTCATCGAACTTGCAAGATATTTCGCCTAGAGTTCTGTTTTTACTCACAGATTCAACATTTGACACTAAGTAATAACTTTACAAACGCAATAATATTTTAAAACAAATAATTAAACTATTTGTTACTTAACCTTGTGTTTACGTACTGTAGTAAATTTTAAAAAAGCAGACTTTAAAATCTGAAATAATTTTGAAAGTTGAACTGAAATCGCATGTAAAGATTTTAAATTAAAAATATTTTTTTTCTCTGTGTTTAATTTGTATCATCTTATCAAATAATAAGGTGATTTTTGTGACCGGGCTACCGCCGAAACTATTAGGTCTTAAATCATGGTTTATGTATTTTTTGAAAACCCTTAACGTGTATATGTGCCTTTTGGGGGTTTAAAAATATCCACCTTTGGGGCTCTGCCCCATGGGCTCTCAATGTTCTAATGTTAATCTTATGGAAGAATAGAAATCCATTTAATTGGACATTTAACCGCAGCTGTTGATACTAACAAAACACAGTAAAACAGTAAGAACAGCTGTTTAAAGCTAACTTCTGGAATGGCATAACAATATACCGTAAAGTAAAATGACTGTATATGAGCTGGGAAATGAGAGAAGAAAATATTTGTTCTAATTCGAGCAACTTGACTCGCTCGTATGTATTAACGATTTAAATTATTTAATCTTAAACACACTTTAAATTTAAAATATATGGTGTTCAGAAAACCATATTGTTTTCTCTTTGGAAAACGGTAGGCCATACATTATTGCGGATTTCATCATTATAGTCTATGGTTGGTTTTGTTGCCATGGGGAAGGTGAAGACAGAGGGGGAAATGACGGCCAACATGTAGACTTTACTTTTCTTGGAGATTAACATATGTATGCAAGCTCGAGATGTACTAAGCTCGTTGGATTTCCCTGGTGACTAAATGCAAGGAGGTATATTTGTAGAACTGGAGACAACACTGATTAAAGTATCAAGTATTTAAGTAAAGTCACTACTAGTCACGAAAGTGACCTATTTTTTGGGGAAAATACTATCGAGCCCCGAAATAGGACTTTTGTGACGAGTAGTGAACGATACTTTTCATCACCATGCAAATAACCACACTAAACCTTTTTTATAAATTATCTGATATTTCATAGTCTAGTAATTTTTCCTAAGTAAACACAACACGGTTTTACAATTCATTTTAGTGTCAAAGTCAGCTCTTTGAACATGTAATTGTCAAAACACATAAGTGCTCCTGTTGAATAACATGGGAAATTCAATTGTTTGGGACAGGAAAAGTATTGTTTGGGACAGGCAAAGTATTATTTGGGACAGGAAAAGTAACGTTTGGGACAGGCAAAGACAGCTGATCATTATTTGTTTTGTTACATGGAAATCGATAATTTTCGTATACAGTATCTCAGCTGCCTTGTAATGAGCTATTTTCAAATACAGAATGATGAAAAGTAAACTGCGAGAAACATTGCCATGTTTTGGTAAAGAGAAGAAGTATTTTCCGAAATAGAATGAGTCTACAAAGTGAATCAAACGAATAATTATTCATTATTTTAAAATTAATGAAGTTGTATTTGTTAATTTGTTCATAGTATGAAAATGTTTACGACAAGAATATATATATATCATTCAAACAAACCAAATTGATTTGATCCGATTTTGATTACATTTATTCCAGTGATTTGAATTAGTAGATTCACTTAGAAGTAGCGAACAACCAATTACTAAGCTCAAAGAAAGACAATTCTTTATTACCAGCCTAACAATCCGACAAAATCAGAGACGATTTTTTCAACGCAATATGTTAAGCAGTGTTGTCTCAATATTACCAATACATCTTGTTGGCAGTATGGTATAGGAAAGAATAAAGGACAAAACAAACATTTACATAATATAATTTATACTAATTATCGGATGTACCCGGAAAAAGAAATGGTATTCTATCCTAAGAACAATACTCTTCTATACTTTAAAAATGAGAATGGATTGCTTGCTTGCAACTCTAATAAACTCAAAAACAGCTCCAACGGTTTTCTTTAAATGTTGAAAATAACTCTGTAAGTAAAAATAAACTTACGGACTTCTTCCTGATAACGACTCACTTACTTAAGCCGGAAACCCCCAACAAATTCACTCCTGCGAAGGTATGCGTTGCTCATAAATAGTTCCCGCGTCCGGTTTGCATTCGGAAATGATTCATTAAATACCCTACGTCAACTAAGTTTCCTAGATTATAGGCGTTTCCGCTGGAAGAAGTGGAAATCATGGTCGAAGATTCAGACAATTTACGTAGTGTTATAAATATTTAATGCAACTGCATTCATCAATTACATATGTAAAAGTATAATGAAAAACTGTAAATGTCTGTGAAAAAAGTAGTGAGGAAAGGGGGTTTCTGGGCCAAGTGATTGACAGCTTCCGGTCACGTGACCGGAAGTGCTGAGTCATTAAATACGTCATCTGAGATTGAGCCAGTGACGTAGGCGGTTTTGTGACGTAATGAAGGAAACAGATGACCTTGAACTTTCATTCAAGGTTAACTGATGAAGAGGTATAAAAGAGAGGGAGCACTGAAATTAGTCTCAGTCTTGTTTAACACACGCTGCAGCTAACATGTCGGTGCCACCGATGAACAATCTACCATTCGATAACAATTTGAAGACTTAATGTTGCGAGTTACAATGATTTAAAATACCAGACGATCAAGTTGACGGGAAAGCTTGTCGTAAGTGCGGGTGTTTCAGCTATTGCATATGTAGGTGTAAAACATATCAAAGGAACCGACAAGATAAAATACAAGAATTACGACGACGGATTGCATTACTTTGGCGGCGAATGTAGTAGCAACCATCTGCCTCGCGCCAGCTGCCATCTGCCACGCACTTGCCACCTGCCGCCTGCCATCTGCCGTCCGCCATCTGCTCCGCCCCACCACACTTTTACCCCCACCATTTTGTTTGATACCAGAACGCTAGCTAGCGAATAGTCAGTACACCTCCGGCTCTCGACTGGTGAACATCGAGCGCTCTTCACAAACGTAAATCATTATATTGAAATGTCATTTAAAATTAGGTGTATTCATTATGACTCTATTCATCTGGCGACTTTCCAAGACCTCGAGGTTTTTAGTGAAGAGTTAAGACTTCTCATAGCGTCCGGTTACGATTTATCTTTGGAACTTTACGCAACAAAAAACAACATGGACTCTGCGCAGGAATCACAGTATCTACCTTCTTTCATCAGGAAAAAACACGATGGCCGCGAATCGGCGGGATCAACAACTTCGATTATAACCAACAACGGCGGAAGCTTCGCATTGTAATTAAGGACAAACATTATAAATAAAATAAAGTAATATTTGTAATAGTACTACCTCGTACTCGTATCATTCGATTGTTCCATTCGATTGTTTTAATTTCGACATTTTTTATCGATTAAACTATCGAATCACAGTCGAATTTTACGCGTGCGAAGTAGTACTTTTTTAAAATACCCTCCCTATGACCTTGACCTTTAAACTTTCCCTCATCACGTCACAAAACCGCCTACGTCACTGGCTCATTCTCAGATGACGTATTTAATGACTCAGCGATTCCGGTCACGTGACCGGAAGCTGTCAATCACTTGGCCCAGAAACCCCCTTTCCTCACTACTGAAAAACAATGATTTAAAAAATAGTTGACAAAGGTATAATAGACTAAAACTTTAATGCGGCCTGTGGCAGTCTCAAGCATGCTAAATAAAGGATTTAATAATTAAATAAGTTCCGAAACGCATTGTGAAAATTAAACTGCCACACATATAATGGAAATCTAATACGCTATCTAACAGTAATAGTACAATATAATGCAATGTAAATACAGCCTTTCCATTTACAATTAAAACTTTAAAGTGTCAACTAATTTAGTTTAAAACAACCATCACTATATGAACATATGGTAATTCTTTACTGGGAATTAAAAATCACAGCTGTTAAAAGA
This sequence comes from Allygus modestus, assembly GCA_963675035.1. NCBI lineage: Eukaryota > Metazoa > Arthropoda > Insecta > Hemiptera > Cicadellidae > Allygus > Allygus modestus. Next base: position 88,975,092 of record OY776116.1, read on the forward strand.
CAAATTTACTATGTTTGATGCTGAAATTTGTTCGGAAAAATAAATACTTGTTTCAAAGTTAAAAAGTAAGTTAATTTTATTTATAAACCCTAATGCTGTACATGTTTTTTTAACCTAAAAAATAAGAAACTATTGACAAGATGAATAAATGCGCCATTAGACACAAAGTGTTTTAATTATTTGATCTTAGACCATACAGGGTGTAAAACCGTTGAACTGGATTTTCGGATTATACACTCATAAAAAAATAACAAATGTAGAGTAATTTTTCCGCTCCGTTTAGCGTTAGTCAGTCTTTATGTATGTGTTTTTTTACTAAATTAAGTATACCTTTTAACCATTAAAGGAAATGATTTAAAATTTGACATACTTTGTTTCTATACCTCACCTTATAATATTTTTGTATTGAATTTGAAGTTGTACCGTTGAATTTTCTATCTTTTACCATTTAAAAATGGCAACCATTTTCGTTTTTCAAAGCTAAATATCATTACATTGTAATATTTAGGAAAATACAATTTTCCCCAACCCAAAAACCCAAACCCAAAAATTTGTGCAACTTTGTCATAAAAAATTAATATGGAGATTATAACTATGGGATAATTAATAACTATCTAAGGGATTGTGATTTGTAAAATAATTTCCCATAGTTCATTATTATTTAGCTACAATTTTCACACCATAACTTTTAGGACAAAAAATAAAACACCACATGAAATAGTGTGCACCATCCTTATTCATCATAACCTTATTCATCTAATTTCTTTTTCCCAGATAAGCACTTTTAAGTCCAAGGTCGTGACTTATTTTATTCATGTGTTGGTAGCGTATGCGCATTAGGCTTATAAGCAGTGGAGGCAAAAGTGCAGCTCGTGGAGAGAAAAGTGTTTTTGGTATATACAGGAATGGAGTTAAAAGTGTCGATTGATCTATTCTCCTGCACTTTTGACTCCATACTTTTGCCTCCATATCGTGGAGTTGATTGTGTCGATGCTCGATGAAATGGAGAGAAAAGTGTCTATGCGTAATGCTATATATATATATCTGATATACTTATATATACTATATATATATATATATATATATATATCTGATATACTTATATATATATATATATATATATGTGTGTGTGTCTGAATAATAGCATAATAGTAAACTGAGTACCCTGTTTTTTTCCTGATAATCATTTATTGGATGACTTGTTTCGGCTCTTGATGCTATCATAGTCAACAAATTCCTAAACTTATATACGGTAAATAAAGTATAAACTAAATAAAAAACTAAAACAGATGTTTGCTAACTACAGACAAGTAGTTTAAATTATTCTTTGATTTATCTATCTTAATTTCCGAATTTCTTTATAAATTGGGTTGTTTGTCTCAATATAAGTGTTTAAATCTATTGAGAATAAGTAAAATGTAATGTATCCCTTAATTATGAACACAAATTAATACAACTTGGTATGTGGCTTAACCTTGTTGAGTTATATTTATATTTGCATAGAAACCCACTTTTTGTGATCCATGTTGCAGCAAACCTACTTACTCATCCCCCATGTTATTCTTATGGAGAATGGTCAAAATGGTATATGTCGCTTATTTATGAATGTATATTGATGAAACTTGGTATTATAGCGCTGTCTAGCAGACTATAATATTTTCTTTAGGTTTTGAAGTGGTCTTTGTAAATAAAAATGAACTAAATACATTTTCTTCTTTAATTTAAAACAAACAATATCTTCAGTTGCAAATTAAAAATAATTTCAACCTTCAACTTTCAAAATTAAAAAAACTTGGTTTTGCTTGTCTATCTTCAAAGTTTCAAAATAAAAGTGACTTCGTTTTTTAGATTTTACTGAACTTTAATAATACAAATGTCTTCTCTCAGTACTTAATCAATCTGCTGTTAGATTATCTTCTACCCAATAATAGAAACGCTTCGAACCCTGAAAGAGAAATAATTGTTTTACAGACTGATCCCCTCTTTTGAAAAACAAAATGAGAGCGATAATTTGAATGACACTCTAAATAAAAAAAATAAAAATGAATTTGTACTTTCCAATCTGAAGAAATTCACGTCTCGCCGGGTAGCCTCTAGACACACTTACAGCGCTAGATTTGTATGTTAAATGCCACAGGCTCCCGAAGAGGGTGAATTTATAAGCTTTGGACCGAAGCTTCCAGAAGCCAGCCACTTGTGGCCGTCACGTGACTAGGCTCTTGTCCCTTCAGCCCACGGAACAATTCAAACTACCGACTCCACATTCGTTCCTACCTCCCCGGACATGAAAATCGCGAGTTTGCCCAGATTTGCAAAACCAAGTAGCACCAGCAATTATTGTTTGCAATTTTCAGCAATTCTTTACAAAACCTTTTTTTTCTAACACAAAATTATTTAAATAAATTTTATTTAAAAAAATTCTCCAATAATTGCCGATATATTAAATTACTATTTACTGTTTACGTGAGTTTTCACATTTACCTAGTAAACAACAAACACAATAGGACAAAGAGTTATTTATTCTATGAATCCGTAACACACCAACAATTTAGTTATTTGATTAACTACATGTTTAGTTATTTGATTAAGTTGATAGATAGGTAGCAAACTCTGAGCTCTAACTAAATATTGGAGTTAACCTACGTATCAAGGAACCTGCTTGTGCCGGCCGCCCGTTTCTGGTGAAGATAGTTATAATTATTTATAATTGTAATTATCTTTAATTTCCAATAAATGAGGCAGGTGAAATAAGATAGTATTATTAGTTTGTAGTTATTATATTAATACAAATCCTCAATAATGTAACCTAGCGCAACCTAACTATCGTAATAAGAACACGCCTTGCAATGGGTTTGAATTCGGTTTTTTGGTGTAGTGTAATCTTGATGACTACAAATTTAGGTAAGATATACATGCTTTATACGATATACATGTTTTGTATTACATATTCTATGTGATGACCTGCTATGTCATCCCGTAGCGTAAATTTATATATGATGTATGACCAGCTAATTAAAGTATAAACAAATCACTTTTATTTAAATGTCAAATCAATGTTATGTGAAAATATGTATCTACTACGGATAATGATTTAAATATATATATATAATTTCAATTCTAAACAGTGACTACAAGAAGTTTTAACAACAAAACTAAGTGACCGCGATGCTTAATTCTTGATAACTCCTTTGGATTAGTAATTTCTTAATTTTACAACGTGTTTCACTTTATTACTGGTGATATTTTTTAAAGAGTATACTGTTATTTCATTATTCCTAGAAATTGCAATTACTTTTTTGTTGTATTTCTTCGTGTGGAATTTGATGCTATAATTTCCGAAAATACTTAAAGTATAAGTAAAAAGGTCAAAAGTGTTTTTAAATACTAATGGTATCTAACCGTTAAAGGTTATGGTAAGACCATTGTACACCTGAAGTTAATTTCACGTCCTATTCAGAATAATTTGAACAAAGACACCGAGTTAATTACGTCTACACATGTATTTATAAAACTGCAGTTCATAGTCGGGTATGCATCTGAGGCGATGAGTATTTCCAAACTCTACGATCTCATACTCAACCAATATAAACTATTCTGCAAAACCTAAGGTTCCTTTGGTAATACAGGGTGACTCATGGGAACCGGACGTTTTTTAAATAAGTAGTACACAGTAGTTATAATGAATAAAATGGTTTTAATACTGTACATAGTGAGGTAAACATTTGCCATTTGTTACCAAACAGTCATTTTTTGAAAATGACGTCACGCATATGGTTGCCATGTACTTCTCTACAAATGTTCATTCTGGTCAGAAAATCAGCTGAAACTCTGGTCAGGAGGTCTTGTCTAATGCCATTGATCTCTTCTGTGATTGCCAACTTCAAATCTTCTAGAGTGCGTGGTTTGTGAGCATAGACACGCTCCTTTAGAAACCCCCAAAGGAAGTAATCACAGCTGGACAAGTCAGGTGACCTTGCCGGCCACGGTATGTCACCAAAGCGAGAAATCACCTTATTAGGAAACATTTGCCTCAAGACTCTCATTGATTGGTCTGCGGTGTGGGCTGTAGCACCGTCCTGTTGAAAATAAACCCTATCCCGGTTTATTCTAAGTCTGCGAAGTTCTGGACGGAGAAATGTGTTCAACATGTGAACATAGCGTTGGGAGTTCACTGTCACTGTTACACCATTTTCCTCGAAAAAGGACGGCCCAATAACACCCGAATGATATACCGCACACCAAACCGTAACCTTGGGAGAGTGGAGAGGTTTTTCGTGAATATTGCGGGGATTCTGACTGGCCCAGTAACGAAAGTTTTGTTTGTTTACCGAGCCATTGAGGTGGAAGGGGGCTTCGTCACTCATTAACAATATCACGTTCGGCTCGTGGTTAAACAATCTTTGCATTCGCGATGCAAAGTTCACTCGTTTATTATAGTCAGTCACTTTAAGTTCCTGGACTACCTGTATTTTATAAGGATGAAACTTAAGATCTTTCTGAAGAACTCTCCTGACTGATTCGCGGGTCATGTTCAACTCTTGAGCATGTTTTCGTGCAGACCTGCTTGGACTCCTTATCAATGCTGCTCTCACTCTGGCGATGTTTTCGGGTGTTCTTGCAGTTCTAACAGGGCCTGGTGGTTTCTTTCTTGTTATATTCCCTGTTGTTTGGAACCCTGAAACCCATCTTAACAGCGTATTTCGGCTTGGAACAGTTCCATGGCGTTCAATATTAAAATGTCGTCGAAATTCCCGCTGGGTTTTGACGACGGATTCACCATTTTTGACAAAAGACTCGTATGCGAAAACGCTATGGCCTAAGGCCCACTGATCCATTGCAACAAAAATGGCAAGCCTTACTGAAGGTAATGACATAACCTCAATCTTCCTACCACGTGCAACAACAATGCAACAGCTGTTTAAAAAACGTCCGGTTCCCGTGAGTCACCTTGTACCAACCCATTAACTTAAATTATGATCTTATATTTTAGAATGGACATAATTATAGCTTAGATATGTTATTTGCTACGTATGGTTTATAATTTTAGAATTAAAAAGATCCTTGCTTCCAAAATCGATTGTGAAGGCAATATAAATCCACCTTAAAACCTACTTTGATTATTGCGACACCTGTGATTATTTTTTCGGAACTAGATAAATGATTTGATCGTTGTTGATTTATTTTTAATGTTAGATAGTGATAATAATTGCCGTTGATTTTTTAACGGGCGTTACACTAGTATTAGTATAATTTGCAAACTGCTGTACTATTAAATTATATAAATATTGTTAATATCTATATTAATGAACAATGTAAAAAAATACCTTAAAAGGTTCCGGTATCCTCTTGTGTGATTTATTGTAATAGTTTTGTTTTACACAAATCAAACAAACAATAAACATTTGACACAATTTCGCGCTCACAACTATGCACATTTTTCCCTTTTTTACCGCTTGTAGACGGTTGTTCCATGGTAATAAATACAAATACTAAGAAATAAAAACAAAAACACAACTACCATATGACACTCAATATTAACTAAAACGTATAACTGATCTTATAACATTATATGACGCACAAATCAAACCGATTACTGCCGGCGGCTGTACTAACGAATAATAATAATAATAATGAATATTTTATTGTCATCAACACAATACATGTTACAAACAACGTCAAGTTATACAATTCTTCTAAAAATAATCAAATTACAATATCTCTACTATTTAGCTCTAACAATTCATCAACAGAATAAAATAGGGTTGAAAATAGGGACATATAAATATCCAACAGAGGTAAACTATGAGGGAACATATCCCTGTGAGTACATTTCCCGCCAACCCCACCAATTGACATTTTCCCACCTGACGCCAAAAATAGACTGACTACCTTGACGGTCTCTGGGGTAGTTCATGGTAGTGTAGTTCCACTCCAATTAAGGTACTCGACTCATCCTTAGGCTCAAAATACGGGACATGAAGAGCTGTTCATAAATATGGAATACCTCTAACCCCGTCATTGGGAGATTATTAAACCAATTGTGGTTCTGAAATTGAAAGTTTTTTAATAAGTAGTTGCTTTTGAAGCAAAAATAGAGTTATCAAGCTTATACGATTTAAAAAACAATAATTGTATCTTCAGTGCATTACATTTGTATGACACTTAAACAATTAATATTTTCTGTGTAATTTTAATTATTTATTTTATAATATTTACCCAGAAATTATTTTAAAACAACTTTTTTGGGTTCCGCCCTTAACTGAAAATATCTATTAGAAAACTAGATTTGTATATATTTTAGAGTTCAGACGTTTAGTACATGAAAACTAAATCAATATAACATCCACAATTAAAGAATTCCATTTGCAAGCCTTACAATCAAAGAATCAATAATATTAGTTTTTAATATAAAAGAAAAAAAACTATCGTCCTAGACTTTTTTTAAATGATCTAGTTTATTGTTCTTTAACTCAGTGTTACAAGATTTTTTGCAGATTTACATGTTTATCTGAGCGCCTTGATTTAATTTAACTAGTACAATGATTCGGCGTCAAGCGCTGTAGAGCGGGGAAATAGCTTGGCAACCGCGCGTGATGCGTATTGGTTTATTCAAGGTCACGTCGACTGCAGGCTCTCCCTCCAACGGGCTTCTCTGCTGCCGGGCACTGTAGTGTTTTTAATGGCAATTAAAACGCTATATTATGTGGCTTCACCTAGTTGAGAAATATTTATATTTACATGACAACCAATATTATGGTTCCTTGTTGTAGCAAACCTGCGTACTCTTCCCCAATTTTATTCTTATGGAGAATAATTCAAATTGTATATATCGCTTATTTGTGAATATATTTTTATGAAACTTGGTATTGACCTTCAACTGCCGAAATTCAACCAAATATTATTTGACGATTAATGACTGTTCGCATGAATATTTTATCCTGTTTTAATGTTTGATCACATTACCCACATCAAGCAGTCAAACAAAATCACTTGAACCACAGTGACATGATGCTTAACTTCACGAATAACTATATAAATGAGTTTAATATCTATATTTGTTCCTGTTCCTGATGCTCTCCCTCCCTTCCTGCTCCTCCGCTACTACCTCACCCACAAGTTTATTTTGTATGTGGAAATAAAGCATATAATGGGCGTTGCCATCCCAATAGACGGTAGTATATTTACTTACATTATGCCTGAGACACCTGTTCTTGCTGTTGTGTTAGCATTTGTTATTATAAAAACTGCTGTCAAAAATACAATTTCATTGAATTCTGTTCTTCCATATGATTAACATCGAATCTTTGAAAGCCTGTGGGGTGGATCCCTCAGGGCTGATGCAAATTCTAAGAGTATTCTGCTCATCAACATGACAATATCTTTCTTAACGGTATGCGTGAATTTCTCCTAACATGCACACATAATGAGAAAAGGATGGACCGTTTTGTGCTTGCCTATTAATATAATTATGATATATGTAGGGTAAAGCAAGTCACCTAGTTGATTCTCATGTCCGTTCCGTAATTTTACAAACTCGCAAAGAATATTTAGGTAAAAGGTGTAATTTAAACAATTAACTGTCTAATACTTAACATTAATATTGACATGGTACGCCTTCATGCAATCGAGACTCTTTTTCGTAAAACATATGTACATGTTAAATGAAAGAGGGTTAAAGAAGGTTAAAATACAGGATTAGTGTTCGGTCCCTGAAGTCAACATTATCATAATAGACTGAAAATAAAAAATACGGTCAAAGTTCAGTTATCATAAATAACCCTAACTGAACAAGAGTAATGAATTGTTTTGATGAACAAACAAAAACCTGCTGACCAATGTTTTGCCCTAAAATATATTAACATACGTACTGAACACCAATTTTTCTACTCAGGAAATATGTAATAGGTACTGTGACTGAAAAGTTTCTAACTTTTGATTGTCATATTCTTATCGGAAGTAATTGAGTTATTTGCATACGTACTTTAATTTATTTGTAAAAGGTTACAATTTAAAAGCGGGTTTTAATTTCCAAAATAATATTTCCTTAATTAATTTGGAATGTTCTCTTTTTTATTATTACAAAACATTATTTACCGCATATACCTATTTGTTGTTCTACTTAAATAATTTTAGCAATTTAAGTTTCTTTGCATCTAAACCTGAACACATACAATATAACCATTAAAAACCTGAATATTAAACTGTAATACTTCTTGTTTTCTGGTTAAATGATTTTTTTTTTCATAAGTATTTAGAATATGTTTTCCTTAAATAAAAGTTGTGCTACTGAAAGTTACTTACACATAATTCACAGTGAAGCACTCGGTAGTTTTTACAACAAGCCTAGCTTTGCGACTGTAACTTTGCAATAAACCTGAGTCAGTGGCTTGGAGGTGTTACAAGCATCAAGCTTGTCGTACAAACTGTAAAAACATTATGTCCGTAGTAAAAAAGAGTCGCAGTGTTTTTGTCACCTTGCGCCTTTTATTTAATAAGTAGTCCAAAGTTATAAAATAATTAGCAACGTTGAATATTAAAATATTTTTGATAATTTTAAATGATTTTTTTATATAACACAAACTTACTTTGGAAATAAAATGTTACTAAGTACTATTTGTGAGTTTTCATAATGACTAGTATTGCTAGGGAGAAAATACGGGAAAACTATCCAGTCTTTTCTGAGATACACAAACCCGGAACACCAGTTATATTCTTCACATGTAAAATGCCAAATAAAGGTAATTCACTAAACTACCATAATTATTTGCTATGGAAACCAAATATCGTCACAACTGTCACACACAAATATGTCTTATATATAATTACTTCTTTTTTTAAATACAAGTTTAAGCTATAATTATATCTAAGAAACACAGAAGTTCAATACAGAAAAAACTTTTCGTAATGGCACTACCTAACAACTCACAACCAAACAGGAATCGCTGCTTCGGACTTGGATTTCTAAAACTATAAATATATCTAGTGCCTTAGTAATACATACCAAACGAACAATGTGGTTGTTTAGTTGGAATTGTTCCTGTATATGTAATAGTAAAGCAATTTTTAATATTTATTATTAGTTATTATTTCTTACGTTGATTAATTTAGGCATACAGCATTTGTGAATGAGTGTTTACGGTATTTAACATTATTTTATTACTAAACTGAGTTCACAGTAGTGTAATTTAGGTGTACAGCATTTGTGAATGAGTGTTTACGGTATTTAACATTATTTTATTACTAAACTGAGTTCACAGTAGTGTAATTTAGGCATACAGCATTTGTGAATGAGTGTTTACGGTATTTAACATTATTTTATTACTAAACTGAGTTCACAGTAGTGTAATTTAGGCATACAGCATTTGTGAATGAGTGTTTACGGTATTTAACATTATTTTATTACTAAACTGAGTTCACAGTAGTGTAATTTAGGCATACAGCATTTGTGAATGAGTGTTTACGGTATTTAACATTATTTTATTACTAAACTGAGTTCACAGTAGTGTAATTCGTCTCCGCACGTAATCTAATTGTATAGCGCATCAAAATTTATAATATTATAGAGTTTTAGATTCTTAAGTCGTAGGATATATGATTTGTTGTAAACCAGCAGTATACAGACTATTTAAAATTGCACAACAATAAAATGTTTTAATGCAGAAAATGATTTATTAACTAACACAGTTGTGGTGTTGAATTATTAAAGAAAATAATTACTGACAAGGCTTTTTGTTTCATTAAGTATATAGGACATCACGTTACAGGTGCACTAGCTAGTTCTTTTCAAGTTATATTTCTAAGATGACTACCAAACAACTGTTAAGAATGTTTTTTATATTCCTTAAATGGAGAGGAATATTGGCTTTTTATAAGAGCAACACAAAATAAGATTTTTATTGCACGAATAACTAAAAATTTGTTAACAAAAAGATACAAATATATATCAAGGAACAATACTACAGGGTCTCAGGGGTTTTGTTGTTGATTTGTCGTTTAACTTAATGGAATTACTGATGTTTATGTTTAAGGTAACAAAATAAAGTTGTGTTAAATATATAACATATTGCCAACTAAATTTTTAAGATTCAGTTATGCGTCGAAACGTTACAGTCGCATCATCATGAGAGGCCTACATTCAATCAGGTTGTCATTCCTGAATCAGGGCTCATGAATAATTTATAGCCAATCTTGCACATCACTGGTTTGCCATTTAACAACTTTTAAACAGTGTGTTGGATAGAAAGACACAGACTTATAAAGTCCTAAAACTAATATTCAGTTATAAACTGTCTAGGATAATGTTATTTTGTAAAAATATTAATCCAATTAAATTATTTTAGATAAATACTTGGCCACTATGCACAACATTTCATTAATAATGGAAATAAATATTTTGTGGTAAAATGAGATTTAAGAAATCTATTCGATTAGCCACAACATCATAGCTTTATTATAGGGTTTAACGTTGTATGAGTTTACCTAAAGAAAAATGAATAATTACATTAATGGTTGATTTTAAGAAGAGTAGGACTACACACTAATTCACTTATATTGAGTAAAATACTTATCTACCTATGAAACAATTTAAATGATAATGGTTAGTCTATTAGCGTTAAAATGGATATTTTGTTACAAAACAAAATAACTCGAAGAATATTTGACCAGCAGAATATTAAACTAGAGTAAAAACGTGTAATTTGATTATTTGACACTCCATTCAGACTAGATTATATTATATCGTTAATCTATCTGGAATGTTATTCATCGGTAAAGTTTTTACGGCCACATCGTTGCTATTCAAACCAGAGAAATATTACCAGCCTCTTTAATATTAATACCTGACACGATATTAGTTTTACACCGCCCATAAAACACTAAAGTCCTCGGCTGGGGGCAACAATGTTGGAAAGTACGTGGCGATAACTTTCAACTGGTTCTGTCATTTCATAATTTGCCTAGATAAATTTGCGACGAATTTTGAAAAAAAAAATAATACCGTAGTTGATCTTTAAAAGATTTATACACTTATTTCACTTGTTAAGCTCTGCCTTCCTTAGCTAAATTACATTCACTGACAAAAGCATCTCATCTGTATTCATTGTGATTTGTCTTAGCAGGTTAAAGTTCTAGTATATCAATCGAAAATAAAAACTATATTTGCAGCGAGGCTATCTGAACTTGTTCTTACCTACCTGTGACTTCTTTACACATACCGCTTTAACTGATTTATTTAATGTTGGCAGATCTTCAAGCAAATAATAATAATAGAACCTTTTTCAGAATACTGATTTGTCAAATGCTAGATATTTATAGTAACTGACAAAAAAATAATTATCCATGTGTGAATTGTTGAATGAACTTCATTTTATGTAACAACCATTTTTTTAACAACGAAATAACAAAAATATATCTGGTATAAAATGATATAGCATTATGTACTGTATGTGTTTTCTACTTATATGGTATATATTAGGAACCTCATATGGATATCAACGTCAAACTTAGTATATATTTTACATCTAATAAGACCCATCTTTTGTATGAAATATCAAGTTTCTATTTTGTACCATTTCAAAATGGCGACCATTTTTGTTTTTAAAAGTTAAATATCTTAACAACCGTAATATTAAGGAAATAATTTCAAGTATCTTAAAAGTTGCGCCATTTTGTTTTAAAAACACTGATATGAAGATATTAATTGTATAAATTTAAATAACTGAAATATTATGATTTATATGTTAAAATGTGTTAGTCCTGTATAAAAACATGTGTAAGTAAAAAACATGATTGTTTAGTCCAGAAATGCCAAAATAGAATGTTTAAAAAACCTTAACTACTCAGTTGTTTATAATTCTATAGATAATATATTTATTTCACTATATTTAGAACAAAATGACGCAACTAGTATATATCATAAAGTTGTTTTATAAATATTACGGTTTTTTGGATATTTAGCTTTGAAAAACAAAAATGACCGCCATTTTGAAATAGTACAAAGTAGAAACTTGATATTTGATACCAAGATGGGTCTTATTAGATGTAAACCATGTATCAAGTTTGAAGTTGATATATTCAGAGGTTCCTAAATGTAACGTGTTAAGTAGAAAACACATAGAGACAGATGGACAGAAAAACTAAGCGTTTTAGGAAATACTTTCTTTTTCTTTTTCTTTTTTTTGAGTGAGAAATCATATGCCAAAGGCCTGAAAGTTTTTATTTATCACCCTGTATAGGTGATAAACCATATTTAAATTCACTATTCTCTAATATCACTTAGTCTAGTACAGATAGTTTCGAAGTGTTGAATGCAATATATAAGGTTAAAAATTGATATGTGAACTACAATACGGTACCAATATATTGAAATTAAAATCCTTAGTGTATACAAATAACGTAAAAAACGTGAAAGTAAACGTTTCTTGTTAACGTTACTAAATATTTCGTCTTAAGCTATGCAATTAACATAGGCAGTAAACTACAAATAAACTAAACAATCCGCTACTGGGGAAAATTTGTAGCAGAACAATTTTAAAACTAACACTAATAAGTATAAAAAATATATCATTGACACAAATTCCAAAGTTTGTGCAGTTTAAATATTAACTATATACAACAAAATATTTGAAAATATTTAATGTCTATGAGTTATCTATAGTTATAATGTCAGGAAAATGGAACATTTAGATGCATACAGTGCAGTGTATGCTCATAACAACACAAGTTAGCCCGGCAGTGACCGACACTTCCGTCCAAAACGTTTCCGGCGGATCTTACTGCTTTTGATTACAAACTGCTCAGTTAACCTATGACTTATGAATAAACGTTGTCCAAAGTGAAATAAGCATTGCTAAATAATTAAATGGATTCATGGTTACTCATTAAAATCATCCTGTGCCTACAGCAAATTATTGAAGTTTAAATTTATTAAAACTGTTTCAACAATTTACACATTACGATAAAAGAAACCATCCATTATCGCTCAGCTGCCAAACTCTCCATGGTTTGAAAAAAAAATCAAGTTTGGGAAACACTATCCTCCTAGAGTAATCTACTTGGTGGGTATTTATTGGCTAAAATTATTATTATCCATGCTTAGAACCCTGAAGATACACTTATCTTATTATATCGATCAGTGCATTTTTAAATGAACATGGGGGAATAGAGAGCGTTTCAGCCCTGAACGTACTGCGGTTTTCAAAAAAGCTAAGAAAGGCAACTGAATAAAATAAAACTCTTCAATATAAGAAAAATAGGATTTTCTTACAAAAATGTATCAACAGTTTGCAGTATAATTAAGCATGTTAAACTCACTAGGTCAGTTTTAAAGGATAATGTGTTAAAATGTAGGGAAATTCATTAACATACTGCGTATACCATCCCGGAGATTCATACAGATAAACCTCTAGGTATCGGAACCAGGTTGGATTTACTGTCGCATGTACTACACTATAACACAAGGGATTACATTTTGATGCCAAGTGTCTATAGTTGTTGAAGTGCCCTCAGAGCGATTGCGAAAAAGCTTTTGTTGCTGTTACTTGACTCAAAACAATACTTGTGAAGAAAAAGCAACTTATCCTCGTATTTTATTTACTATGTATCACTGCCTACATCAAATAACTGTGGCGTAACATGTTTGGCAATTTGGTGAAATGTTATGACAAATTATCTTTTACTTTTGTGAGTTACGTCCCATTGCTGATATTTGCTCACCCTTTTACAATATCCTGAATAATTTGAATGGTGTAGATGTCAATATAAATAGTCATATTAAAAAATAATATCCATGTTGAATATCCTATAAAAAACAGGTTATTTTAATTTGAACTCAACTAATTTACAAGTACCAAATGCCACTGTCTAAGATCAATATAGATGTCAAAGGTTGAATTTTTTCAGTGACTATAATTTGATTTTAGTGAATTTCCTCTATGGGAAATAAGATATTATCGTGGGTAGCCTCGTGGAAGAGTAAAAGTACAGAATAGCGTACTGATGTAGATTTCTCTGAAGATTCCAGATATAAAACTATTTAAGAAAACTCTCATGTAACTGCACAGTGCATTTAAGGTTGAAATTCTGTAAGGTTATGCTAGACTTAGTGGTATAGGGAAGGGGGTTTTATGGGGGTTTAACATATTCCAACATTACGTTTTTGCATTTCATAAACACAAATTTTAAAAACATATAACTTTGGTTTCGACTATTTTGTAGAGCATAATAACAAATAGTTCAGTATTTTTAATCATTAACCTAGGTTAGGTGGTTGTGGCAAAAATACAAAAAATGTATTCATAAAATATCTTAAGTTAATAATATTAACATGAGTTTAAGCTTTTTAGATGTATCTTAGTTAATTTTATTGAAAACTTCAAATGTGTATTTCCAATAAGTTCAGCTCCAACACCCAATCATTTCGGTTTATAAATGTTTGTTCCAGGTTCAATCGTTGCACGGAAGTAGTGGGGGTTTGCCGGTGCTGGCTCACTTGATTAATTGCTTCCGGAAGCGCTGCGTCATTAAATACGTCATCTGAGGCTGAGCCAGTGACGTAGGCGGTTTTGTGACGTAATGAGTGAAAGGTTAAAGTTCAAGGTCACGGGGAGGTAATTTTAAAAAAGTACTACCTCGCACGCGTAAAATCCGATTGTGATTCGATAGTTAATCGATAATAAATATCGAATAAATATCGAATGAAACAATCGAATGATACGAGTGCGAGGTAGTACTATTACAAATATTACTTTATTTACAATAATTCATGTTTACAATAGTTCCCCGTTGTTCGTTGTCATCGATGTTGTTGATCCGGACGAGTTGCGGCCATCATTTCGCTTTCTGAAGAAAGACGGTAGATACTTCGATCCCTGCGCAGAGTCCATGTTGTGTTCTTGACACCTATCTGTTCTGTTAGGTGTTTGCATTTCATTGCTGTCAGGAGGAAAGAATACGTGACGGCAATGAAATAGAAACATCTATCAGACCTTGAGTGAAATGATATTGTTATTTTGTGAAGAGCGTCTCGGAGAGCTCGATGTTCACCGGTCGAGAGCCGGAGGTGTACTGACTATTCGCTAGCTAGCGTTTTTGGTATCAAACAAAATGGTGGGGGTAAAAGTGTAGTAGAACGAAGCAGATGGTGGACAGCAGATGGGTAGCGGCAGGTGGCAGGCGGCAGGTGGCAAGTGTGCGGCAGATGGTAGTCCCCCACTACACCAGTCCCCCACTACACCAGTCTCCCCACCAAGTTTTACATCGCACAATAACTAGTTTACATGTGTTAGTTAGGGTTTAGCTCTTAGACTGTCAAGACCTTACCTCCGTAACTAAAAACCTCAATAATGTTTGCGCTTCAACGCTGTATAAGTATAACAGCTACTATGATCTAAACCGGTGCATGTATTCATATGGTTCTTTTTGCGTAGCAAACAACTGGTTAAAAGTGTTTCAACCTCAATTATTCTTCGACGAAACCGCTCATTGTCCACTAAAAGTGTAGACCTTCTGTCTTCATCGTCAGGGAAGTAGAAAGTAGTGTCAAGGGGACTACTGAAGGTCACCTTCCTCATGTTCCTGTAAAACTGCGACATTTTTCAGACCGTCTAGGTAGATGTTCATACGACAAGAGCTGGAAGAATAATGATGTAGCGTTATCGTGTATAATAGGCATCTACCCCCACCACAACGTTACCTTGTCCTTCAAACCATCGTTTTTATGCCACGGATGCTATACTGTTGGTTAGATTTAAATTTAAATTGCACCTACTTGTTCGCCTTGTCAAGCTGCGTAATTGAAGTACCCACATGTTAGACCTTGAACCAAAAACAAAGAAGTTATTTAGGTTTGTCCTTGAGAATAGTTGTTTTTTCGCTGTTGCTGCTATACCCTTTGTTGGATCTGAATTCTGTTTGCACCAACTTGTTCGTCTGATCAATCCGCGTAATTTGAGTACCCACTTAATATATTTTAAACCGTAAATAAAGAAGTTATTTAGGCTTGCCCTTGAAAATAGTTGTTTTTCGCTGTTGCTGCTATACCCTTTGTCGGATCTGAATTCTGTTTGCGCCAACTTGTTCGTCTGATCAATCCGCGTAATTTGAGTACCCACATGACATACTTTGCACAAACTGTGTACCCCCCCTCCTTTTTTGGGTCATGTTCAAGGTCAAGGTCAAGGTCAAGGACCTTGGGACTTAGAAATTTTCACAAAGTGGGCTGCACACAAACATAAGACTAATAGTCTCCTGCCTATGTACAGGCCAAGTCCCTAACTTGAAATGCTTAGGGTGGTCCTGAAAAGGACCGTTTGTGTTTGAAGGAGATGGTGGATAAGGAGCGGTGAGCGGTAGTCAGTGTTTATTTTTCCTTTGTAACCCACTTTACTTGTCCCTTCTGCCGTACTAAAATCAAGTCGCACTTGGTCTCAGGAGGTGGCAGAGTGGACCTTGGAAGGTGGACCTTGACGTAACGGCCGCCGCCAAAGAGGTGTTGGAGTAGGTACTCATCATCGCTGATCTTCCCCACAAGTAGATACTCCACGTTTAATTTTAACTGCGCAAACTTTACGGCGACAGACTCCAGCGGCGTTACCAACTCGGTAAGTTTCACCGTAGCCGTCCTCTTCATTATCTCCTCAACAGGTGGTGGCGGCGATGAAGGTCGAAGCGATGAAGGGCGAGGTGATAGCGATGGTGAAGATGCAGTGGACGTCGAAGGCC
This sequence comes from Allygus modestus, assembly GCA_963675035.1. Lineage (NCBI taxonomy): Eukaryota > Metazoa > Arthropoda > Insecta > Hemiptera > Cicadellidae > Allygus > Allygus modestus. The sequence continues at coordinate 88,991,811 of OY776116.1, forward strand.
GTTGGTCGAAGTAAAGTGGGTGGTTTCGAAAATTCTTCCGTATGCAAGATTTAAAAGAACTAGGTCTTTTGAATCCGCTCCTTTTTTCCGAAGACTTCTTCAAAGTCTCCTTCAAACGTTGCAGTTTCTCGGGTGTAATGGGAGAAGACATAGCACAGAGGTGTATTCAGTTCGCAAGGCAAAGCTGGAATGAGGTACCAGACGGAGCAAAGCGGGTCGCCAAGTGTAACCGTGACATTTCAATATACGGGTAGAAAGCTAAAAACCGGTCTACATCCGGTTCCCCTTCCCCCGTGACGACACAACCTCCCCCCCCCTTTTTTGGGTCATGTTCAAGGTCACCCCCCCCCCCTTTTTGGGTCATGTTCAAGGTCCCCCCCCGTGACGTAACATCCCCCCCGTGACGTAACATCCCCCCTTCCGCTTCGGTGACGTCACTTTGCCTTTATAAGCGGGAGCAGTCCGCAGTCTCGTCGCAGTAGCTTGCCGCCCGCTGTTTGGGTATACGTCCCAGTGGGTTGCACTCTGCTGCAGCGTAGGTCTGTTAAGTGTGCGTTGGGCCCGACGCGCAATTAAGAGATCCGCGCCCTTGCATGTTTAGTTAGTTTGTTAAGCATGTTAGATAACGCTTGTAGTTTGCTGCTAGGTAATGTAGTTAGTCTAATATATGTTAGTGTTTGGTATCGGTTTGAAGTGTCTTATTTACTAATGAAATATGTACTCCCGGCCCTACAGGTCCCTCAACAACCTTGGTCAAAACTTGGGTTCGCAGCAGCCTGACGCCGGGTGTTTGGGTCTACGTCCCACCGGGTTTCAGTGATACTGTTGACCTTTGCAAAACCGACCTTGGTTGTTCTTGTAAAAGTAACGTTAACTGATTAATTTTGTTTACATAGTTGATGGTAAAGTCTTTATTTTCAAAGTAATGTATCTTGCTTCTCATCCTTTTCCTAACCCCTCTAAGGTATGGCGCGCAAACCGACCTTGTGTCAATACGGCGCGTAAACCGGTTGACATTTCCCATCTTAGCCTGAGAAAACTGTGTAAAATATAAAGTCAGTCTCTTGTTTAAAATCAGTCTCTTGTTTGTTGTCTTTTGTCCCCTTCCCAAATACAGAGCGGGGAATAGAGCAGTATGTTATGCTCTATTCCCCGCTTTGGCTTCATGTTCAGATGACCTTGGGACTTAGAAAATTCACGTACAAAGCGGGGAATAGATCGGTTTGTGGTCCAAGTGAGAATCAATTACTGCTCTATTCCCCGTTTCAATAATATGACCAAACGACCTTGACCCACTTCGGGACTTAGAAAATCCTCGTATTGTAATATATATTTACTCGTTACAACATTATTACCCCCACCGTATAACACTTGCACTCCCCACCACTATCAGTATGTATAAAAGAGGGTCCCCCAGCACTAGTAAAATCATTCTTCCTCTTGTGCTGTTATACCTCACACCATGGCACACATTAGGAAGCAGACACAACCTCTCAAATTGAAACCTTCTGCTTCGTCTTCGCCCGCCTCTACCACTCCGTCTTCTGCGGTTCCATCCATCCTTCGGACAGCCCTGATGTTAGCTAACATCGTCCCGGAGAACTGTCCACCACTACCTGCTGCGTCAACGACTTACACAAGTCCTTCACCTCTTCCGTCAACTTCTCGTGCTGTTTCTCCAAGTCCTTCACCTCTTCCGTCAACTTCTCGTGCTGTTTCTCCAAGTCCTTTGTCAACGTCTCGTGCTGTTTCTCCAAGTCCTTCTACATCTTCAAGTTGTTCTACATGTTCATCAAAGTCTTCCAAATCGTCTGCTTCTTCATCCTCATCAACATCAAGTTCGAGACCAAGCCAACCAGCCACCCAATCATCTTCTCCAACCAGACCTTCAGTAATCTGCAAATATACTTCATCTCCTTCAGAGAAATTTAAACAACTTAAATCTGTACAAAGGATGTGCATGCTTCCTGCACAACAATGTAATTATATATTCAAAAAAGGTGCTAAGAAAGGTGAACGCTGTGTTAAACGTTGTATTTTAAATGAAGAAACGTGCAGTCTTCATTTAAAATTAAACCATGGCGCATCTCCTTCTTCACCACGTGCAACAGTGGTGCCAATTAAAATTCGAATTAACAGGCTTTGTAAAAACAAACGCTACTTCTTTGTTAAAATAAAGGACTTTGCAAAGGTGTTGGTTCAATGTGAAGGTAAACTGTACTATGTAGAGTTACCTAGAGCCATGGACCTCCACGTCAAAAAACCTACCCACAAGGACTATTTAATTCGAAATGATACAGGTATCACTGTGTGGAAATCATTAAAATAATAATATAAATAAAAAGACCAAAAGTTTATTCCAAATTAAATAAAGCATTTTTTCCAAATTAAAAAAAAGTGTGGACAACCTATTTACAATTTGTAGCATATGCTGCAGAGTGTAAATAAGTTGTCCACACTTTTTTTTGCAATGTTACAACGACCTTGACCTAGATAACGGACTTGGATAATTTACACTAAGTCAAAGATAAACTTAAAAGGAAAAAGGAGAAATATTATACTAAAGTCATTATTCAACAGTAAAGAGGGGAGGGGGTAAGCGGGTATTTAAGCGAGCGATTCGGAATATAATTATTAGTTGTATCATCATGAGCGTCAACAGCAACACATGGGGAAAGGAAATTAACGAAGAGGAGTTGTACGCAATTGCTGAGGCTGCAGAAATGACTGAAGTTTTTAAGATTAATAAGGTTGCGGAGAATGATGCTCAGTCACATCCGCAACAAACTACATCATCGATGCAGTCTACAACGCAGCAACCAAGACCCTATCATGTTATCCTGGAGGAGTATAATGAGGCAATGAGGTACGCCTTTACAAAGTGGTGTGCACAACCGCGTTCTCCTGAACAATGGGAGGAGCACGATGCAGACTTTCGCCTGGTTGGAGACTTAGAACTTGAGCTTCAAAGAGCAAAGGTTGCTCAATAGTGAGAAGATTTATTGTTTACTTTAGAATACAGAGCGGGGAATAGATCAGTTTGCGGTCCAAGTGAGAACCACTTACTGCTCTATTCCCCGTTTTGGTAATTTGTTCAGATGACCTTGGGACTTAGAAAATTTTTGTTTGGTAAAAAACAACATTAAAATATATATATCTCCTCCCTAAAACTTGCACTCCCCACCACTTCCATTGGGTATAAAAGAGACACCTTATCGATGATAAAATCAGTCTGCTGCTTGTGTTCGTTCACCTCAGACACCATGGAGCACATCAGAAAACCAACTTCTGCCACCTCTTCTTGTACTGTTTCATCCTCTGCTGTCCCATCGATACTTGTCCAGGCTATGATTTTATCTCACATTCTTCCAGAAACAGGTAGTACGTCACCAAACTCCAACTCGAGATCTCTCAAAGCCAAAAGAAGCAATGCTAGTTCTCGGAAATTGAGAGCGAGAATCGCTGATCGATATAAAATATTAAAAACCATATTACCATCCTCCAATCCGTATGATTCTAAATTATCCACTATAAAAAATACAATAAAGTACATTGCAAACCTTCAATCGCAGCTCCAAGATCCGCTTTCAATTCGCGAAGAAATCTCGAATACCCCTCTACCTTTTGAAGCAGTTTTCCTTAAAGAGGATGAGTTGGCGGATGAACATTTCTTCGCTGAAAACCCTTCAGCCTACAAACAAATCTTCCTCATGGATGAAGATCAGGATGCGTAAGCTTAACAAATTAAAGACTTTTAAAATACAAAGCGGGGAATAGATCAGTTTGCGGACAAAGTGAGATCCGCTTACTGCTCTATTCCCCGTTTTGGCAACAGGATCAAACGACCTTGAGGACTTAGAAAATAATCAATTGGTACAAAAAGAAAAATATTAAAAATCATTATTATTTCTTTACAACAAAATCCCTTCCCTAACCCTATTACTCCCACCACCTACAGCGAGTATAAAGGGGGTCTCCATTGCCGGTAAAGATCATTCTGCTGAAAATGACTGCATCGGCTCCTTCTATCTCTGTAGCAACTCTAGTAGTTAGCAGAAGAGTTGAAAACATCGATCAGCTGCTTGCTGTAAGAAGATTACTGCACAAGTATCTTGTCATAGAGGTTGGTTGTGAACTGTACATGTGGAGGCCAACAGGTGAAGTGTATAGTAATGAAAATGAAGCATACAAAACAAACGATAGTAAGAAGTTATTTAAAATTTTTGCTAATATGGTTAGGTTAATCGAAAAGGGATGGATAATCAACATAACGTTCTATATCAAACCAAACCTTTAACTGAATCAAAAAAAAGGAAAAAATTTAAATACAGAGCGGGGAATAGATCAGTTTGCGGTTTAAGTGAGAATCGCCAACTGCTCTATTCCCCGTTTTGGTAATATAATCAGACGGCCTTGACCCACTTACATGATGGGTATTAAAGCGCGATGTTGCAGAGACCGATTATTACACTACACGTTAGGTTAGCGACTTTTTCCCAAACAAGACATTGAACCAGCTATATTCATTGTAAAAGGGTGGGGGTAAACATATATATATAAGGCAGTCGGCTTCGGAGTATAGTTATTGTTCAGCTATGGATAGCCCAGGAGGATCGTCTAACTTCGATGTTAAAGGAAAGGAGGAGAATGATAGAGAGAAAAGAAGGTGTGCTAGAGAGAGAAAAAGGATTGCAATATTGAATGAAGCCTATAATTTATTACGAACAAAATTACCTTTTCTCGAACCGAACGCTTCAAGACTTTCTACTATAAAACACGCCATAAAATATATTGATATGTTGGAAATGTTATCACAAAATACATCGTTTCAACTGCCTGAAGAATTGCTAACGATGGAAATTGATCAACTTTCTTCAACTAACTAAGAGACTTTGGAAATACTGAACAGCGGAAGACAGAACGGGGAATAGATCAGTTTGTGGTTAAAGTAAGAATCACTTACTGCTCTATTCCCCGTTCTGGTAATAGGTTAAGGCGACCTTGACCTACTTACAGGACTTAATCATTTGTGTTACAATAATACCTCTTCCCTATTACTTTTTCCTACCACTTGCACTTTCATCACTTACCCCCACCACCACCGGAATCGGGGTATAAAAGGTGGTTTTGTATTAGTGGTAACATCAGTCTGCTACTTGGAATCATGTCGCCCAGAGATAACATTTTCCCTTCTAAGAAGACTATACTGGAAATGATTAAAAATATTCCAGTAAATATAAACGAAGATGAAGACGAAGACGATTCAGAAATGGAAGATGAACTGTTTAGTGATCTTGAACTACTAAGTGAGTTTGCTAGCAGTGAACCATATGCTGGAGAGATGGAGCTGTTGGAGTTGTTGACTGACGACGACGACGATGATGATAATGAACCAGAATGTCATCATCAGTTGCTCTGTTTGGAGGAAATGGACCTTGTTGATAGTGGAACCCCTCCAAGCAGTATTAATATCGATGACGTAGTTTTAGATCCGGTCACAGGGAACTTTTGTGTTCGTCGTCGGTTATTTAGTGATATGAGCTCATCGGAAGAATCTGAATAAATTTTTGTTGTCTTCAAATAGTTTACTTTAAATACAAAGCGGGGAATAGATCAGTTTGTGGTTATAGTGAGAATCACTTACTGCTCTATTCCCCGTTTTGGTAATATCGTTGTATGACCTTGACCCATTTACATGATTGAAAAAGTGGGGTAACTTATACATTTAATGGTGGGGGAACGTCTATTTAAAGACGATGCAACAGTGTATATTTATCATATCGGCATGATGAACCCACCAGGAAACTCCGTTTGCTACAGCTTTCCCCTCATCGATATCGATGATGTGATAAAACTTACATCAATAACAAAACGGTTTGAACTCGAAAGGCGACTCATAAAAGTCGACGTAATTCCACAAGATCTTCGTTCGGCAATGTTAACTATTGAATATGTTAAAGATGAATCTACAACTGAAGATCCCTATTGTTTTATGAAATTTTTAGTTGATCGAGATGCAATATGTACAATCCAACTTCACATCCGAGTTTAAAATTTATCAAATGTTCCTGTTGGAGAAAATTGTCTTAGTTAAATACAGAGCGGGGAATAGATCAGTTTATGGTTTAATATGAAATCATTTACTGCTCTATTCCCCGTTTTGGCAAATTTGTTCAATGACCTTGACCTAAATACAGAAATTTGTAGCCTCCAGCTACAATAGTAAATATAAAATGCAAAAACAAAAACAAATAGTAAACTTAACGTACCCCCACCACTTTTGCTAGAGTATAAATAGAGGGGCATTTGCAGTGTTGTTCATTATTGCCTTGACCCTTGTGGAGATCGCACCTACATTATGCATCGCTGCGATATTTGCAAGTCTTCATTTAAGGATGAATTTATTTTAATGATTCATAAAGAATTAAAACATAACAACAACCAAGATGAAAAGTATGAAGAAGAAGAATTGAAAGAAATAGATCGAATGTTAGCTCAACACCAACATTCCAGACCAAGTGTTATTCAATATGCATCATCATCATCGACTTCTACGCCTGCTATGTCTACACTTCACCGTCCTTCAACATCATCATCTGCATCGACTTCTACGCCTGCTCTGTCTACACTACATCGTCCTTCAACATCATCAGCTGCATCGACTTCTACGCATGCTCTGTCTACACTTCACCGTCCTTCAGCATCAACAGCAGTAAATGTAAAACTACATGCCCGAGCACTTCCGGGTAATGTAGTAACCCACTTCAAAATTGACAACGAAAAATTACAACTCGAAGAATTTTTAAATAACGCAAAAGGATTGGTAATCAACACTTTGCAAAATGAATTAAAAAGATTAAATTTTATCAAATTTGGACTATTAATGGATGCTTTATTTACAAACATTCAAAATGAAACTTCACCGAGAGGGTTTTTAACAAAAAACCGAACTATTATGTTTTCGTCAGATATTGATTCAATCGTATCTGAATGTTTTGAAGAGCTAATGACAAAAATACAAGAACATGAAGGAAGAGGCTCAGGATGGAGTTTGTTAAGCATCACAGGGCTAGACTTAAGAGTACACAAACACGGTTATGGAATTCGTGGCAGTAGCTATATCCCTTTACCAAAAAAGATTAGTGATACCAAATCCTGCATCAATGTACAAAATCAAGATACTGAATGTTTTAAATATGCCATGTTGGTCAAATATGTAACAGACAATCCGATAAGACCAAGTCACAAATATGAAGAAGTACAACATAGATATAATTTTCAAGGGATGACTTACCCTGTTGCTATAACAGACGTTTTAAAATTTGAAAAACAAAATCCTTCAGCTTCTGTCAACCTATTTGGATTGGATTCGTCAAACAATGTGTACCCCTTGCGTATAACACCAAATGAGCGCAGAGATCATACCGATTTGTTATTGATAACTAAAGGTGATATTTCACACTTTGTGTATATCAAACAATTTGAAAGTCTTGTTTCTAAACAATTATCCAAACATGAAAAAAAGATGACAATTTGCAAAAGATGTTTTTGTCACGTAAACAAAGAACTAAGAAGGGGAGGATCAGATTGGCTTGTAGAACACCAACGGCTATGTAATGAAAACTATGAAGTAAGAATTAAATTGCCGCATCCTAGCAGAGCTCAGATAAAATTTGACAAAGTAATCCAACAATACCGTTTACCTGTTGTTGTGTATGCTGATTTTGAGGCGTCTTTACTTCCGCTCGAACATCAAGAAGAAAACGTAACAAGAAGAAGCAAATACCAGCAGCACACACCAAACAGCTACTGTTTGATGATAAAATCAACACTGTCTGAAGAACATTTGCGAAGATATGAATTAACAACAACACCGAAGATATATCGCGGTGAAGAAGCAGCTCGAAACTTCGTCGATGACTTATATATCATAGCTGGGAAAGTTGAAGAAATGTACAGAAATGTGGTACCGATGATTCTTATGAATGAAGATGAAATTCAACGACACGACTCAGCAACAACATGTTATTTGTGTATTAACACTTTTACACTGACCAACAGTAAAGTGCGAGACCATGACCATCTAACAGGAGCTTACAGAGGTGCAGCCTGTAACTCTTGCAATTTAAACTATAAACTTCCAAACTGTATCCCCGTTGTTTTACATAATCTTAGTGGATACGACTCCCACTTTATAATCCCAGAATTGGGCAGAGATAATGGAGAAATAGATGTCTTGGCAACAACCATGGAAAAATTTATAAGCTTCTCTAAAAAAGTTGGTAAAATAAAACTAAGATTTGTTGATTCATTCAGATTTATGCCTTTTAGCCTTGCAAAATTAACTAAAAATTTAAGAAGACAAGATTTGATTGAAACAAGTAAAATTGTGCCTAATGATAAAATGGATTTAGCTCTTCGAAAAGGAGTCTTCCCCTATGATTACATTGACGGACTGAATAGATTTGATGAAACATCACTTCCTACACCAGATAAATTCAAAAACAAACTTAATGATGAAGAAATAGAACCTGAAGATTATCAACATGCACTTCGAGTATGGAACGAGATGAATATGGAGACCTTAGGGGATTACTCAGACTTTTATGTCAAACTAGATGTGACCCTTCTTTGTGATGTGATTGAAGAATTTCGAAACACCTGTTTTGCCGCATATGGATTGGACCCTTTACATTCGTATACTTCTCCAGGATTAGCTTGGCAAGCTATGTTAAAAGAAACAAAATGCAAACTCCAACTTTTAACAGATATTGACATGGTTTTAATGATTGAAGCAGGTGTAAGAGGTGGATTGGTTCAAAGTGTTACCAGACATGTTAAGGCCAACAACAAATACCTTCCTAATTACGACGAAACTAAACCAACAACCTATTTGGGATATTTCGATGCAAACAACTTATACGGATGGGCTATGTCAAACCCACTTCCATATGATAATTTCAAATGGGTTAACCCCGACTCTATTGGCGATATTTCACAAATTCCAAAACATGGTGACACTGGATATATTTTAGATTGCGATTTTGAATACCCGGAACATTTACACGATCTCCATTACGACCTCCCACTCCTCGCTAAAACAGAAGTTTCTCCAACTGGAAAACACCCTAAATTAATGATGACTCTAAATAATAAACAGCGCTACGTGGCTCACTTTTGGGTAGTCCAACAAGCCATCGAATTAGGACTACGTATTACAAAAATTAATAGAGTTTTGGAATTTTCTCAGTCATGTTGGTTAAAACCTTACATTGATTCAAACACCACCAGAAGAGCAGCCGCTACATCAGAATTTCAAAAAGACTTTTTTAAATTAATGAATAATGCGATATTTGGAAAAACATTGGAAAACAAAAGAAGACACAAAAATGTTAAACTTGTTACTGACGCAAAAAAGCTACAGAAACTCGTACAGCAGCCAAACTTTGGAACATCTATAATTATTAATGAAAGACTTGTAGCAGTGTCTATGAAGAAGACGAGTGTGAAGATGGATCGTCCTTTATATATAGGCATGTCAATCTTGGACATCTCAAAAACACACATGTACGATTTTCATTATAACAAAATGGTTGCCTTCTATGGAAGAGAGAACATTGGCATTAGCTACATGGATACAGACGCTTTTGTGTATTGGATTATTACAAATGATATGTATCAAGATCTTCGTACATTTGTTTACAAAAACGAATTCGATTTTTCTGACTACCCAAAGACCCATCCTAACTACGATCAAGACAAAAACAAAAAAGTACTGGGCAAATTTAAAGATGAAGCAAATGGAGTTCTACTTGAAGAGATTGTTGCACTGATGTCAAAACTGTATTCCTTAAAACTATATGATGAAAAAGAAGACGAGAAGAATAGATATATTAAGAAAGCTAAAGGTGTAAAGAAATTATATTTAGAAAAGAAAGTTATTTTTGATCAATACAAGCAATGTTTATTTGAAGATAAAGTCATTACAGCTAAATTCAATACAATTAGAAGTTTTAACCATCAGATATACAGCCTAACAGAAGTTAAAAAAGCACTTTCTTCCAATGATGATAAACGACACATTCTTCCAGACAACATCCACACTTTACCATTCGGCCACTACTCCCTCAACCCTATTGACGAGTAACCTTTTCATCGTCCTAGATCCTTTATCCTTTTCCTTTCCGTAAAAAAGGGGAAACACAGCAATGTTAAGCTGTGTTTCCCCTTTTTTACACAAGTTTTGAATGCCCTTGAACTATATGTATATATAAGGAGATTTATACCAACGAATATTTAATACCATATCAGCTGCCTTCGTGAAACCATCATGTCAGACCTGAAGGAGAAGATTATTAATGAACTACACAAACCTGCAAGAATAAAGTTTCCAAGAAGAAATACTGTTATAAAAGGGATAAATGATCTATATCAAGCGGATCTAATTGAAATGCGACCGCATAGCAGAATAAACAAAGGATTTAAATATATACTCACAATTATTAATTGTTTTACAAAAGTTGCAGACGCTTTGCCTCTAAAGGACAAGACTGGTAAAAGTGTAACAGAAGCCATGGAAATAGCCATAAAAAGAGATAAAAACAAAATTAAACATTTACAAACTGATGATGGAACAGAATACTTTAATACAAACTTTGCACAGTTAATGAATAAATATAAAATAAATCATTATTCTACAAATTCAGAGAAAAAAGCAGCTATTGTAGAAAGATTCAATAGAACCTTGAAAGGAGCACTGTATAAACAATTTTCAAAAAGAGGTTCTTACGTATGGTATGATGTTTTACCACAATTAATAAATGATTATAACAACAGGTTTCATAGAACTATTGGTATGAAACCTAACAAAGTAAATAGAAGAAATGCAAAAGATGTATTAAAACGCATAAAGAAAAATACAAAGCCTAAAGTAGAAAAAATGCAGCCAAGAAAATTTAATGTAAGTGATAAAGTACGGATTAGTAAATATAAGGGAGTGTTTACCAAGAAATACCTTCCCAATTGGACGAATGAAGTTTTTACAGTGTATAAAGTGCAACCGACTGTACCTGAAACGTATATTCTAAAAGATAACAAAGGAGATTTGTTGCAAGGTGCATTTTATGGACATGAAATGTTAAAGTCAACAGTAGGTGATGTATATCTTGTTGAAAAAGTGTTACAAAGAAAAAAGGACGCAGTTAAAGTGCGGTGGTTAGGGTTTAACAAAACTGAGGATTCATGGATACCTATAAAGGACTTGGTTTAATGCAAGCAACTCATTTCATCGTTAACCTTTGAGCAGGATGGAGATTATTCACCATAAAGATCGATTCAATATTAATAACATAGATGATTTAACTGTGGATAACGTTAAAATCAACAATGGTAAACACGGCAGTTTACTTCCAAACACTGTTCGATGTATAGTAAGTGGCCCCTCAAACTGCGGAAAGACCAATGTTGTCTTTAATTTGATCACTAATCCGCAGGGATTAAGGTTTAATAACCTATATATTTTTTCAAAGTCTCTACATCAACCAAAGTATCAATTGCTGGATAAAATCCTATCTGATGTGTCTGATGTTAATTTTTACAAATTTAACGCTAGTGATAGCATTATGCAACCAAACGAAGCGAAACCGTATTCTGTATTTATATTTGACGATGTATCTTGTGAAAATCAGGATACTATTAGAAACTACTTTGCCATGGGAAGACATAATAACATCGACAGCATATATATAGGACAAACCTATAGCAAAATCCCAAAACAACTTATCAGAGATAATGCAAATATTCTAATTGTATTCAAACAAGATGATACTAACCTAAAACATATATATAACGACCATGTGAATGCGGATATGCCATTTGAAAAGTTTAAAGAGCTTTGCGGAAAAGCATGGGCGGAAAATTATGGATTTTTGGTTATTATGAAAGATCAAGCTATAAAAGATGGTCATTATAGAATAGGTTTTGATAAATTCGTTTTAATACACTGATTAGCGGTATTACTGTACAAGTCGTCAAGGTGTGAAGATGGTTAACCAGGAAAAGCTATTAAAGGAAATAAAATCACTTAGTGATTCTATTAGACAAAAAAACCGAGCTTTAAAATCAGGTATAAATGAAAGAGAGCAATTTTTAGAAACAACATTCAAACCTGTTACTGAACCTTTAAAGCGATTAGCACAAAATATGGAAAAACCTTCAATTCGCTTCGAAGGAGACAAAATGCTACCAATTTCCAAATATGAAGAAGAATTTCAGAATGATGAAAGTTCTGACCAGTTACAAACATCTGAAGAAAGCGACGAGTATGAAGAAAGCGGAGATATAGGAGATTTAAGGGAAAAGAACATTGCAGGAGATACAAGTACAGAAGATACAAGTGCGGAAGATACAAGAGCAGAAGAAGAGGATATCAACCCATCCAACTTAAGCAAATTAGGCACAGATATTATGTTTAAAGGAACACTTGGAAGAAAATATACATTAAAAATGTTACATGGCACACATGCTAATCGAAATTATCATACATATGGAGCTAGAATAGAGGATAAAGGATTAATGATTGGAGATAGAAAGTTAGATATAAACGAAAATGATGATATAGTTATTGGTGATAAGAAATATAAAGGTACAACAGGTTTGTTTGAACTCATCTTTAAAAATAATCCTGGTAAATATACTAAAAAGGATTTACAATTGTTTAAAAATATACTAGAGTATACAAATGCACATAGAAAAAAATATTCCAAAGACCTATCTATTCATAGAAACAGGTCAATAAAATACACAAACATTATATCTAGTCTTTTCCCCTCGAAATCAAATAAAGCTCCAATTAAAAGAAGAGCTTTATCTTCTGCTGAATTAAATGTTTTGCATAAAAAAAGAAAAACAACTGATCCTACTACATCTGGAAGGGGATTATTAAAAAATTTGTATAAAACCAATATAATATATTACAACGATATAAATAAGTTAGTTGATCGAATGAGGTTATTACATGAAGCTATGGAAGCCGGGCACACTGGTTTAGAAAACGAATGGGTAGCTTTGGTTGATGAACTGCGAAAACGAGAAATAATTGTTCAGTAGACGTATATATATATATATATATATATATATATATATATATATATAGTAAGAACCTAAACGATAGCGATTCAGTTACATCATGAGTGTGGACAAGTTTGGACGGTATTCCGAGTTTGGAGTAAAATCTGGATATAGTGAAAAAAGAGCTGGGTTTCCGTTAACACCTGATGGTAATTATAATTTTGAAGGAAAAGTAATTCAAAATGTTGGTGATCCGCTTTTGTCTTCTGATGCGGTTACGGTACAATATATGGATAAAAGAACCCCGATTGTACACGAAGACCATTGGGGATTTTCCGGTAAAAGGTTAAGCAATATAAAACATCCCATTTATGATGATGAAGCAGTAAATTTAGCGACTTTAAAATTGTTAACGATTTACAAAAAGAATGAAACTGATACAAGCTATGATGTAAAAAAATTTAAATTGTCAAATGTAGGTGATTGTGAGCAGGATGGAGACGCTGTAAATAAGAAAATATTTGATATAGTACACAAGAAATGGACTACAGAATATGAAAAACATATGGAAAGGTTTGGTGCAGCTTTATTTAATTATATCCATCGGGCTTCAGGAAGAGCTGTAGCTTCAGATGTTGACAGCCACAATTATTTAGACTGGAAAAAGATACACAATCCAGAAAAACCTAATCAATTAGATAAACCGTCTGAGCCTTCTAAAGTCAAGACATTAAGAAAGGGGGATAAAGTGAATGTGATTAATGAACCAACAGAAAACGATGAAGATTATATAAGAGAAAAAAGAATTTGAATACCCATGATAAGGGATAAAGCATCAGTCATATTCGAGAGATAATACAGAGAGGATGATGGAATCCAATATTACTGCGTGGAGTTTAATATCTCAAGAGCCGAGATTTCCCCAAGGAGTGCTGACAGATGGTTTTGTTCAACGGTTTGATAGATATATGGATTGGGAACAACTTTCCATACACTACCTCTTCACAATGACTATGTTAAGAATTTATTTTCACAGAGTTAACTGGATTCATATTTTACAAAGACAACAGTTTTCAGAAGACTTCCTTGTAGAGATGACATCAAATTTTAATAACTGTTGGGAAGTAATAAGTAAATATCAAAATCTCTCTGAAAATTACATTGACAATTTTAAAGATAAACTAGACTGGAATGTGTTATTTAATTACCAACGATTAAGTGGCAAGTTTCTAAGGGAACATGACAACTATTTAGATTTTATTCATTTTACCGAAAACAACGATACCATCACCAGCGGAGAAACATTTAAAACATCTTCAATTACACCTTATTTCTATTTTTACTACATTTATTTATTATGTCTACATTTAATTAATTAATCCATTTCTATATAATAAATGGATTTTAAACAGTATATATAATACAAGAAGCCAAGACTAATATTACATTCATTGTAAAACATTTATAGAGTGCACCTACTGATTGTAAGTTTGGCTATAAATAGTCATGCCGAGGGCTAAACGCATCAGTCATAATCGAGAGAGATTACAGAGAGGAAGGGGAATAGCATCAACAGCATTTTCTCTATTAAGTAAACCGGTTGGAGCTATAGTTAACAAGGCGATTGATTTATTACCTGTGGAATTACATTTACCTGGAGGATATCAATATTGTGGTCCTGGAACCAAATTAGAGAAACGGCTTGCTAGAGGAGATCCTGGAATAAATAAGCTTGATCAGGCCTGTAAACAGCACGATATAGCGTATTCCAAATTTGGTGATACAAAAAATAGATCAATAGCGGATAGAGCACTTTCTGAGAAAGCTTGGCAAAGAGTAAAATCTAGTGACGCGAGTATTGGTGAAAAAGCAGCGTCTTTAGCAGTAACAGCAGCAATGAAAGCAAAAACTACGTTTGGAGGAGGAAAGAGAAGAAGGCGTGGGAAAAGACCCGCTAAGAAACAAGGAGGTAATATCAGAAGAAAACGTCGATCTACTAGTGGTAAAGGTAAAAAGAAACCAACAATATGGTCAATGATAAAAAAGGGAGGAGGACTATACCTAAGACCGTATCGTGTGTATTAAATAAGAAAGAGCAATTAATAATTAAAAACAAAGAATTAACCAATGAAGAACTGATTACATATGCTTCTTGTTTGAAAATCCCATTTTTTAGAGGAGTATTTATGAAAGATGAATTACCGGTTAAAATGTGGAAAAATGAGACTGGTATAGTAAATTTGGATAATAGTGAAGGATTAGGCACTCATTGGGTGTGTTACAAGAAACTTGGTGAAACGATTTATTATTTCGACAGTTTTGGAAACCTTCCACCACCGAAAGAACTTCAACAATACTTTCGTGCGGCAGAAAATGTTTTTTACAATTATACAAGAAAACAACCTGATGATACATCCATTTGCGGTCATTTATGTTTAGACTTTTTAGCTAAAAGTGTTAGTCAACTTTAAGATGTCTTCGTATACAGTGTCATTAACCGGTAACTCATGTACTTTGCGCAGTATTCTGTTTCCAGCGCTACGTTTGCAAAAAGGAAGACTATGGGAAGCCGCATTATTGGATTTAACAACATATAACTCTATTCCAAACGTTAGTGAAGGAATTAATAACAAAATACATTATTACAAGACAAAAGATAATAAAGGAAAATATTCAGCTTTGGAAGAATTCAGTTTACCAACAGGAGCTTATGAAATTGATAATATAAATGAAGTTATACAAAAACATATGGGAAAAGAAAATATAACGATAAAAGGCAATAACAATACAATGAAAGCCGAAATTACTTCTAAGTATTATATTGATTTTGGCCAAGAACGTTCAATTGGTAGTTTATTGGGGTTTTCTAAGGAAACAAAGGTATTAGAAACTAATACAACTCATTCTGGGAATAGAACTGTGACGATCATCAAAGTAAACAGCATAGACATTACATGTAACATTATACAAGGATCCTACAGAGATGGAGAAAATCGGCATATATTACACACATTCTACCCATCAGTCGCACCGGGTTTCAAGATAGTAGAAAAGCCTCAAAACCTTGTGTACCTACCGTTAAACACCAGTTTCATTTCAGACATCGTGCTGAACATAGTGGATCAAGACGGAAACCTTATTGACTTTCGAGGAGAAGCTATTACTGTAAGAATACATATAAAATCATCCGCTTAGATAATGGGGTTATCATTTAAAAAGAGAGAGCCAACCAGCAAAGAGGTCAGTAGCTCATCAGCTGTAGAAGGATTAACAAGTGACAACATTCGTTTTCTAGAAGAAATTGGATTAAAGGTCATTAACAATGGATATACTGGATATAGCGCAGGGCCCAACATTCGACGAGACCTTATGGGAAAAGGAATATCACACGCACAACCCTTACGCTTCGTCCAAATTAAACAATAACGATGAAATTAGGATTCCTATACAACAACAAGACATTTATACTCTTCCATGCGAAAGTTATTTATATATTGAAGGAAAAGTAACAAAAGCTGACGGTACTGTTGGAACCACTGTTCCGTTCATAAATAATCCTATGGCATTTTTGTTTGACGAGATTAGATATGAAATTTCAGGAGTTACAGTCGATTCAACAAAAAAGGTTGGAATTTCCAGTACATTAAAAGGATTAGCGTCTTTAACACCAAATGAGAAGAATCTGTTAGCTGTTGCAGGATGGGTTGCACCAGACAAAAGTATAATTACTCCTGACGCTTCGGGAAACTTTGATTTTTACGTACCTTTAAGATTACTTTTAGGATTTGCTGAAGATTACAGAAGAATAATAATAAATGTAAAACAAGAACTAGTTTTATTAAGGTCATCAAACGATAATGATATTATTAAAGCATCTGCTGGAACAACTGAAGCCAATTTAGACTGGAAACTAACATTAGACAAGATTGTTTGGAGAGTACCACATGTGCGACTAAATGATGAACACAGGATTACATTATTAAGAAAGTTAAAATCAGATCGAGACATTGTAATGCCATTCAGAAGCTGGGAGTTTCATGAATACCCCGTTTTACCTTCAACACAACGGCATACATGGACTGTAAAAACTTCTACTCATTTGGAAAAAGCGAGATATGTAATCTTTGGATTACAAACAAAGAAAAAAAGTATATTAACTGAAAATGCTGGTGAATTTGACCATTGTAAATTAACAAACTGTAAAGTGTTCCTGAATTCACAATTCTTTCCCTACGACAACTTTAATATCTCTTTTGATAAAAAAAGGTACAGTGTTTTATACGATATGTACGCTAGGTTCCAAAATTCATATTACGGCAAAACAAACACACCTCTACTATCTCCCGTACAGTTTGAATCGAAAGCTCCGATTGTTGTAATTGATTGCTCCAAACAAAACGAATCTGTAAAATCGTCTAGTGTTGATATAAAGATAGAAATGGAATTTCAAGAAAACGTACCTGCAAATACATCTGCGTATTGTTTAATTTTGCACGATAAAATTGTTACATACACACCGTTGACTGGTATCGTAAAGACGGTATTGTAAAACGTTGTACCACCACCGGCACCGCCACTGTCGCTAACCTATAAATAGCGGAGCAACAATGCAGGTCTTCAGTTGATCGTCTATCGTCGCATGGGCAACATCTTCTACAAAATGAGTTCTCCATCTGTTGTACAAGGTGATGCAGAAATAGCACCGTTATTGGAACGTGATAATACCAGCGAAGCAGAAATTATCAAGGAAATAACTGCATTTTTAAAGTTTGGTAAAAGAGATAGAGAGGAGGAAAGTAATGCAGACCCATCAAAGGTAGTACCAAAAAGGAAGAAGAAAGTTGAAGAAAATATTCCTCCTCACATTTTAACTGAAGTGTTTTTGCAAATCTTTTACCCCATCTCAGCATGCATCAGTAAAAGTGTATCAGTTGGATTGATAAAGTCATTGGATTATTCCCCTACAGTAATTCTACACCATGGAACAAAAAAGGTTTTATTTTCGCAAAATGCTTGGGAGTCATTTTTGAAACATGTACATTTAATAGAATGTTATTTAACTAACAGTTTGTGTGGAAGAAAAACACATATTCGACTTTTGGATTGTGACAATGAAATCGATATTGTTAAACATCGCGGACAACTACAAGTGCGAATTAGAGACTTGACTCAACATGAAAATAAGATTCTACTGTCACGTGAAGAATTCTACGTTTTAAACTACGCAACAGAACCTATTACAAGGTACATGAGACAGTTGGTATTTGCAAGCGCTATTATTAAAGAATATTTGGTCGATACTTTGGAAAAACAACCTGATAGCACCATCGTGTACGGACCTGTGGATACATCTATTTTTAATAGAATACCTCATGAAGTTTGCATGTGGAGAAAGTTAAAGGATTTTGAACCACTTGTAGAAATCGCTACAGAAGCTACAGAAGAAACAACAGAGGAAGAAGAAACGGAGAAAAAAGAAGATGAAGAAAACGAAACACGAGAAGAGGAAGTTAAAAAAGACTAAAGTTTAACTTAGTAAAGAAGAACACACGTGGGGTAGGCCTATTGGGGACGGTGCCCACGTTAAATATACACCAACGCGCCTGCAACTGTACGGCCTGGTATTTAACCTACCGTGGTGTGGAAAACAGTTTAGTTGATCGTTAGGTGTCATGATGAGCGGAGGGGATGAAGAAGTGAGTGTAAAGCCTTGTGTAATAGAATTTCAAGCATTTCGAAATAATGATGATAGGTTTATTATCAAGGAATTAGTAATTTTAGACTTGCTTACATTTGTAGTTTACCCATTCACGTTTGAAGCTCCTTTTTCTTTTAACAACCTTAACGCCAAAGCAAAAAGTACAAACAAATGGATAACAAACTACTTTCATCACATACATTGGTATGAAGGATTTATAAGCTACAGTAATCTGCACAGTATTATGTTTAACTTTTGCAAACAATATTCACATATATACACAAGAGGATTAGAAAAAAGGAACTGGATACAAAAGTACACGCACGGTGATGTTTTCGATATAACTATCGGTAAGGACTTTAACATTAATCTCGGTAATATTTGTGTTGCTGCAAAAGATCCTAAACACGGACAATCAAACTGCGCATTGCACAACGCATATCGTTTGGCTGCTTACTTGGAACAAACGCAGAAATGTGGTGGGGGTAGCAAAGAACCGGAATGTGGTGGGGGTAGCGGGGCCTATAAATACGAGGATCCAACACCGCTCCGGCACGAGTATTATTCGAGACTCCGAAGAGGCAACATCACAGAAGACATCGCAACCACCACTGACGAAGATGGCATCACAACAGTTTCTACAAACACTGGTTGATCAATTCAACACTCATTCAAAATCCGACCTTCTGCTAACTAAAAAGTGTTCAGAATTAAAAGAACAAAAACACTACATTATTCATAACATCAAGAAAGTGGAAACCACACATGGAGAAGCAATTCTAGTTTCATTGAGCGAAGCACCTTTAACTTCAGGAGATGAGCCGAAGTTTCAAGTATTTCTTCCAAAACGATTTGTTCAACTGCTACAGAATGAAGATTTGCGAGATATTCAACCGGGGACGTTGTATTTGGTATCACACGGTGTAAGCGGCAACAACTCAACGGAACTCACTCTGCACATCATGCATCCTTGTACATAATGTCTCTGTTTGTATTTCTCTGTTTGTATTTTATTGTTTGTATTTCTAGTCATCAATGTTAAACTTAAGTTTATTGTATTGTAAAATGTTTGTTTAATAAAGAAAAGAAAAATAAAAAAAAATAAAAAAAATATGAAAAAAATAAAGAAAACAGCAACACAGCAGTATATTATTTTATATACTGCTGTGTTGCTTTTTTTTAAAATTCGAATGGGTGACCTTGAACTTTCATTCAGGGTTAACTTATGAAGAGGTATAAAAGAGAGGGAGCAGTGAAGTTAGTCTCAGTCTTGTCTAACACACGCTGCAGCTAACATGTCGGTGCCACCTATGAACAATTTATTTTTCGATAACAATTTGAAGACATATTGTTGCGAGTTACAATGTTTTAAAATACCAGGCGATCAAGTTGACGGGAAAGCTTGTCGTAAGTGCAAGTGTTTTAGCTATTGCATATGTAGATGTAAAACGTATCAAATGAACCGACAAGATAAAATACAAGAATTACACCGAAGGATTGCATTACTGTGGCGGCGAATGTAGTAGCAACCATCCGCCTCGCACCAGCTGCCACCTGCCGCCTGCCATCTGCCGCCCGCCATCTGCTCCGCCCCACCACACTTTTACCCCCACCATTTTGTTTGATACCAAAACGCTAGCTAGCGAATAGTCAGTACACCTCCGGCTCTCGACTGGTGAACATCGAGTGCTCTTCACAAACGTAAAACATTATATTAAAATGTCCATTAAAATTAGGTGTATTCATTATGACTCTATTCATCTTGCGACTTACCAAGACCTCGAGGTGTTTAGTGAAGAGTTAAGACTTCTTATTGCGTCCGGTTACGATTTATCTTTGGAACTTTACGCATCAAAAAACAACATGGACTCTGCGCAGGGATCGAAGTATCTACCGTCTTTCTTCAGAAAGCGAAGTGATGGCCGCAACTCGTCCGGATCAACAACATCGATGACAACGAACAACGGGGAACTATTGTAAACATGAATTATTGTAAATAAAGTAATATTTGTAATAGTACTACCTCGCACTCGTATCATTCGATTGTTTCATTCGATATTTATTCGATATTTATTATCGATTAACTATCGAATCACAATCGGATTTTACGCGTGCGAGGTAGTACTTTTTTAAAATTACCTCCCCGTGACCTTGAACTTTAACCTTTCACTCATTACGTCACAAAACCGCCTACGTCACTGGCTCAGCCTCAGATGACGTATTTAATGACGCAGCGCTTCCGGAAGCAATTAATCAAGTGAGCCAGCACCGGCAAACCCCCACTACTCACGGATATTCAAAGTGCTAAACACAGTTGTCGAATGTTATTCTTACAGAGATTAAGTAATGTTATATTTCACTTATTTACAAATTTATATTGATGGAACTTGGTATGTGGCTTCACCTGGTTGTGCTCTATTGTTATTTGCACAATCAGAAATTTTTTTTTAAGTCCCCATACCATCAATCCTCCATACATAATCATAATGTTAATATGGGGATTAAGTAAATTTTTATATCTCTCTTAATTATGAACATAAATTAATATAACCTGGTTGAGTTATATTGATAATTGTGTAGAGGCATGGTTCTTAGTTGCAGCAAACCTGC
This sequence comes from Allygus modestus, assembly GCA_963675035.1. Classification (NCBI taxonomy): domain Eukaryota; kingdom Metazoa; phylum Arthropoda; class Insecta; order Hemiptera; family Cicadellidae; genus Allygus; species Allygus modestus. The sequence goes on from OY776116.1 coordinate 89,013,187, forward strand.
GTACTCAAGCCCTCGTGTTATTATTATGGATATTAAATATCGTGCTATGAATTTTATGAAACTTAGTAAGTCGCTTTTTGTAGTAATCAGACACATATATATGCACTGGAAATTCGCTGAGCACGCAGGTTTGGTTTATTATGTTATTAACTGTACCGTGCTATTTTAAAGCTAATAAAATAAATTTTCAATTATAGTTTCTAATTAAAAAACAGTGGATTATTACATAAATGCTCAGAGCTATCTGTTTGAGCACTCGGTCTAAATATAATTGTTATAGATTTTAGATTTTATTGAATTAGTTTTAGAAAATGCCAAAATCAATGGAACCTATTTTAGTAATCATACATACTTTTTGTTTTATTTCTAAAGAATGGATTTTGTGAAATAACAACAACCAAAAACACCCGGTATTTATAAAAGCCCACTACTAGACCAATAATCGGATATTGGTGGACTGCAACATTGGTTATTCATCAGTCCAGCAGCTCATGCAGTTAGGCTCTGATGTTGCCTATTGGGCTGTCCGACAAAACACAGTGCTAAGTGTGGTTTGAAATACCAAAATATGTTAAAAAATTAGTAAATTTGAAAAAAAGGTTATTTTTTTAAAGAAAAACACAAGTATATTAGTATATAGCTGTGGAAACTACCTGCAGTACTAAAATATTTGAAAGTATTAAAATTGTTAGTCATTATACGATAGTTTCAAAATATCTCTTACTTTTCTATAAGAAATCCATTTGAATAATTTTTAATTTTCTTCAACCCGAATAACTTAAATATTCTTAATATTTACAATTCATACAAACAAAACTTACTGTTTTCAACACGTATATATGGAGATTATATATTTGATATTTGATTTTCGATTAAGTACAATATAGTAATCAATTGTATTTGCCCAAGGGAAAGCATGTTAAAAAAAATATCCCCGTCACAGCAAACCTGCGTACTCAGCGACTTTCCAATAAAAGTGTGGCATTTGCTTCAATTTGACAAAGTTAAAACCTTTGGCCGACATCTTGGATCCGCCATTTTGGAAAAAGGTAATTTCTTCAAATGTAAAAGTAGGGTTGTGACTGACTTTTCACGCTTAAATCAATGCCGCAATCTGCTTTTAAATATCATCTTTCATTCTCATAATACTGAAACTTTCTAAAATTGTAAACAAAAAACCTTTCAATATCCTAATAACGAAAGGAGATATATGGAAACAAATTGCGGCATTGATTTCATTGTGGAAAAAACAGTTGGAAATAATTAGTCACAATCCTATCTTTACATTTAAATAAACGGTAATAGGAAACTGACACATACTTTCTCCCTTTTAGCCCAAATTTAATGAATAAATTACTTTTTATTTACTAAATATATGGTACAAAGCTCGGTCGAATGTACAGAAAATCTTGTAAACAAGTTGTTTTCAAAAACATCCATCCAAATCCCTGTTTTGGACACTACAGAATTCATTGGTATACACGTGGTTTTAAGAGGGGAAATGTACTCTATTCCCCCCTAAGGCTATTAAAAGGCAACATATTTCAAATTTCTCCGTTGGTCAATGCTAACTTGACAAGCATATAAAGATTGAACAAAATTGATCAGTAAATAAGAGAGAAATAGTAATGTTTGTATTCCCCATAAGAATAACATTGGTCAACGTACTGCGTTTACCGCAAAACGAAAATTAAAATTTTCCCCGTATCGTAGGATAGTAATTCAAAATACTAAGTTATTTAGTCTTATGAACTCTTGTAATGGTGAATAGTAATATTTTTTACATATACTCGTATGTTTTTTATAAAAAATAAAAAAAACAGAATCTTTGATATTTTTGGTCTTGTAATTTCTGAACCTGAATTTTTACAGAAATGAGGGTGGTGTTATTTTGTTGGGAAACTGAAGCTCTACAAACGACACAAGTTTAATTAAAATCGTTAGAGCCGTTTTTGAGAAATCTTGATTATTCATGTTTTTGGCGGTTTTTGGGGGATAATTACCCTTAAAAATCAAAAATTCAAAAAATGAAAAATATCGTGAATTAGTTAGTACCTACATACCAAATGTCAATAAAATTGGGCCATTGGTTAGGGCTCTAGCTCAGTACACATACATACAGGTGGACAGACAGACACACAGACATCTCGTAAAAATATTTTTTTGATTCAGGGAGCAGAAAAACGAATATTTCCACTAACAACTCAAATTGAAAAAATTTGACGAAAACAATACTTTCTCCATATACTACGTATAAGGGGGAGAAAGTAAAAATATTCTGATTCCAAAATGGCGGATACAAGAGGCAAGAGAAAATGTTAATGTTTGTAAATGAAGCAAATGCCACTCATCAATGATTGGTAGTAGTTAATGATGATTAGTTTGTAAATGGGCATACTTTAAGGTTTGGACATTTAAACTTATCTCCAAAATTAATTTTTGTAAATCACCAATATCTTAAAAAATGAATAATGATTTACAAAATCAAATTGTGGCGTTTTGTTCACCGTAAAACAATCTTCTATATGACGGGTCATAACCCGACCTTTACTTTAAACATCATGAATCCAATATGGCAGATCCAAGATGGCGGCCAAAAATATGAACTAAATAAAAATGAAGTATAGGTTGGTCAACAATGATCGGTGGTAGTCCTGAGTCGATATCTTCAGAAATGTAGAAAAAAGTAGGGTGGGGGACTCATTTAACACTCATACTGTATAATAAACCATAATTGTATTATGTGTTGTACATGTTTATAAAGCAACATAATAAATACAGTTGGAAATTCACAAAATAATTAAACAGCTTTTAAGATTATGCCTGATAAGCCCTTTGTCACTGACTGACTTTTTTAAACCGAATATTACAAACTTTTACAAAAGCAACGTACATGTTTACGGTTAAACTATTTCCTTACAATTTAGTGGAAGTTTCTAGAAAACTATAACAATTTACAAGTAATTCATCAGATTTTGATAAAAAAAAAAAAAACTAAAATCGTCACTAATTAAATTAAAATGTCATTACGGACAAAAGTATCGAGTTAATTAGATGTATTCGATTCTACCAGATACACTTTGTTGATGGCAGGGAAACTAACCCAGGAATCAGACTGGTTGCTACAAGGTTATTGGGTGCTAAAACAGTCACTACAGCCTAATGTTAACCGCACTTTATATAAGATTGGTTGTTCAGGTTCGTTTTAGCGAATTTCCCCTATACGGAAGAAGCTATTACCGTAGGTCTCATGGTAAGACTTAAGCCCGAGACCATGATAACTTTTCATTTTGAGGTCCCAAGATGCCAAAAACACCATTCGTTAAAATTTGTATATATGTATTTATAAATATATATATATATATATATATATATATATTTATATATTTATATATATATATATATATGTGTCCGTAAGCACGATAACTCTCGTAAAGAAGGTCCGATCTTAATGAAATTTGGTACAAATGTGTGAAGTACCATTTATTTGAACGAGTTCGAAAACCAGATGAATCACACCATCCGAAGGAAGGTTTTTGGGGGGTTTTGTACACAAAAAATGTGTTTTTTGGGGTTTTCACAGGTAATTTTAATTTAAATCAAATTTTATTTTATACCATTGAATTCAGCTTAAAAAACCAACAATTCGGTATTTTGATCATTGCTCTACGTCAATTGGTTACCGAGATATTGAAAGTGCTAAACACAGTACGTTGTCTAATGTTATTCTAAAGGAGAAAATAAAAATTGCATATCTCGCTTATTTATGAACATAAACTGGCAAAATTTGGTATATGGCTTGATCTGGTTGTGGTTTATTGTTGTTTGCACAAAAAAACATTTTTTCGCTTATGGCTCCTGTAGTAGCAAACCTAGGTACTTGGTCCCCATGTTATTCTTACGGAAAATGTTTAAAATGTTATATATCGCTTATTTATGAATGTATATGGATGAAACTTGGTATGTAACTTCACTAAGATGAGTTCTATAGAAATTTGCATAAAAACCCATTATTTTGTGTGCCTTGTTGCATCAAACCTGCATACTCATCCCCAATGTTATTCTTATGGAGAATAATTAATATTTTAAAAATCGCTTGTTTGTGAATACATTTCTTATGAATCCTGTTAAGTTTTTTAATGTGTTATGTTATATATTCATTGGAAATTCGCTGAGTATACAGGTTTGCTGCGACGGGGGTATTATTTGTATCTAACAAAACACTTTTTGAACTAATGCACAAACTATAATATCACCTAATTATCTACTTACTATAATGTAGTTTACATCCAATCTGACAGAATTGAAATATATCTGCATAACCGTTTAGTATAATGAAAGTTTTAGCAAGCTAATTCTAGATACTTAAATTTGAGGGGTTTGGACCGCTTTCCTTAAACGTTTGTGTACTTTAGTAACAAAAATGTCACCAATGTTTCCATTCACGTGACACGTGACTATTAAATTAAAAGCACCAATAATGAATTTAACAAAATTAAATTTGCACATCATACTAAACCAAAGAAGCGTAACAAGTTTTCATTCACATAACATGGAGCAACGTGCTTCCATGTTGAAACATCACTATGTATTGAAACAAACGTGTATCCATTACATGTAGTATGAGATAATCTGAACTATTAGACCCATTTAGGTCATTTTGGTTACACTAGTGGTGCATACTCTTGTATTTTAAAGGCCTCCGGTCTAAGATATCCGGATACTTAAAAACCAAACTGTATAAACAAAAATGTTAAGCTTTTTCACCAAACAATGATTCATTTTTGTAATGTACTTGGTGTGCTTTAAAATCTACAATCTACCTAGCAAGAATTTTAACTCACGATAATGATTGAACAAATTCAGTTTTTAATTACAACCATCCAATGGTTCCATACAATTTGTTTTCGGAGCCATTCCGATTATAGAGGATGATGGATTTTTCAGCTTTTTATTTTATTTATAATGATTGAACAAACTAAATTTTAAGTGGAAAATATTTAAATACATTATTCATAATTTTCTCGGTTGTTAAAAAAACGTAAATTTAGTATTGTTAGTTTTAAAGAGTTTCACAATTATAAACTAAGGAAGAAATAATTGTAATTGTACAGTGAACTACCAACCGGAACCTCGATTTAGAACAAATTACTTGTTACCGAATAATCCGTAAACAATGTTTTTTAGCGATTTCCCCTATCGGAAAGAAGCTATTACCGTACGTCTCATGGCAAGACTTAAGCCCGAGACTATGATAACTTTTTGTTTTGAAGTCCCCAGATGCCAAAAACACTATTCATTCAAATTTATATATATGTATATGTGTGTGTGTGTGTGTGTGTGTGTGTGTGTGTGTGTGTGTGTGTGTGTGTGTGTGTGTGTGTGTGTGTCCGTGAATGCGATTACTTGAGTAAAAAACGCCCGATATCGATGGAATATTGCTCAAATGTGTAAAATGTCAGTCATGACTTTAAGTTCGAAAACCAGAAAAATCTGACCATGGGAAGGGGGTTTATGGGGGTTTTAAATTTTCCAAAAATAATTTGTTGCATTTTTTCCCGTGCAATTTGTAATAAACTTAATTTTGGTTTTGACCATGTTATAGAGCTTAAAAAAATAATAATATTGTATTTTGAATTATTAACCCGGGTTAAGGGATTGAGGAGAAAATCAAAAAAATCTATTCATAAAATCTCCTATGTTAATCGTATTGGAAAAAGGGTTTTGGCTTTTCCTCCGTTTATTTTAATGTATACTTCACATTTGCTTTTACCAATCTGTTTAGTTCCAAAAAAAATAATTTTGGTGTTTAAATTGTGATTCTACGCCAAACCATTGCAGACATATTCAAAGTGCTAAACACAGTACGTTGTCCAATGTTATCCTTATGGAGAATAAATAACATTTGATATCTAGATTATTTATGAATGTATGTTGATGAATCTTGGTATGTGGCTTCAAGTAGTACTGGTATATTGATATTTGCACAAAAATGGATTTTTTTTATTATTCCCGTAGCAGAAAACCTGCGTACTCAGCCTCCATGTTATTCTTATGGAGAATAAGTAAAATGAAATGGCTCCCTTAATTATAAACATAAATTAATAAAACTTGGTATGTAGCTTCACTTGGTTGAGTTATATTGATAATTGCATAAAACCCATTTTTTTGTTCCTTGTTGCAGCAAACCTGCTTACTTAGCCCCCAAGTTATTCTTACGGAGAATAACTAAAATGTTATGTAGCGCTTATTTATGATTGAATATTGATGCAACTTGGTTTTACCTAGTTAAATTATATTTATATTAGCATACAAATCAATTGTTTGTGTTCCTTGATTCAGAAAACCTACGTACTGATTACCAATGTTATTCTTATGGAGAATAATTAAAATCGCTTAAATGTGAATATATTTTTATGAGACTTGGTATGCGGCTTTATGTGGTACTAAGAAATATATTATGCATTAGAGATTCGCTGAGTACGCAGGTTTGCTGCGATGGGGGTATTTTTAGCTTGTCTACGATCTTTTGAGTTTGTATTTTAAGTTTTTTACTTGTTAAAAAACACTAAATGCATATGAATGTAGAACCATACATAAAGATTCGTTACTGAGAAAGAAATATCGTCTTTTTCTTATCGGAAACGAGACGTGGCTGGCTTGGTAGCTGGAGGTCGGAATTTACAAATATTTTACAGTTTAATGAAATAAGGAACGAAACGTGATTAAGTAATTATGGAAAAAATATATGATAAATATAAGTGTTATACATATACTTAATGAAAAACAGAGAAGCAAGTGACATGTTCGGTTAATTTATGTTCTTCTAGTGTGTCCATCAAATTTACCTATATAATTTAACCAACATCTATGATACGTTTCCGAATACATCAGATTCACAATATTTTATAGAATACGTTTTATTAATTTTAGTAATATATATGTTTAGGGAAAGTAGATTTTTTATATTTTCAATTTTTGAAATTTAACAGATAGTATACTATTTCTTTATTTTCTTTGATTAACATTTTTTTACTTTTAATTATCATAAAATTAATGTTGTTGTGTTGCTAATATTTTTATATTTAACTTGTATATTCAAGATAAGGGTGCCGTTGAATATTCATTATCAATACATTTTTTATAAAATTATTAAAACGCATTGTTATTAATCGCCACCCCCCCACCCATAAGTTGTATCTAACGTCTTTCGTAAAAAATATATATTTTCATTTAAACAATCTTACAAAATACATTTAAATTACTATGAAGACTCCATATAAACAATAGCAATATTATGAATAAAACATATCGTATTACTAAATAAAACAGCTTGATGTAATGAATTTGTAGTTCAACTTTTTATAATTCAATAAACACCTAAAGGCCAAGCTTGTTTTTGCGTTTTGTCTTAGGAAACCTGTCATTGGCTACACTACCGGATAACACAAATGATAAAGCTAGAAAAACGTACTAATAATAAACTATATATATATTACTTGAGTTCACGAATAGGGATACTAAAAATGTTATTAGATTGAAAACGAAATTTCCAGATTTCTTAATAGCCAATACCACCCAGAATCAATCGAAGAACTTAATGATTACATTGAATACTGGATAAAACCCATTTTGCAAAAGAAAAATTAACTCATGTAAAGAAATTAAACAATTTAATTAATGCTCGAAAACCCCATGCAAATGAAACGAAACATGATCATCAGCTTGAATTTTACAAGAAAGTTCAAAACCTCACAAATATTTAATTTAATGATGTCGAAACTACAACATTAGAACAATCCATTAAATACAACATAAATCTTGATTACAAAAACAAAACTATTAAAGATGAACTTCTAGAAATTGATGCTGCAATCAGAACAAAGGATAAAGACATCCAAGATCCAATTAGATATAATTTTATCCATGAACTCAATAAAACCAACATTGCAATGAAGAATAAAAACATTATAACAAGATCAAACACTGAAATGAACATTATCAGATCAATATCAAATAAACTGCAAGAAAATAATGCGATGATTACTAAAGCAGACAAAGGAAACACGGTTGGCATAATTAATAATGATTATTACAACAGAAAGGTAGAGGAGTTTTTACAAATGAACTCATTTCAAGAACTGAAAAAAGACCCTACTCAAGAATGTAATAAAGATATGAACAAGGTAATTTCCAAAAACTCTTTCAAATGTTGAAAAACTCAGTTTAAAATCAATAAATCCATCAGCACCCAAACTGAGAGGTCAACCTAAAATTCATAAACAAAATATCCCTATCAGACCAATTGTCAATTTCACTAGTGCCCCTTCCTACAAACTATGCAAATTCCTAAATAAAAGAATTTCTAATCAATTAAAATTTGTTGAAAAATGTAATATTACAAATACATATGAATTGATTGAAAAAAAAACAAAAATATAATAATCCCTGAAAAAAGTATTTTTGTTTCTTTTGATGTTTCTAACATGTATACCAGCATCCCAACTAATGAAACTATAACAATCCTCAAAGAATTACCCTCGAAAAATGTCAACCTAAGTAAAAATAATGTTGATGAAACAATTAGATTAACTAAAACTACAATTTTTCAGAACTATTTTGAATTTAATATGAAATATTACAAACAAATTGAAGGGTTAGCCATGGGCTCTCCTCTTTCAGGCCTGCTAGCTAACTTATTTATGTAAGAACTAGAAAAATCTAAAATCATAAATGATTGTAACCCATGTAAAGAAAACATAATTTACTGGTACAGATATGTAGACGATGTCATTTGTCTTTTGAAAGGCGATGAATCAACTTGTGATAATTTATTAGAATACTTAAACACCATATCACACAGTATTAAATTTACAACGGAAAAGAAAAAAGATGCTATTAACTTTCTAGATTTAACTATATATAGACAACTTGAAAAACACATGTTTAAAATTTATCGGAAAGAAACCCAAACAGACCTAATAATACCTGCTACATCAAACCACCAGTGGCAACATAAAACAGCAACATTTAGATCAATGATTTATAAACATACCAATGGAGAAAGAGCATTACAACGAAGAGAAAAAACTTATCAAAACTTTAGCTGTAATAAATGGTTATAAATAAAAAATGATCGACATGATGATAAACAACATGAAGAATAAAACTAATCTTAGTCCAAAAAATAAAATAAAAGAAGAGTATATATGTCTACCATATAATAAAATTTTGAATAAAGCTGTACGAAAAACATTTGACGGATCAAACCTTAAAATAAGCTATAGAACAAAAAACAACACATTCAGACTGATACAAAAGATAAGTAGTATAAAGAATCAGCAAAACTTTGACGTTTACGACAAAAGTGGCATTTACAAAATCCATTGCAGTGAATGCCCCAAATTGTATATAGACCAGACAGGAAGAAACTTTAAATGCAGATTTCGTGAACATATACAATCAGTAAAATCAAACAACCAAACAACACAGAAATCTGCATTTGCTGAACATATTCTTGAAACTCAGCATAGTTACAAAAATATCTCATAAAATATGGAAATTCTAAGTATTGCACAATAAGGTGAAAAGATGAACATATTAGAAGAATACCAAATCTATAAGAACTAAAACCATGACCCTAATAATATTCTAAATGTGATAAAGAATGAAATCAAAAAATCCAATATTTGAAAAAATTGAAGAATTAAGAAACAAATAATAGCTTGATTAATAATACCTAAATAACCCTATTTGTCTCTATACTTTTTATTCATTTTTTACTTTATCTATATTTTAACATATGTTTATTCATTTTAAATTTTACTATTTTATTTTAAGGTTATACTTTTTATACACTTTGAAAATGGCATTATAGCCGAAACGCGTTGTGTAATAAAAATGTTTTAAAAAGGGTAGTTTGGAATTTTTTTCAAACAGTTATTAATTTATATACAGTTAAATTTTATCAGAGGACCATTCTATCCCTCAATTTTACCGTACGACATTTTATAAAGTGTAATAAATCAGAGCTTAAACGATAGAAACATTATCATTTTCACGAGTTATAAAATATTAGATTTAAGACAAAATATGACGCAAAAGTAATTATAACTACTTTTCACAAAATCTTAGACACATTTTGTCCAACGTTAGATATTAAATTTGGGAATGTGATTAATTTCACGTCGGCTGATTTTTTATAGGTAGGGAACAATGTAGAAAGGCATGCGATGATACCTTAGAGCAACTCATCACACCCAGCATTAGATTTTAAGATAATACAGTTTAATATAGTGGTAAACACAACACAAGTAACTTGTATTGGGTATAAGTATTACCCCTAACAAGATGATACAAGTCACGGCTCCGCCTGTTATCACAGTATAATTTTAGACAAAATTATGAACAAAAATTTAAAAAACGAATAAAAACTTGTGTTTTATAATGGTTATGATGTGTTTATTATCCATCCTACCCACTTCCATTTCAATCGGGCTAATAATGGAAATAACATTTACTGCTACTATATTATTAGCATAAATATTTGTATATTTATCATGAAACTTTAGTTAAATATACGTATATCCAAGATTGTTTATATTTAACTTGATTAAAGGTTTATTTATCCAGCTATACAGTCTTCCCGTTGAGCTTTATAAACCACACAAATAAGAATACTCATAATATGTTCAGTGAGGAAGTGAATAGATAGTAGATAGCACCACCAGTTTGCATGCTCGTTCGTCTGTGGGATTACACAAATGTTAGAGAATTCTTCACATGTACGTTAGCTAATAACTTTATAGGAATTGTTTAGCTGTATATTATAAAATAGGCAATTTTTGTTTACAAAACACGGCAGACACATTTATAGATTAATTTAGTGAGATGAGTTCATAAATATAATTAATTTGATCGAAAACAGATTATATTTGAACATAGCCTTCTTGCAAAAATCTACGCAACACTTTAAACCAGTACAAAAATTCCAGCAACACTTATTAGCCTATCTTGCCACAAAAGCCGTCACTGCATGGCAAGAGGATTCACTTTACCGATAATACATTTTTACCCTGATAGTGGTTACGTTACACTCTTCCTGGTGGTAGATTAGTTTGCTTTGCGCGTTTCCACCATTCAAATATCTAATCCACATGCCGTTAAAAACACTAAAAATTACAAATAAAGTGTAACTACTGGTATTACATTATTTTATCAAAATCTCACAAGGCATTTCATAGACAAACACAATACCAAGTATGAAACGAAATATGAAGAAAACTATTTTAATTGTGACGATAAGATCGTGAGAAATCCATAGAGTAATTCTATTTTAATTTATACCTTTATGTTTTTGTCTGCGTTTTAATTTACATGCAAATATCAAATGCACACAATTATAAAAGGTGTTTTTAGATCTAATTTGCTACTGAACATATTAATTAATCAAATAAAATTATGTTTAATAAAATTATACATATTTTAGGTTGAATGATTGTCAAAATGAAATACTATCCATTCTATTTTTCACATAAGCAGTGATTTAAATGTAAGAATTTGTTTCTATTTAAAGGCTGGAAATATGAAATATCATATGTAATATCTGTTTATGCTTGTCTAAGTTAATGTTATTTTATATATTGAACGTTATTAGATTTCAGTGGCTTAAACATTCCAAAGTCATGTGTGTGAATCAACACAAACACCCGGTGATAGCCTTTAGATCAGCGTAATCCATGATCTGGTAAGTCCATGACCCTACATTATTGTTAGGCTGCCAGTAGTAAAAGTCACTATCTTTGACCGATCATGTAATCATGTAACCGATTTACTAAAATTTAGTTGCAAAAGCACCTGGCACAGAAATGTAAAGGCATACTCAATATATTAGTGTTTATATAAACAGATTGAAGTATTATCCAGTGAATACTAATCCATTGGTGCGGAAACGTGTTAAAGCTGCGATTCTACGGGTGAGAGTACCAACTCGGGTATCGACCGAACTCGACGAGATGGAGTATCAAAAGTTCTCATAAAGCCATAACACAGAGGAGTTAGATACTTTATTGGCACACGTGTATAATTACGTACTCAGTATTAGTACATTTAGTGCGTTTCATTCGATTTAAAATTATTTCCTTATATGAATCGTTTTGGGTGTTTGTAATACGTGAGATAAAATAGTTATTTACTTAACATGAACTCACGTATTCCACTGTAGACAAGTGCAGATAGATCTTTTCACTACTACCTTCTCACTTTGCTGATTCAAAAATATATAAAAAGGGAATTTGCTTGTAAATTGGTATTGATCAAGAACATAATAGATAGTATACTCATAAGGTTGTCATTACTGTATAAGCTTTTAATAATATATGCTTGAATCCAAATACATTTTTCAAAATATATTTATTAACACTGATTTTAAGACCATGCTCAAAATTACATTAATGCAAATTTTTTAAATAAAGTATTGTTGTTCCCATTACTATTTGGGTGGTGTAGCTACTTCAGCGTTATTAATAGTCTTCTGCTTGTCACAAAAAATAAGTAATTTAGATTACATTACTGTTAATTCGAAAACTAATTTTTTTATAAATACATCATCTTCAATATAATTTTATAACTTTAAATTCTAGCTGAATTTCATAGGTTTGAATTTTGTACGAAGGCTTTCGTTGCTTACGTATCGCTGAGGCATCCATACGGAAATCTACGGTGATTGGCAAATTAAACCGGGTAATTTGTCCCGAACGTTTTATGTTAACAAAGGCACAAACTTTTGTCACACAAAATCTAAACTACCGGTATGCGGATGTTAGTATTACATGAAATGTTTGGAAAGCTAGTATAGTAGGCCTACTGAACGTGAAAATAATGGGTAGCAACTACATTGGTTTTTTGCGTGTATATATATAAAAAATTACTAACACTTGTATAAGTTAATTTTATTTGTTGGTAAAACAACTGTTGATATAGTATTGATAATACAAAAATGTTAAAATATAATCTACTACCCCTGCTATTTATGTTTGCTAAATAATTGGGTAAGATAAAATGCGAATTTTTACAATGTAAATTGATGGGAAAAGTTTGGATTGTTATTAGTTGCTGACTGTTTAAGTCCACAACTTTTATTACAAGACGTCGTCGGCTTCAAATTCCAATAATACAAAAAGTTTCAGAATATTAAGCACGCAAGCTTACTGTTATATTGCTCTCTATTGTTCTGTTGCTAGATGTTCATTGTACTTTTGATTTCTTCTTTGAAAAATGACTAAGATATTTAATTTATATTTTTAATCAGATTTCAATAACGGAACATCATGCAATTAGTTAGGGGATTTTGCTTTACATTAATATTTTATACTCGTTGTCATCAAAACCTCTTGCAGGCTTTTTATATAATAATTCCCAACTGTGGACCAAAATAATCGAATGGCAATAGAACCAATCTAAGGGGAATATTAATAACAGATAAATTAATAGGATATCCCAAATAAACATTTTAGCGAGACAGGAGATATAGCCCCTAAAGGATCAATGAATGTGTGTTTTTTTATGTTTTGTATATTGTTCCCATTTGGCAAATGTTGTTTTAATTGTTCTGTATAAAACATCTAGCCATATATTTGCCATATATTCAGCCGTAAATATTATGATAACATTGATACAAATGTAAAAATGCCATAGAGCCAATTTCCGTGCCGGTTATTAGTATACTTTAAATTTTTAAGAAGATTTAAGAGGGAAATTACTTTTTTATTGGATTTTAAAAAAAATTCTAGAGTAAACTTTTTCAGTTTTCATTAATTTACTAATTTCGGCTTGTAAGACACTTTCGAGTGTAAATATACATGCATATGCTTGAGTTAATTGATAAAGCATGTTCAAATGTAGGACTGTACTTATAGAGTACAAATTGAATAATAAAAAAATAAAACTTATTGCACACTCATTTTAATTAATGTAATACCAGAAACAAAATCCCTGTGTCAATTTAATTATTTTTTAAAGATCGTTTGTTGAATCGAACATTACATTTACAGGAGAAAGCATTTGGTTCTGTAACTTGTTACAACTGATAATAATAATAGAATTGCTGTTCAAAATGGTTCAACTTCTTATAATATTTTCCTTTAAAACCCATTTGATGTTTAACTTGCTCTATAAAGTATTATCAGTTGTGGTGTTGTTCAACTAATCTGTTTGATTAAATATCCCCGTAACAGCAATCGTGGTATTTAGTGAGTTTGCTGTATAAGTAATATACCTCACAACCACATAACGGCAATTGCCACTTTTCTTCAAAGCATCTTCATGTATCAGCCAGACACAACATTGTTCTTATTCTTAGTATACAGGGTGAATCTCGTAAGTTGTCCAGTATTGATTTCAGACAAACCGTTGGTCCTACGATGATGAAATAAAATTATTTCCCACTAAACCAACCCCAAGGAATAACGTAAAAATATTTTTAACGATTTTTAAATACAGGGTGTACCAGAAACTGAGGGTCACTAGTCCGAATCTACGAAATATCAAATACAAACGTATATCATGTTATACATCAAATTAAAGCTCTTTTCAATCCAAACCATTTGGCGGAATCGGATTTTGATTATTATTGATTCATTTCAAAATGGCGGCTGTTTTTGTGAAAAAATTAGTATTTTTTTGAATACCCTGTATTTTTCTTAAAAATGCAGATATCTTGATTCTGATTCAAATATCGCATTCCTTATGAGCTAAGCTTTATTTTGATATGCAACACTTCAATATTATCTCAAAAACAAAAAGTTTCAAAAATATCAGTTTTTGAAAATATGTACATAGCCAAAACTCAAAAATTTCAAATAGCACCATATGTCAAATAGCATATCATTTTAAAGGTATTGCAATTCTAAGAAACTTTCAAATTTAAACCTTATGCGTATCTATTTTGGTTTTCGAGTTATCAACAAAAAACATGTTTTTCCACATTAAAACGCATGTTATTTGTTAAACATGGTGGTAAAGGCTGGACCATAGTTCTTACCACCATGTTTAACAAATAACATGCGTTTTAATGTGGAAAAACATGTTTTTTGTTGATAACTCGAAAACCAAAATAGATACGCATAAGGTTTAAATTTGAAAGTTTCTTAGAATTGCAATACCTTTAAAATGATATGCTATTTGACATATGGTGCTATTTGAAATTTTTGAGTTTTGGCTATGTACATATTTTCAAAAACTGATATTTTTGAAACTTTTTGTTTTGAGATAATATTGAAGTGTTGCATATCAAAATAAAGCTTAGCTCATAAGGAATGCGATATTTGAATCAGAATCAAGATATCTGCATTTTTAAGAAAAATACAGGGTATTCAAAAAAATACTAATTTTTTCACAAAAACAGCCGCCATTTTGAAATGAATCAATAATAATCAAAATCCGATTCCGCCAAATGGTTTGGATTGAAAAGAGCTTTAATTTGATGTATATCATGATATACGTTTGTATTTGATATTTCGTAGATTCGGACTAGTGACCCTCAGTTTCTGGTACACCCTGTATTTAAAAATCGTTAAAAATATTTTTACGTTATTCCTTGGGGTTGGTTTAGTGGGAAATAATTTTATTTCATCATCGTAGGACCAACGGTTTGTCTAAAATCAATACTGGACAACTTACGAGATTCACCCTGTATAGTAATACAATATAAATTACGCAGGAAAAGTACACAAATTTGCTGCGAGTGCCATGCATAGCTCCGAAAAGCACAACTCCGACAAGGCGTTACTCCGACAGATTTGTTGGAGTTGTGCATTCCTGTTGGTTTTCCTGTCGGAGTTGTGCATTAGTTTGTATTATTGTGTCGGAGTTACGCCTTGTTGGTGTTATTCTGTTGGACATCATGTAAATATCCGACACTTGCAGCCATGCACAGCTCCGACATGAATCGCTATTTTGCTGCGGTAGGGGTTTATATGCAAATATAATTTTACCATAGTTACGTGAACCCTCAAACCATGATTATGAAATCATGATTGCGAATAAAAGAGACACAGATTGTTGTTCATTCTCAATGAAAACAAAATTATTATTATTAATCTACCATTGTTACCACCATCGCATCATCAACAAATTGATTAGAATCAATAAGTAGAGCAATATTTCAATATTAGCTCTATGCAGATATTTATGATCACATCCCAAGTAGCAAAAAGGTGTTTTGAAATATGTTAAAACTTGTACTAAACTATAAATAAACTGATATAAAAAAAATGCTATTCGCATTTTTTTTTTCGTTGTTAATATTTGTTTCAAAATCAATTGTAAAATATGTCGAATTAATATTAAAACATATTACAGTTATGTTAGTATTAATATCAAAATATATTAAAACTCGTATCAAACTCATTTTTAAACTATGAAATTCCCCTTTTTTTCAATGCTAATATTAGTTTTAAAATATGTCGAACTAATATTAAAACATGTTAAAGTTATGTTAGAAATAATACCAAAATATATTAAAACTTTAATCAAAACTATTTTTCAATTATGCTACTTCCCCTTTTAGCGAAATTCCCCTAGATGGAAGAAGCTATTACCGTAGGTCTCATGATAATACTTAAGCCCAAGACCATGATAACTTTTTGTTTTGAGGTCCCCAGATGCCAAAAACACTATGCGTTCAAATATATGTATATATACATATATATATATATATATATATATATATATATATGTGTGTATGTGTGCGTGGGTGTGTGTGTGTGTGTGTGTGTGTGTCCGTTACCACAATACCTTTTGAAAGAGAGGCCCAATTTTTATGAAATTTGGCACAAACGTGGAAAGTTTTTAAGTTCAAAAACCAGATCGATTGGTCTATAGGAAGGAGGTTTTATGGGGGTTTATAATCTTTCAAAATTCAGTTTTTTTAACTGTTTACCTTAAAATAAATACCCCCGTAGCAGCAAACCTGCGTACTCAGCGAATTTCCAATGCATATATATGTATATTAATACCACATAAAGCCACATACCAAGTTTCATCAATATACATTCATAAATAAACGATTTATGACATTTTAATTATTCTCCATAAGAATAACATGGCGGCTGAGTATGCAGGTTTGCTGAAGCAAGGAGCACAACAAATAGGGTTTTATACAAATATCAATATAACTCTTGTAGGTAAAGCCATATACCAAATTTCATTAATTTATTTTCATAATGAAGGGAGATAACACGTTACTTATTGTCCATAAGAATAACATGGGGCTGAGTACGCAGGTTTGCTGCTAAGGGAGCCATTGGTAAAAAATTGGTTTTTTGAGCAAATATCAATGGTCCACAACCAGATGAAGTTGTATACCAAGTTTCGTCAGTATACGTTCATAAATAAGCGAGATATAAAATTTTTATTTTCCTCCATAAGAATAACATTAGACAACGTACTGTGTTTAGCACTTTCAATATCTCGGTAACCAATTGACGTAGAGAAATGATCAAAATACCAAATTGTGTGTTTTTCTAAGCTGATTTCAATGGTAAAAACTAAAATTTGACTATTTCCAAAATTATATGTAAAAAAGTCGAAAAACCCATT
Organism: Allygus modestus; assembly: GCA_963675035.1. Taxonomy (NCBI): domain Eukaryota; kingdom Metazoa; phylum Arthropoda; class Insecta; order Hemiptera; family Cicadellidae; genus Allygus; species Allygus modestus. Next base: position 89,030,785 of record OY776116.1, read on the forward strand.
TTTGGGGTACAAAACCCCCCCAAAATACCCCTTCGGATAGAGCGATCTGGCTGGTTTTCGAACTTAAAGTCATAAATGCTGCTTTACACGTTTATACCAAATTTCATCAAAATCGGATAATTTTTACGACAGTTATCGTGCTCACGGACACATATATATATATATATATATATATATATATACAGTTTTGAACTAATGGTGTTTTTGGGGTCTGGGGACCTCAAAACGAAAAGTTATCATGGTCCCGGGCCTAGGTCTTACCATGCCGACTACGGTAATAGCTTCTTCCCTATAGGGGAAATTCGCTAAAAAATTAAAACACTAGATTTTGTTTGTAGCCTTTTTATAGAGCTTAACAAAAATTAATATTTTTAATCATTAAGCTAGGTTAAGTGGTCGTGGAGAAAAGTAAAAAAAACGCGTCCATAAATTTTCCCATGTTAACCTCATGGGAATACAGTTTTCAGATTTTCCTCAGATAATTTTACCGAAAAACTCCACATTTCTTTCTACCAATAAGTTAAGCTCTACAAAACAATAATTTTGGTGTTTTAATTGTTTTTTACGACCAACCGTTGCAGTGATATTCAAAGTGCTAAACACAGTACGTTATCCAATTTTATCCTTATGGAGAATAAATAAAATGTTATATCTAGGTTATTTATGTATCGAGATAATGCATTCATCCTCTATCAAGAAAATACCAATTTTACCTATTGATGAAACTTGGTATTTGGCTTCAACTAGTTGTGGTATAATGATATTTGCACAAAGTAAATGTTTTCTGTTGAGTTTCCCCGTAGCATCAAACCTGCATACTTGGCCCCCGTGTTATTCATATGGAGAATAAGTAAAGTTTTATATCTCCCTTAGTTATGAAAATAAATTAATAAATCTTAGTATGTAGCTTCACCTGGTTGAGTTATATTGATAATTGTAAAAAATAAAATTTCTCATCTTCCTCGTTGGAGCAAACATGCGTACTCAATTCTAATGTTATTCTTATGGAGAATAAATTAAAATTATTAATGAATGTATTTTTGTGAAACTTGGTAAGTGGCTCTAAGTAGTAGTGATACCCATATATATGCATTGTGAATTCGCTGAGTACGCAGGTTTTCTGTGGTGGTTTTTTTCAATGTTAAGGATAGTTTTAAAATATACCAAACTAGTTTTAGCGAATTTCCCCTATAGGGAAGAAGCTATTACCGTAGGTGGCATGGTAAGACTTATGCCCAAGACCATGATAACTTTTTGTTTTGAGGTCCCCAGATGCCAAAAACACCATTCGTTCAAATATATATATATATATATATACATACATATACATATATATATATATATATATATATATGTGTGTGTGTGTGTGTGTGTATCCGTTACCGCGATAACTTTTGAAAGAAACGCCCGCTTTTGATAAAATTTGGCATAAATGTGTAGAGTAACATTTATGACTTTAAGTTCGAAAACCAGATTGATCGGACTATGGGAAGGGGGTTTATGGGGTTTTTAATTTTTCAAAAATCAGTTTTTTAATGTTTCCCCTACAATTTTAAAAACACTCAATTTTAGTTTCAGCCATTTTTTTGGAGCTCAAAAAACAAACAATTTGGTATTTTGAATCATTTAGGTTAAGTGGTTGCGGTGAAAATCCAAAAAACGTGTTCAAAATCTCCCATGTAAATCTTATGGGAAAACGGTTTTTAACTTTTCCTCAATTAATTTTACTGTAAACTTCACATTTACTTTTACCAATCAGTTTAGCTCTATAAAAAAATCATTTTGGTGTTTAAATTGTGATTCTACGTCCAACCGTTGCCGAGTAATTCAAAGTGCTCTATACAGTACGTTGTCCAATGTTATCCTTATGGAGAATATTTAAAATTTTATATCTCTATTATTAATGATTGAATATTGATGAAACTTGGTATGTGGCTTCACCTAGTACTGGTATATTGATATTTGCTAAACAAAATTGTTTTTGTTGATTATCCTCTTAGCAGCAAACCTGCATCCTCATCCCTAATGTTATTCTTATGGAGAATACGTAAAGCTTTATATCTCCCTTAATTATGAACATAAATCATTAAAACTTTGTATGTAGCTTCACCTGGTTGAGTTATATTGATAGTTGAAAAAACATATTTTCATCTTCCTTGTTGCAGCAAACCTGTGTTCTCAGCCCTAATGATGGTTATTCTTATGGAGAATAAATAAAATGCTATATATCACTTAGTTATTTATGTATTTTTATGAAACTTGGTAAGTAGCTTTATGTGGTTATAAAATATTCCATAACTGACCTTTAAGGTGTTAACACAAGTTTTAAAATATGTCAAACTGACAATAAAATTTCTAAAATTTATGTATAACATTATTTTTAAAATTAATTATTATTATAATATCATAACTTTGTTTTAATTATGATATAAGTACTGGTTTAATTTTCATAAAACGTTTATACTAGCTAAAAAATCTGGGCAAAGTTCCCAGTCCCCTCGTCCCCCCCAGGGTCAAGTAGCAACGTATTTATAATATCCTCTATTCGTCAATGCTAAATTGACCCGCATATCAAGATCAGTAGATAAGAGATTGATCAGTAGATAAGAGAGAAATCGGAATTTTTTATTCCCCATAAGAATAACATTGGACAACGTATTGTATTTACCACAAAATGAAAATTTCTATTTTCTCCAAAACCAGTAATCGTAGGATGATAATTCAAAAGACTTATTCATTCAGTTTTTGAGCTCTTTTTGATGGTGATCATTAATGTTTTTAAGAATTTATGGGTTTTTATAACAAACTTAAAAAAACTGAATTTTGGAAATTTAAAGTGATGTAACTTCTGAACCCGAGTTTTTCCAGAAAAGTGGGTGGTTCCACTTTATTGGAACCCCAAAGCCTTAAAAACCATTAAAGGTTTATCAAAATCGTTAAAATCGTTTTTAAGATATTTTGATTTGTGTTTTTTTGCAGTTTTGGTGGGATAATTGCCCTTAAAAATAAAATTAAAGCACCTGGAAATATCTGAGCCACTGCCCTTGCTTCTACACCCAGCTAAATTACATCCCCATACTCACGAGTCACATCCACGGAGTAAAACTAAAGTGTTCGGGTCAAAACTGGAATACATAAATGTGAAACATTTGTTTATATATGTTATGTTGTATATAGCTTAAAGTAGCATAGCATTATGCGTGCTTAAATTTCGAATAAAAACACGCCATAAGAAAACAATTGGACAAATATGGCAAAAATCGCATGTCTTAGTCAGATATATATTTAATTTTTGCGAAAAGTCGTCAGATGTAAACCTGCAAAATAAAACAAAAAACCAATCGTACGCAGTTATAACCTATACAGCAGAGTAGAGCGAGTTTTGCTTTAAGAAAAAGTTTAACAAATGACTGCCCAACTTTGCAGGATAGTTTAGAAATCTGTATGTTTACAGATATGTACGTCATGACCGAGTCTAGACCCCCTGTCCGGGTCTAGCCGGTTTTACAGTATGGTATATCGATTACTCAGGTTTTGGTTATGTTCAGTATCAAAGATGTAGAAGATATCGCTTTGAAATGTGTCCAGACAACATATGTTGATTCCACTAATACTTAAAGTAAACATTTATTGCCAGGAACAACAATTTTAACTGATCTATGGAAATAGTACTTATTTTATGTTATTTTAGCATGCTATAGTTTCAGAAAGTTATATACAATAAACATTTTAAATTAGTTTTTTAGCTTGTTTTTAGTTTAATCTTTGTAAATAAACAAATATATATTTTTTATATATCTGACAACATTTATCTAATTTTTATTTTAGCCTAGCCTAATTTTAATAAAAAAAACCATGATGTTATAACTAACATGCAAACGATAAATATTTTACAATTGACCTAATCAATATATCAAAAAATTTAATTTGTTTTTGTTTTTTTATATCGTTCCGCTTATGAAGCGGAGGTTTTTATGAAGGTGTACCGGTACCCATAAGTTTGCGCCGAAAACTAACCTTATTTATGAATTCTACACTAAAAATCTTTCAAAAAATTTTAAACATATACAACTTCAATACAGGTACCTTGTTTTCTATTTGAACCATAAACTTAATTTTTGTCCTGGGTGCAGTACAATAAGTGTCCACCAAAACAATCCAATAGGCCTACATATTAAATATCGAACCACTAACTTATGATATTTACATCGATATTTACAGATGAGCATATTGAAAACAAAATTATAACAACCAACCCATCACAAAAACAGTGCTCAGCGGAGTTAGGTTGGGTTAGTTTATCACAGTTTTTAGGTTAACCTCAGAGCAATGTAAAATAAAACGCTTTGTGATTGAGTATTAAATACAATAGCAATCGAATGGAAATATGGTTATCGGTGAATCAATCATGGTAATCCGATATTTTATATTAGATTGTTTTGGTGGTTGCTTATTGTACTGTACACATATGCCTATTTACAGTTCTCCAGTACAAAATAACACTAACTGATGCAGAAAAACCTTAGGCTTTGGTCCTAAAGAGTGTTTAAAATTATAGGCCTAGGTGTACACAATTGATTAGAGAATTCTTTGCCTGGAGCTCCTAGGTTGTTATTATTTTCAGACAGACCATAAGCACTAAACAATTTAACTTGGGAAGTAAAATTTTAATTTCCCTATAACCAATACTTTTATAAATTTTGCCTACACTAAGATAACTTAAGCTGTTATAAAGATTATTGAGTCTTAAGCCTTGAAAATATTTTGTAAAAAATTCCATTTAGCCTACCGGACCCTAGTGAATATTTACGTCATCACCAACCACTATACAATATTGGATTATAAATTAGAACTTGGCACCGTTAAATATATTAGTTAAACTAACAGCTAGTAAAATTAACTTTATAAGAATAAAAATTTATTTTAATTAGCTTACCGGCTCTTTGATTCCTTCGTTTTGCACCATAGATAACATAACCAACCAACAATTATTGTCGCTCGGAGATGAATCCCAATCCCACCAAAGATCAAAGCCCACAGATGAACGAATGAGTGGATGTAATATTTATGCAGTTTATAATAGTCATATGTAATAATTAAGAATTGGCCCTTCGATTTTCTTATTGTGATCGAATTGCAAAATATTATGGTTTATGGATAATATTTACTAAAATAACCACCATTTTAGTTGTTGGTGCAGACTGCAGAATCACATTTAACGTGTGGTTGTTTAGATTTTCAAGGGAGTATATAACTGATATGATGATACCAGGTGCTCTTACAATGATAGTATGAACATTTGGAACATTATCAACACGAATAAGTAAAGTTTAATACAATTATCAAGAAACGGCACACGATTATACCTATATATGTATACCAATCAGTTCCGGTTTTCTCTTACGCGTACATGATTGATGGATTTCGTCTGCCCGGCCTACCTCTGTTCCCATAGCCCGAGGGGGTTAAACATTAAAATATGTTCTAATCTCATTTCGTATTAACCAACATGAAGTTAGATTGCAACATATTTTGTTGATGAAGTATAAAGATTCGCCTTAATTACAGATGTGCAGGGCCGTTGCTAATGTTATTTTATACTTAAACTTCACATATTTACAAATGAGCATTTTAGTTTATAAACTAAAGATAATATTTACAACAAAGTATCTATTTGAATATAAAATAACCAGGTACATAAGAACAGCAAAAATATAAAACTTGGACAACATATCTTATATAAATTGCTACTTAAGGCAATGTATTATTATTTTTACTAATTCAGTCTTAGGGTCATTAGTAAAAGCTTAACTAACCGATTGAACTGTCTTTTGGTTGACTTTCTAAATTGTTTAATTACCAACGTAAATGGATTCAATATAATGGATTCAATTTAATATAAATGTTTCATTTACGAAGAGTCAACACATATATTTTAGTATATTATATTTTAGTTCTTGGGCCCCGGAAACAAATTCCACGATGTAAGCGTCGGGGCCATACTTGGCCAACTCGTTGGTCATCTGGGGGGCCCAAGAACTACGCCTATGTCATTCGGATCGGCCCGAATGAATTCAAGACTGTGTGTAAAGTCCATTGAATAACGATGAACTACAGGAACCGCGGCATCGTATGTTTCGACACCTTGAAGAAGATGCTACTTCATGACGCCCCGGCCACTGTAGTGCCCATCCCCCACAAGATCGCTCACCCCCAGACAGGAGTTCTTGTGACACGCCCTGAAACAAAAACTTACAGGGTCGTGTACAATAGGCGACTTTGACACTTTACGTTTCGGCACAAAACGACCCCGATTTTGAGATATCGGTTTTGGCAGCCGTTTTATATTTCATTTAAATTAATACAACTGCCATTTAGCATGGGTATATGTATATTTATCTTCTGTATCCTTGTTGCTACCAGCTGTTGTAAGATTCCGATAAATAGGGGCAGCGTTTGGTTTCCCGAGTCAGTTCTGCGGAATTTCACGCACCATGCGGATCAATTTCCAGCTCCTGCAGGCCATAGTCAAGTTGAAGCCTAGTCCACGTCTGTCACTGCTACGTATAGCTGACGAGAGTTTGGTTACCGCTATTTGCGAGAGTGCTTTTTGAACATTTTAAACGCCAACATACCTCTTACTTCTGAGGTGAGACGGAAACTCGAAAGATTCAAGCAAACTATTCGTTCCGTAGCGTCTTCGAAAGGCTCGTGGAAATCTAAACGAGCATTGTTGGTGAAACACAGTGAAGTACTGGTTCCTCTAGTTATTGCTACGGCCCTGGAGTATTTCAAGGATGAATCACGCTAAGAAGATGGTGTTGATTTCACCCGACGTCTTGCAACGGTTGAACGCTGCTACACCGAAAAACGAAACGTTGAACGTTATGGAAGAGTATATGAATAAAGTGCTTCACACTTCGGACCTTGAAGACCAGGCTAAATGGGCGCAGTACCAGCAGATGCTTCAACGGAGACAGTATTTTCACGATGAAATGCGCAAACCTATGGAAATTCCTATTTTAGAAGCATCACACAGCGGCAACCGAAAATTTAGAGACGATATCTTACGCACGATTTCCAAGGCGTTTAAAACAAAAGGAGAACTCCTTTTTTAACGGCTTTGTGACAACGAACTAATTTCATGGGACAGAAACGGTACCGTCAGTATAAATGGAGTCGCAATCCCCAACTCGAACATTGTCGATCTGGTTGATGTGGTAAGGTGTAAGAAGACAGCTGCCGGCCCTGTCGGTTAGGAGCAGTTTTTGGGAGCTCTACGCCAGATTAACGTTCCTCAAGAATTCATCGGCAACCCTCAGCGCAGACATCAGCAAGCCGGACCCTCTTCGCCGAGACGACCATTTCCTTCACCGCGACCAGCATTTCCTACACTCACCGCTAGAAGGCGGAAAACAATTACACCACCACTCCCAGACAGAAGAAGATTAGTGTCTAAGGCGTGGGCTCGTATGTACCCGCAACAACCATGAAAAAGACTCTGGAAAAAATATACTACGACCCGGCAAGTTCTGCTTGCTACGCAGGAAGCCACCCTCTTATAACAACAACCAAAAATAAAATTAGGACCCGAAAAACTAAATATTGGCTTCTCACTCAGGACCCCTACACACTGCATACGCAAAAAAGAAGAAACTTTGCCAGAAACAGGTATATCGTCAGTAATATCGACGATTCATGGCAAGCGGATTTGGCCATTTTTAAAAACATTTCCAAATACAACGACGGCGTCAAGTATCTGCTTGTGGTGGTGGACGTTTTCTCAAAATACGGTTGGTTGCGCCCATTGAAAAACAAGACTGCTAAAACGGTTAATGAGGCTTTTGTGTCTATTTTAAAAACCGACGGACGAAAACCACGCGATATCCAGTGTGACAAAGGTGGAGAGTTTGTTTCCGTGGCCTCTGCAACGTTTTTTAAGCAGCGTGGAATACATTTTTACACGACCCGCAATCCCGATACCAAAGCTGCAGTGGTGGAGCGGTTTATAAAAACTATAAAATCAAGATTGTGGCGCTACTTTACTCACAAAATCACTTTACGCTATGTGGACATTATTCAAGACTTGGTACGGGCCTACAATAATACAGTGCATTCAACAATCAAGATGTCACCAGCTGATGTCAATGACGAAAACGTTCAGCGAGTCTGGAAGACGCTCTATTCCAAGAAGGAAACGTATATCGCCCCCAAACTCGATGTCGGTGACACAGTGCGTATAGCAAAGGAGAAGAAACATTTTGCCAAAGGATACGAAAGCAACTGGACAGAGGAAATCTTTAAAGTCATACGCGTCATAAGGCATCCAATTCCAGTGTACCAAGTTCAAGACCTGGCCGGAGAAGTTATTGACGGTGCCTTTTACGAGGCGGAACTTCAAAAAGTAATAGTTCCGAAGAACAAGGCTTACAAAATTGAGAAAATACTGGAAATGAAAGGTGGGGGAAAAGGGAGGAAGCTGTTAGTCAAGTGGAAAGGTTACCCTGCAAAGTTCAACTCCTGGATTCCCGCGTCTAGCCTTTTGGATTTAACCCGGTGAATCCTGGTGCCGCTGTCAGTCTGGTCTGAGACGCCGTCGAGTGAACATGGCTGGTGTCGGTGGTATGTTTGGTGCTGTAGGCCGTGCTCCTATGCCTACATCTGGTAGTACTATAAAAACCGAGGCTCAGTCTTTGCCCAAGCGTCGCAGCGTGAACATCAGTCCCGACTCTTCGTCAGCTTTTAAGAAGCGGAAAGCAGTACAGAAACCAAAAGGTCGGAAGAAAGTAGAAAACTCACGTAAGAAGCTAATACGGAAGAAGAAGAAGAAGAAGCCCAAAGTTTCAGAGAAGAAGAAGAATAATTAAAAAAGGGACTATCCCTCCGAAATTTTTTCATAATGGCCTACGTACATAACCTCTCTGCCGATTGTTCTAAAACCGAATTGGATTTGTTTTTTCTAACACCCACTCAGACCAGCATCGAAGGAGGTCAGTGGGTCCAATACAAACCTCTGTCCTCACTCACTGACGAATCCCCCATCGAGTTTGTCGTGCCTGGCCACGGTGACGAATATTTGGACTTGTCTCAAACCTTGCTGTGAAAGTGAGAATTTTGCAAGAGGACGGTAATGTTTTGGACGCAACCTGTGATAAAGTTGGACCTGTAAACTATTTTCTGCATTCGCTGTTTAGCCAGGTGGAGGTATACTTTAACCAAAAACTGGTATCGGCAAATGGAAACACTTACCCTTACCGAGCGTACATTGAAACTCTTTTGAATTACGATGATGCCGCTAAAGAAACCCACCAATCATCTGCCCTTTGGGTGAGCGATACAGCTGGTCAAATGGACAAAACTGAAGATGAAAACGACGGACTGAAGAAAAGACTAAGTTACTTTGCCAATAGCCACCTTGTGGACATGATGGGATATATACACGCTGACGTATTCCACCAAGGAAAGTATCTGCTGAACGGAGTCGAGCTTAAAGTTACATTTACGAGATCCCGCGATAACTTTAGTCTAATATCCAAGTCAGGGTTCGTGATAAACGTGATGGAAGCCAGCCTGATGGTGAGAAGAGTGAAGATTAACCCCACACTGTTGGTTGAACACGCCAAAAAGCTAGAAACGTGCGCTGCAAAGTATCCCATAACGCGCGTGGACGTTAAGGCCTTTACTATTCCAAGTGATGTGCTCGGCAAAACTATAGACAATGTTTACCTGGGACAGTTGCCTAAAAGGATCGTGTTGGGGCTAGTGAGTAACAACGCTTATAACGGTAGTTTTAAGCACAACCCTTTTAATTTTGCCCATTACAACGTAAACTTTCCGGCCCTCTACGTTGACGGACAGCAAGTACCCGCTAAAGCGCTTCAGCCCGACTTTGCGAACCACCATTTGTACATCGGATGTTACAACACGTTATTTTCCGGATGTGGTATTCACAACAAAAACCACGGAAACGGAATTTCACGAAGCATGTACCCCAACGGCTATTGTCTGTACGCGTTCGATTTGACATCGGATTTGGCAGCCGCTGCGCCCCATTGGAACCTGGTCAGAAGAGGCAGTCTTCGCATAGAAATCAATTTTGGTGTCGCCCTCACAGAAGCGGTCAACTGCATCGTCTTTGGAGAGTTTTGCAACATCATCGAAGTGGACAAGTATAGAAACGTCACAGTTGACTATAACTAACCTCTATTGAAACCAACGGTGTAATAACTCGGACAGTTTTCGAACAAGATTTTGTTTTGTTTAAATAAAAGAAAATATTTGTTGTTGTTCGAGTGTAAATATATTTAGTCCGGTTTTCAAAGTGTTGTTTTTATTTAACAAAGAAAAATTAAAAATCACATGGTAAAACTATAATGAATTTAATAGGATAATGAAATGTATACAATTAGTGTGTGTGTGTGTGTGTGTGTGTAAAAGGCGTATATATATAAGAGGATTTGATTTATTATATACGTACTTGTGTCTGTATTTGAAACGTTGTTATTATTATTAATCCTTGTCCCTGTCCAGTTTTTGAAAAGATAATATTAGAAAGATAGTTGGTTGTAGTTGGAGGAGGAGAACGGGTGGGGAGGGGGCAATAGTGGTGGGGAGAGGTATTGTAAAGGAGTTAGTGGTAAGGAGGTAGTAGTGGGGATAGAACGAGCCGCTGTCTAGCCCGGCAGGCCTCATTCTCATTCTAACCTCAGGCGGTGCCAGTCGCTTCGGGCGGAACATGGAACTGTTTGTTGATTTTCAAGGCTTTAAAAACCCAAACAACGAATTCGTAGTTAAGGAATTTGCAGTTGCCACGTCGGACGGAACCACCATTCAACATTGGAGAGTGAAATCTCCGTGCCCATACACCACTTTGGACGCCAAAACCAAGAAACAGTGTACGTGGACGACCAATCACTATCACGGGTTACGCTGGCAGGACGGTGACACAACCATTCAAGCGCTACAGAGACAGTTGTACTCCATTCTGTATTCTTCGGTAGTGTACGTAAAGGGACTGGAAAAAGCAAACTATATTAAAGAATTTTTCAAATCGTGTCTAGTGATCGACCTGGAAGCCTACCCTTCCTTGAAGGTGCTGACGACATCGAATGTGTATTGTTTTTTTCACGGAAAATCAAAAAAGATGTGCGCATTGAATAACGTGTTGAAACTGGTTCAATACCACAACAAATAAAAAAGAAGTATATCGGAGGGAAATATTCCCTGCATCTGGGACTTTTAGTTTTTGTCCCCAAACCATTCCTCCACTCCCTTATAGATCCCTCCAACCACCCCACCCCCACCACTACCAAAAGTAAATTATCTAGTTGAGATTCAGTCAGTTCCACGCCACCTGGACGAGAGGCAGCAGTTTCGGGGAGATAAAATCAATCGGCAATGGACACTGCCGATTTGAAAGTACACTTAAACAGTTGTTACGTGCCGCAATATACCAGGATCAGCGATCTCAGCCCGATGATCCCCTACAAGATCATCCAGTTTGGAAAAGCGCAAACACGTTTCGGCGAAACAATCCGCACCACCGTCGTTGAAGGTATAACCGGCGATGACCTACTCCTGAACGTCTACCTCCCACACAGGTTCCTCGCTATCCTCTCGGACGCCACCATCGAGAGCTACAACAAAGGACAGGGCGACAGACTGTCTCTGGTATACCGGGGAATCGGAAAAGGAATTGAATTTGTTTGATTTTTCACTTAATTACTGTTTTTGTAAATAGTAGACCAATTAAATATATCAATAAAGTTTGGTTTGTAATTTATTACTTATTATTTTCCCTTGTGTGCATAGTTTAGTATTGGACTTACACAAGGTACAATTTAGATGAAATTAGTTTTAAAAAACATATAATGAAACAGTATTACAAGTGAAAAAGGTTTGGCATAGCAAATAAGTTATAGAGCTCTATAGGGGTCATATCTACTGAAAAAGTAGTGACAGGTCTGGACAAGTTGAAACAGGAGTGCTGAACCTGATAAGGGTATAAAATTATCCACAAGGTATGATTTCCACCGTAAAGAGAAATCACTACGTACAAATGTCAAATTTTATTTTATTTTATAAACGCATAGTTTTTATTTCAGTCTGTTCTGATACACCTTGTACTACTTCATATTTTACTAATTTATTTTAACAGAAGAAAGGTATTAAAAGACATATAGACAGTGTGAGGGGGCCAAGCGTAGCAAATGAAAGCAGCGTGATGTAATACACATATATATAAAACAAATAGTATAACTTAGGTTGACTTAATCTTAAAAAAATAGGTTGGTAGCACTACACAGAAAAAACCCAGGTTGGCAACACTGTCCAAATGTAGGTTAGGTAAAATGATAGGAAGGGTCGGGAAGGGAGGGGGTGGGGTAGGGTAGGGGAGGGGGAGGGTGGGGAGGGGGTGGTTTGGGGAGGGGAGGGGAGGGGTGGGTGGGGGAGGGGAGGGGAGGGGAGGGGAGGGGTGGGTTGGGGAGGGGTGGGGAGGGAGGGTGGTCCAGTGGGCTGGCTGAATAAGTACCATGTTCGGATACGTAACAGGTTCGGACAAGTAACAAGATTGGATAAGTCACATGTTCGGATAAGTAAGATGTTCGGATAAGTAAACAAGCAAGTGAGAGGGGGCCGAGCGCAGCAAACGAAAGTAGCGTGACGTATTAATTATATACATAATTATTATATACAGTCAGTATAATTTAGCGTGACATAGTATTGCAAGGAAAACAATATATAGGTTGGCAATCCTACGCAAACAAGTTAGGTTGGCAACCCTCCACAAAAGTAGGTTAAGAGAAATGGTAGGAGGGGGCCGGGAGGGGTCCGGTGGTGAGGGGGTGGGGAAGGGAGCGTGACGTCAGGGGGCAAAGGTCGAAAAACAGTCAGGGGGGGTCCATAGTAGTCACCTACAATGATCGGATATGAATAAATCTAAAAACTAGTTGAGTTTTAGTAGTTTGGCTATTAATAGCTTGATATACTACATTTCTGGTGTCAATATAAGTAACTAAGTCAGGAATTAGTTCTGGAGCGAAACTGTAGGGGCAAGTGTAGGGGCAACTACTGAACAGATTTTGGCAATTTTCGTTTCACAGTACTTTCTTATGTAACGTTAATTTGAAATATAATACACATTTTTAAATGACGAGTACTAAAATAATTTTGAAGATGAAATTTGTATGTATTGACTTTGTAAAGTATTTAAATTATATTTGACATGTTTGTTTCCTATTCAAATGTATTGTTTGGACTAACTGTACATAGAAGTAGGTAGTAGAAACAATCAGGGATTGTATAGCTGTATAATAAACGTTTTATAAAGCATAAATTCAAACAAAATAATTTTGCATTGGTTTTAAAACAATTCTGTATTCTATGTTTATCGCAGTACTAACAATATTAATATTTTTATTTATTCAACATATATTTATAATTACTACAAATTATACATATCTATAAATGTATAACTATTTGTTGTAGTTACTACAGCAGTTGGGAATAATACAAATAATTTGAATAGTGGTTGAAGTACGAATGAAAGACTGTTCAAACGAAAATTTTCCGAAAGCAATGAGTTGTTAACCTGCGGCGTTGTGGAAATGGCGAATGAACAATGTAACGCCAACGATGGGTGGCCATGTATCCTATGCCTTTTTTTTGGCTTAATGAAACATGTTTATGTCCATAAACTGTTACCTCAAATATATTATATAGTTATATGGTATATTTATTTATTTAATTATTCACCAATTACATACACCATTTTACATTATTATAGGATACAGATATGGCCAACAAAATTTGACAAGATAAATGCATAATCACAAAATGTCTGGATCCTATGTAGTTGGTCCCAGCATGGTCGAGCTCGAAGAGGCGTTGATGACTGGTGGTTCTGGTAGGAACGTGGAAGTCAATTATTTCCAGTAATAACAACCCAAACCATTCCCCCACTCCCTTATAGATCCCTCAGTAGGGGGCATTGGAGCGTTCAGAACCAGCATAGGCGCGGTGTGGACGCGTGGACGCGAGGACTCCCCCCCCCCCCGACCTTCCCCATAGCCAAGCTCCGACCCCCCCCATGACGTCACCCCCCCCGACCTTCCCCATAGCCAAGCTCCGACCCCCCCCCATGACGTCACCCCCCCCCATGACGTCATCCCCCTCCCCCCCCCGACCTTCCCCATAGCCAAGCTCGGACCCCCCCCCGGATCCCCCTGACCCCCCTGACCCCCCTTACCCCCCTGACATTTCCCATAGCCAGGTCGCCAGCGGCACTTTTCGTGATGACCTTGAACATGAGGAAAAAACTTTCGAAAATTAATAACTAGCCTATTTACTTACCGATTCCCACGGGACTTTTTCCAGAGTGTAGGCCTATCCCAGAGGAAGCAAATGACGAAAGAACCCCATAGATCCACCATCAAACAAGGCCGCTATTAATTTATAACCGCGTTTTCCTTATAAGATTTCAGCTGTTTACCGACCGATTTTGATGAAACTTCGCCACATGTCGAGCGGCGGTCTAAGTAAACCATCCCTTAAAGAAAATTGAGAATCCACCGTTAACCGGGCCCACTATTAATATTTAAACGCGTTTTCCTCATGGGATCTTGGCTGTTTACTCATCAGTGGTCTTCTAGACCCCTCACGATGGTTCAAAACCAGCAAAGGCGCGGTGAGGATGCACCCCCCCCCCCGAGCGGCGTGTCGAGGCGCGCTAGGGCCTACGTGACCGCTCGGGGCTGTTTACTCATCAGCGACCTTCTAGACCCCTCACTCCTCCGACGAGTGCGCGTCGCACGAGGCCTCCTCCCGACCTTATTTTCAACTTTTTAGTTTATCAATTTATATATTTTTCTTTTTAGTTTATTAAGTTAATATTATAAAAAATAATATGTATTAAAATCATGAATATAACAGCTTATTCAAGCTGAATCCCCCGGTAGCTTACCACAGCTGAAACACCATTTGCCAAAAAGCCATTCACCCTCTGCTTTACAAGGTCCAGCTCCACTGGCACATTGGCGGTAAACCACCGGGGGAAATAGTGAAGTCTTCCATCCTCCTCGATATAGCCAAGGCGGAGGATTATCAATCCACTTTGCATTTCATCTTCTATTTTTTGAAATGCAACAGCCACAGTGTAGGGGCAGCACATGACATATGTGATGTCCGACATGGTTCTCTGTTAGTTGTCGACAAGAGAATGAGGGTTTGGCTAATACACAAGCTATTTCTGCGTTGTAAACAAGTGGAATGTTCCAGAAGCTTTCACCTCTCAGTGGAAAGCCCTCTTCAAATCAGTCAACGACGTAAACAAGCTATTATTGTATTGACCAACTGGTAGAAACCTAACATAGGCTTCTTCCACGCGAGAGGATATACCTGCTCCCGACATCAACTGGCGAGAGGATATACCTGCCTCGCGACATCACCTGGCGTGAGGATCCCCCCCCCCCGGACCGAAATCAGCATGTAAGTGAGGAGCCCCCGATGACGTCATTACCTGGAATCAGCATGTAGGTGAGGAGCAAGCGAGGAGCCCCCAGCTGGCAGCACGCAAGTGAGGAGCCCCTGGTGACGTAATAACCCGGAATCAGCATGTAGGTGAGGAGCAAGCGAGGAGCCCCCAGCTGGCAGCACGCAAGTGAGGAGCCCCCAGCTGGCAGCACGCAAGTGAGGAGCCCCGACTGACAGCATGCAAGTGAGGAGCCCCTGGTGACGTCATTACCCGGAACCAGCATGTAGGTGAGGAGCAAGTGAGTAGCCCCCAGCTGGCAGCACGCAAGTGAGGAGCCCCTGGTGACGTCATCACCCGGAATCAGCATGTAGGTGAGGAGCAAGTGAGGAGCCCCCAGCTGGCAGCACGCAAGTGAGGAGCCCCGACCCCGGTGACGTCATCACCCGGAATCAGCATGTAGGTGAGGAGCAAGTGAGGAGCCCCCAGCTGGCAGCACGCAAGTGAGGAGCCCCGACTGACAGCGCGCAAGTGAGGAGCCCCCCCCCCCGACCGACATCAGCATGCAAGTGAGGCTCCGCGGCGTCACGTGTCGAGGCGCGTGCTAGGACCTACGTGACTGTCCCAGCCTGTTTACTCATCAGCGGTTCCGGGAACTGTTTACCGCTTACATTACACTACCAAGCTCCTCTGGAGGGCGATGCGGTGGAAAGTTCCACGGCCGAGGCCTCCTCCCGACCGGAGTGCTATTTATGAGCGCGTCCTCAAGGGTTTAGTCAGTTTGTCTTTGGAGCTCTTACTGTGCGGGCGAAGTATTGCCGTCTCTGTGATACACCTTGAGTTCCGAAGCGACAACAGCTACGAAGAGATCATGGACAACATCGAGTGGGATTGTGCCATCACAGACGTCGAGTTGGAAGATGTATGTGTTGCAGCGGAAACGTCAATGAATAGCAATGATAAGAAGAGGCCATTTGACGATGAAGATGATTACTTTGAAGGTGATGAATTCTACAACCAAAAGGACGACGATGATTGCACCTTGAAGCATTTCCATAAAAAGAGGCTATGGCGCAATGACAAAAAGTTCAAGCACGTTCATGAACCAAAGGTGTATTCAACCATCCAAGATCTTGACGACGCTCTGTACTCCAAACAACGGGGAATCAACAGCATGTGGAACCATTGTCCGCTGGACGACTTGGAATGGGAATATTGGCAGCGGGACATGGACTACAAGATGAATTTCTACCCTATTGAAGAGGAGCACATCTACGCCATTGAACATGAGCAGAAGTACATGATGCTTGTTGAAATGTGGTGGAATCAACGAACGGATGAACTCCACCCAGATGAAATAACAAAGTTTTTCAACATTAAAAAATAAATATTTCCCAACACCTTAGCCTCCACCTGATTCCACCATCATAATCGGCCTTTTTCAAGGTCACAAAAGCTTTTCATGTTAGGGATTAGAAGAAAATCTTTCTAATAAGAGGAGATTTACCTTCTCTCCCTTCCCTCGATCCCTGTACCTTAAAGAAATAAAAATAGAAAATTAAATCAACCGAACACCAGTTGTCAAACACCCACGGGCTCATTCTTGTTCGGGAGTTTGAAGTGTGTGTTTGTGTAATAGTGTTGCTGTGTGACGTTCTGTCAGAGTGTTCACCCGACGTTTTGATCTAACCTATAAAATGAACCAGTTAACCGCCTATGTGTTTAATGATCAGCCTTTGTCTGTACTGTTTGACAGCAGCGATAATCCATGGTTCAAAGCTAAGGATGTAGCTACAATATTGGGCTACGCTAACCCTAAAGAAGCAATCAGAGTACATGTTAGAGAAAAATATCGCAAAACAATTCCTGAAGTATGGGGGAGCGAAAATCTCCCCCTAACCTATAATGAGAAACATTCAATCTTTCTTAAAGAGCCGGGATTATATTCGTTACTTATGAAATCTAAAATGCACATTGCTGAGAAGTTTCAAGATTGGATCTTTGAAGAAGTTTTGCCATCCATTAGAAAAAAAAAATGGTCAGTACAGACTTATAAACGAGAACCAAAGGCTGCTACAATCACTTACGAAGTCGCTAACAAATAACCGAAAGCTAGATCAAACAAACTCCGAGTTTAAAACTACAAATGATATATTGTGTATGGAAAACCAATCCATGAATCAAACGCTGATCGAACAGACACCTAAAGTGGCAGTGTTGCCTGAAGATGTAAATCTGAAGCATATATTTTGTGTAATGATTAGGGAAACCCTTCTAGAGCAGTACGGAGTTTGTGAATACAAGTGCATTCGAACACAGAGGAGGAATTTCAAACAAGCCTTGAAAAAAGCAAAGGAAGAAGGATTTACAATGTGCTACTGTAGAGAAAATGTCCTCAACGGCATAAACATAGTGAATAAGGCTAAAGAAGTGATGAATAGTTACGGCATGCACATTGACTGCAGATACAACAACATCCTAACCTCGCACAATTTCATGAATATAGTTGAACATATCATTGACAATGTATAGGTCTGCGCTTGTGGACACGCTCCAGAACCTTCAACGCTTGTCAGGTAGTAACAGTCGATACGTGCTCCAAAGATGACCAGTGCGGATGATGCAAGAAAAGTAATCACCATATCAATGAACAAAATACGTTATAAACGTAACAACATCCGAGAAAGGCTCGCAATCAAGTTAGTTTTGGATAGAGCGAGAGATGTGTTTGAGAGAAAATATCATATGAAACAGCATACTTATGAAGAAAACAAAAATATTGAATATCATGTAAAAGAATATAACTATGAAGAAAACAAAAATATTGAATATCATGTAAAAGAATATAACTATGAAGAAAACAAAAATATTGAATATCATGTAAAAGAATATAACTATGAAGAAAACAAAACAGACTGTTAAATTTAACGAGGAGCTAAATACACAGTACACTTACGAGCCCTGTGAGGATGTACAACAATTATCGTGGACTCAAATCGCAATAGATGAAATAAGATTCCGCAGACCGTTGGAACTGATGTTGGGTGAAAAAATCAAACATCTAACCTATTGCAACAAGATGTGTCACAGCGAGTGCATACAGTTTACTTCAAGGGTGAGCAGACGCACCACCAGTCCGTAGTACGGTTGAAGTCACACGGTAAGGACGTGAACATGGACGCTTACGCTTCTGCGGACGACTATATCAAATCGTTTATTCAGGAGATTGAGGTTATGAACAATAATGCTAGTGATCAGACATTGGCATCACCTCAGACGTCATCTGTAAAACCGATCACTGCCTGCAAGAGAGAAAGGAGGCTGAGGACGAAGACAACGGATCCAAGGCGATCAAGCGAGCCAAGGGAGTCGCCAAGGGGGTTGTTAAAAACGTCCTAACCCCTGACGACTACAGGGAATGTCTGTTTGACGGGGTGTTGAAAACCACCGTCAACACCCGTTTCCAGTCGTACCTGCACCGTGTCTTCACCGTACAAGTAGAAAAGCTATCCTTGAGCCCGGCCGATGATAAACGCTACATCTTGGCTGATGGTATCCACACCTTACCTTGGGGGCATAAGGACATCCCACCACTGCCCGCAGCAAGAAGTCGAGACAATCTCGAGGAGCAGCAAGGCGGACCTATGGAGGTGGATGAGGAGGAGGACATGGACGAAGAGTTCCCGGTGTAAACAGAACTAGACTAATTTTTTTAAATATAATTAAGTATATTTTGTAAATAGTATTCGTAAGCAAATATAGTCAAACAGTTTAGTTTACAGCATACATCTGTGTTGTTACTACCCCTTGCATTTCCCTGACATTTACTTTCAAAAGACTCTTCTAATGCAAACTGAATTTTGTAAAACTATCATGTTTTCAAAACAAAACTTTCAAAATTGTTAAAAATTCGATATTCTTTCTTAAATACTAAAGAGAAAGACAAGTGAAAACAACAGTTAACGAGAAACAACAACATTTATTGAAACACAATAAGAATATACACACAAACATATTACAATCAAGAACTCAAAAGGTATTTACACAAAAATAGACTTAAGCGAAGATGGAGTAGAAGAGCCTACGGACCAGTGCTTCGTTATGGTGGGAGCGACCGGGTCGAAGAGCTGCACGTAGTCGCTGAGTGGTATATCGAGGACCGTCCGACAGTACAGGTAGGTGAGGCAGTAGTGGTCATAAACAGAAGTACCGTAGCCCTGGAGTCGATACCTGTTGTAGAGACTACCACCAGGCGCTTCTCAATCTGGGTGGTGTTCATCGCGGGCGGAAGCAGTCCCCGCCGATTGTGTGATACCCTCATTACTACCAGTTGCACGCTTTATCACCACCGGCTTCACTGTATATGTCAAACCAGTGACTCTGGGGACTCCTGAATAACGGTCCACCCAAAGGTTTTCCAATCGCGTTATAATGTTCATAATCATAATATAGATTTCATAGTCTTTATTTTCATCCAAATATAAGTTGCAACCATGTGTATACTGACCTCTATGATGTAACTGGATGTTCAAGAACACATTACCCTGATTGGCGGGATTTTGTACTGTATGTTGATAACCGGAATCTACCCAACTGACAGTCGGTGGTGAATCGTTCGAATCTTTTTCCACAAGCTCCAAGTCTCCAGGTAGTTCCGGGTGATTGACACTTCTACTGTTGTCGTTTATGCAACTGCTATCGGCACATATGCTGACGTTCTGGGAACCTCCCCCTTCGGTTATTTGGTTGGATGATGGTGATGCAAAGTCTTCAGATATCTCCGGAGCATTGCCACTTTCAATGTCGTTTATACAACTGCTATCAATACATGTGTTGACTTTCTGCGGACCTCTTCCTGCTGAGGTTTGTATGAACGATCTCGGTTGTGAGGAACGATTGTTTCTTCGCTTCCTTCTAACACAGAGGTGGTGCTGACGATGATGAAGACGAAGTCCATCTCGCGACGTGAACGACTCCTCACAGTATGGACATTTCCAGGTCGCCAGCTTCGATGGTGTGGCGACTGACCGTTTCAGTGATGGTGCTGGCGGTGGTTGTTCAGGACTTCGTGGAGAAAAGTACATGGTGCTGTAGCCTTCCATCGCTTCCAACTCCTTCAACAACGTCTGGACTGATTCATCCACTTCAATTGCACTAGCCATGTTTGTGTTTACTTTGCAACATCACTAGACAAACTGAATGAAGGAAGCGATGACAATCACTTAAGTAACATAGCTACGTACCGTACAGTAGAAGGCGGTGAACAATTCTCGAAATCGCGGCAATTATCGCTAATGAGTAAACAGCCTGAGGTGGTTCACACTACAACTTATAAGACTACATATACTTACGTTTAACAGATCTCGGAGTATGGTGCGGTAAGGACTAGCACAGCACTGAAGTAGAACGTCTACGCACACTGAGCTTCAAACACAAACTGAATGAAGGAAGCGATGACAATCACTTAAGTAACATAGCTACGTACCGTACAGTAGAAGGCGGTGGACAATTCTCGAAATCGCGGCAATTATCGCTAATTCTAACGTTCATGCATCCCCAAACCTAACTTAAACCTGCGTCGCGACGTTCATGCATCCTCAAACCTAACTTAAACCTGCGTCTGTAAACCTAACCTAAACCTGCGTCTGTAAACCTAACGCACGCATTGGCCTACCTTAAGTAGTGAAGTCGTGGACCGCGGTTACGTCATCACCCCGTTCCTACGTGACTGCCCCAGGCTGTTTACTCATTAGCGATAATTGCCGCGATTTCGAGAATTGTCCACCGCCTTCTACTGTACGGTACGTAGCTATGTTACTTAAGTGATTGTCATCGCTTCCTTCATTCAGTTTGTGTTTGAAGCTCAGTGTGCGTAGACGTTCTACTTCAGTGCTGTGCTAGTCCTTACCGCACCATACTCCGAGATCTGTTAAACGTAAGTATATGTAGTCTTATAAGTTGTAGTGTGAACCACCTCAGGCTGTTTACTCATTAGCGATAATTGCCGCGATTTCGAGAATTGTTCACCGCCTTCTACTGTACGGTACGTAGCTATGTTACTTAAGTGATTGTCATCGCTTCCTTCATTCAGTTTGTCTAGTGATGTTGCAAAGTAAACACAAACATGGCTAGTGCAATTGAAGTGGATGAATCAGTCCAGACGTTGTTGAAGGAGTTGGAAGCGATGGAAGGCTACAGCACCATGTACTTTTCTCCACGAAGTCCTGAACAACCACCGCCAGCACCATCACTGAAACGGTCAGTCGCCACACCATCGAAGCTGGCGACCTGTAAATGTCCATACTGTGAGGAGTCGTTCACGTCGCGAGATGGACTTCGTCTTCATCATCGTCAGCACCACCTCTGTGTTAGAAGGAAGCGAAGAAACAATCGTTCCTCACAACCGAGATCGTTCATACAAACCTCAGCAGGAAGAGGTCCGCAGAAAGTCAACACATGTATTGATAGCAGTTGTATAAACGACATTGAAAGTGGCAATGCTCCGGAGATATCTGAAGACTTTGCATCACCATCATCCAACCAAATAACCGAAGGGGGAGGTTCCCAGAACGTCAGCATATGTGCCGATAGCAGTTGCATAAACGACAACAGTAGAAGTGTCAATCACCCGGAACTACCTGGAGACTTGGAGCTTGTGGAAAAAGATTCGAACGATTCACCACCGACTGTCAGTTGGGTAGATTCCGGTTATCAACATACAGTACAAAATCCCGCCAATCAGGGTAATGTGTTCTTGAACATCCAGTTACATCATAGAGGTCAGTATACACATGGTTGCAACTTATATTTGGATGAAAATAAAGACTATGAAATCTATATTATGATTATGAACATTATAACGCGATTGGAAAACCTTTGGGTGGACCGTTATTCAGGAGTCCCCAGAGTCACTGGTTTGACATATACAGTGAAGCCGGTGGTGATAAAGCGTGCAACTGGTAGTAATGAGGGTATCACACAATCGGCGGGGACTGCTTCCGCCCGCGATGAACACCACCCAGATTGAGAAGCGCCTGGTGGTAGTCTCTACAACAGGTATCGACTCCAGGGCTACGGTACTTCTGTTTATGACCACTACTGCCTCACCTACCTGTACTGTCGGACGGTCCTCGATATACCACTCAGCGACTACGTGCAGCTCTTCGACCCGGTCGCTCCCACCATAACGAAGCACTGGTCCGTAGGCTCTTCTACTCCATCTTCGCTTAAGTCTATTTTTGTGTAAATACCTTTTGAGTTCTTGATTGTAATATGTTTGTGTGTATATTCTTATTGTGTTTCAATAAATGTTGTTGTTTCTCGTTAACTGTTGTTTTCACTTGTCTTTCTCTTTAGTATTTAAGAAAGAATATCGAATTTTTAACAATTTTGAAAGTTTTGTTTTGAAAACATGATAGTTTTACAAAATTCAGTTTGCATTAGAAGAGTCTTTTGAAAGTAAATGTCAGGGAAATGCAAGGGGTAGTAACAACACAGATGTATGCTGTAAACTAAACTGTTTGACTATATTTGCTTACGAATACTATTTACAAAATATACTTAATTATATTTAAAAAAATTAGTCTAGTTCTGTTTACACCGGGAACTCTTCGTCCATGTCCTCCTCCTCATCCACCTCCATAGGTCCGCCTTGCTGCTCCTCGAGATTGTCTCGACTTCTTGCTGCGGGCAGTGGTGGGATGTCCTTATGCCCCCAAGGTAAGGTGTGGATACCATCAGCCAAGATGTAGCGTTTATCATCGGCCGGGCTCAAGGATAGCTTTTCTACTTGTACGGTGAAGACACGGTGCAGGTACGACTGGAAACGGGTGTTGACGGTGGTTTTCAACACCCCGTCAAACAGACATTCCCTGTAGTCGTCAGGGGTTAGGACGTTTTTAACAACCCCCTTGGCGACTCCCTTGGCTCGCTTGATCGCCTTGGATCCGTTGTCTTCGTCCTCAGCCTCCTTTCTCTCTTGCAGGCAGTGATCGGTTTTACAGATGACGTCTGAGGTGATGCCAATGTCTGATCACTAGCATTATTGTTCATAACCTCAATCTCCTGAATAAACGATTTGATATAGTCGTCCGCAGAAGCGTAAGCGTCCATGTTCACGTCCTTACCGTGTGACTTCAACCGTACTACGGACTGGTGGTGCGTCTGCTCACCCTTGAAGTAAACTGTATGCACTCGCTGTGACACATCTTGTTGCAATAGGTTAGATGTTTGATTTTTTCACCCAACATCAGTTCCAACGGTCTGCGGAATCTTATTTCATCTATTGCGATTTGAGTCCACGATAATTGTTGTATATCCTCACAGGGCTCGTAAGTGTACTGTGTATTTAGCTCCTCGTTAAATTTAACAGTCTGTTTTGTTTTCTTCATAGTTATATTCTTTTACATGATATTCAATATTTTTGTTTTCTTCATAGTTATATTCTTTTACATGATATTCAATATTTTTGTTTTCTTCATAAGTATGCTGTTTCATATGATATTTTCTCTCAAACACATCTCTCGCTCTATCCAAAACTAACTTGATTGCGAGCCTTTCTCGGATGTTGTTACGTTTATAACGTATTTTGTTCATTGATATGGTGATTACTTTTCTTGCATCATCCGCACTGGTCATCTTTGGAGCACGTATCGACTGTTACTACCTGACAAGCGTTGAAGGTTCTGGAACGTGTCCACAAGCGCAGACCTATACATTGTCAATGATATGTTCAACTATATTCATGAAATTGTGCGAGGTTAGGATGTTGTTGTATCTGCAGTCAATGTGCATGCCGTAACTATTCATCACTTCTTTAGCCTTATTCACTATGTTTATGCCGTTGAGGACATTTTCTCTACAGTAGCACATTGTAAATCCTTCTTCCTTTGCTTTTTTCAAGGCTTGTTTGAAATTCCTCCTCTGTGTTCGAATGCACTTGTATTCACAAACTCCGTACTGCTCTAGAAGGGTTTCCCTAATCATTACACAAAATATATGCTTCAGATTTACATCTTCAGGCAACACTGCCACTTTAGGTGTCTGTTCGATCAGCGTTTGATTCATGGATTGGTTTTCCATACACAATATATCATTTGTAGTTTTAAACTCGGAGTTTGTTTGATCTAGCTTTCGGTTATTTGTTAGCGACTTCGTAAGTGATTGTAGCAGCCTTTGGTTCTCGTTTATAAGTCTGTACTGACCATTTTTTTTTTCTAATGGATGGCAAAACTTCTTCAAAGATCCAATCTTGAAACTTCTCAGCAATGTGCATTTTAGATTTCATAAGTAACGAATATAATCCCGGCTCTTTAAGAAAGATTGAATGTTTCTCATTATAGGTTAGGGGGAGATTTTCGCTCCCCCATACTTCAGGAATTGTTTTGCGATATTTTTCTCTAACATGTACTCTGATTGCTTCTTTAGGGTTAGCGTAGCCCAATATTGTAGCTACATCCTTAGCTTTGAACCATGGATTATCGCTGCTGTCAAACAGTACAGACAAAGGCTGATCATTAAACACATAGGCGGTTAACTGGTTCATTTTATAGGTTAGATCAAAACGTCGGGTGAACACTCTGACAGAACGTCACACAGCAACACTATTACACAAACACACACTTCAAACTCCCGAACAAGAATGAGCCCGTGGGTGTTTGACAACTGGTGTTCGGTTGATTTAATTTTCTATTTTTATTTCTTTAAGGTACAGGGATCGAGGGAAGGGAGAGAAGGGAAATCTCCTCTTATTAGAAAGATTTTCTTCTAATCCCTAACATGAAAAGCTTTTGTGACCTTGAAAAAGGCCGATTATGATAGCGGAATCAGGTGGAGGCTAAGGTGTTGGGAAATATTTATTTTTTAATGTTGAAAAACTTTGTTATTTCATCTGGGTGGAGTTCATCCGTTCGTTGATTCCACCACATTTCAACAAGCATCATGTACTTCTGCTCATGTTCAATGGCGTAGATGTGCTCCTCTTCAATAGGGTAGAAATTCATCTTGTAGTCCATGTCCCGCTGCCAATATTCCCATTCCAAGTCGTCCAGCGGACAATGGTTCCACATGCTGTTGATTCCCCGTTGTTTGGAGTACAGAGCGTCGTCAAGATCTTGGATGGTTGAATACACCTTTGGTTCATGAACGTGCTTGAACTTTTTGTCATTGCGCCATAGCCTCTTTTTATGGAAATGCTTCAAGGTGCAATCATCGTCGTCCTTTTGGTTGTAGAATTCATCACCTTCAAAGTAATCATCTTCATCGTCAAATGGCCTCTTCTTATCATTGCTATTCATTGACGTTTCCGCTGCAACACATACATCTTCCAACTCGACGTCTGTGATGGCACAATCCCACTCGATGTTGTCCATGATCTCTTCGTAGCTGTTGTCGCTTCGGAACTCAAGGTGTATCACAGAGACGGCAATACTTCGCCCGCACAGTAAGAGCTCCAAAGACAAACTGACTAAACCCTTGAGGACGCGCTCTTAAATAGCACTCCGGTCGGGAGGAGGCCTCGGCCGTGGAACTTTCCACCGCATCGCCCTCCAGAGGAGCTTGGTAGTGTAATGTAAGCGGTAAACAGTTCCCGGAACCGCTGATGAGTAAACAGGCTGGGACAGTCACGTAGGTCCTAGCACGCGCCTCGACACGTGACGCCGCGGAGCCTCACTTGCATGCTGATGTCTGTCGGGGGGGGGGGGGGGCTCCTCACTTGCGCGCTGTCAGTCGGGGCTCCTCACTTGCGTGCTGCCAGCTGGGGGCTCCTCACTTGCTCCTCACCTACATGCTGATTCCGGGTGATGACGTCACCGGGGTCGGGGCTCCTCACTTGCGTGCTGCCAGCTGGGGGCTCCTCACTTGCTCCTCACCTACATGCTGATTCCGGGTGATGACGTCACCGGGGTCGGGGCTCCTCACTTGCGTGCTGCCAGCTGGGGGCTACTCACTTGCTCCTCACCTACATGCTGGTTCCGGGTAATGACGTCACCAGGGGCTCCTCACTTGCATGCTGTCAGTCGGGGCTCCTCACTTGCGTGCTGCCAGCTGGGGGCTCCTCACTTGCGTGCTGCCAGCTGGGGGCTCCTCGCTTGCTCCTCACCTACATGCTGATTCCGGGTGATTACGTCACCAGGGGCTCCTCACTTGCGTGCTGCCAGCTGGGGGCTCCTCACTTGCTCCTCACCTACATGCTGATTCCAGGTAATGACGTCATCGGGGGCTCCTCACTTACATGCTGATTTCGGTCCGGGGGGGGGGATCCTCACGCCAGGTGATGTCGCGAGGCAGGTATATCCTCTCGCCAGTTGATGTCGGGAGCAGGTATATCCTCTCGCGTGGAAGAAGCCTATGTTAGGTTTCTACCAGTTGGTCAATACAATAATAGCTTGTTTACGTCGTTGACTGATTTGAAGAGGGCTTTCCACTGAGAGGTGAAAGCTTCTGGAACATTCCACTTGTTTACAACGCAGAAATAGCTTGTGTATTAGCCAAACCCTCATTCTCTTGTCGACAACTAACAGAGAACCATGTCGGACATCACATATGTCATGTGCTGCCCCTACACTGTGGCTGTTGCATTTCAAAAAATAGAAGATGAAATGCAAAGTGGATTGATAATCCTCCGCCTTGGCTATATCGAGGAGGATGGAAGACTTCACTATTTCCCCCGGTGGTTTACCGCCAATGTGCCAGTGGAGCTGGACCTTGTAAAGCAGAGGGTGAATGGCTTTTTGGCAAATGGTGTTTCAGCTGTGGTAAGCTACCGGGGGATTCAGCTTGAATAAGCTGTTATATTCATGATTTTAATACATATTATTTTTTATAATATTAACTTAATAAACTAAAAAGAAAAATATATAAATTGATAAACTAAAAAGTTGAAAATAAGGTCGGGAGGAGGCCTCGTGCGACGCGCACTCGTCGGAGGAGTGAGGGGTCTAGAAGGTCGCTGATGAGTAAACAGCCCCGAGCGGTCACGTAGGCCCTAGCGCGCCTCGACACGCCGCTCGGGGGGGGGGGGGGTGCATCCTCACCGCGCCTTTGCTGGTTTTGAACCATCGTGAGGGGTCTAGAAGACCACTGATGAGTAAACAGCCAAGATCCCATGAGGAAAACGCGTTTAAATATTAATAGTGGGCCCGGTTAACGGTGGATTCTCAATTTTCTTTAAGGGATGGTTTACTTAGACCGCCGCTCGACATGTGGCGAAGTTTCATCAAAATCGGTCGGTAAACAGCTGAAATCCCATAAGGAAAACGCGGTTATAAATTAATAGCGGCCTTGTTTGATGGTGGATCTATGGGGTTCTTTCGTCATTTGCTTCCTCTGGGATAGGCCTACACTCTGGAAAAAGTCCCGTGGGAATCGGTAAGTAAATAGGCTAGTTATTAATTTTCGAAAGTTTTTTCCTCATGTTCAAGGTCATCACGAAAAGTGCCGCTGGCGACCTGGCTATGGGAAATGTCAGGGGGGTAAGGGGGGTCAGGGGGGTCAGGGGGGTCCGGGGGGGGGGGTCCGAGCTTGGCTATGGGGATGGTCGGGGGGGAGGGGGGGGATGACGTCATGGGGGGGGGTGACGTCATGGGGGGGGGTCGGAGCTTGGCTATGGGGAAGGTCGGGGGGGGGGAGTCCTCGCGTCCACGCGTCCACACCGCGCCTATGCTGGTTCTGAACGCTCCAATGCCCCCTACTTCCCTCCAACCACCCCACCCCCACCACTACCAAAAGTAAATTATCTAGTTGAGATTCAGTCAGTTCCACGCCACCTGGACGAGAGGCAGCAGTTACGGAAGATTGAGTTGGGCAGTTCATTTGGTGATTGAGAATTTTGTATAGGAAGACCTCATCACCACCCGTCACCTGCATTCAAGACTCTGAAGCAGATAGCTCGTCAACTGGGATCTCACGAAAATTAAGTCCAGCACGACATCCCAGGAACCTGACAAATCGCCTCTGCACTGACTGGAGATGGTGAATATGGCTGAGATGGTATGTCGACCAAACTATAGATGAGGACGAGAGACCGATACAGGATCGTAGAGGTGTGGACGCTCAAGCCATGTCTTGCAGAGCGGTAAACCAATCCAAGCATACGCGAGGCCCTGGTGCAGATGTGGTTGATGTGGTGCCCAAACTCAAATGAAGAGTCGATAAGAACGCCAAGGACCTTGATGGTATCGCATCTCTCCTCCCGGTTACCATCCAGGAAGTAGTCAGCCACCAGTGTATTTAGTTTTCTTCTGAACGTTATCAAATTGGTTTTGGTGGGATTCACACTCATATCATTGGAGAGACACCAACCAAGTACGTCATCAAGGGCATCCTGCAAGGACTAGCAGTCATGTTGGCATGCAACTTCAACGAGCAGCTTGATGTCGTCCGCAAACAAAAGAAAAGGGACCTTGATGACATTCTTAATGTCATTAATAAAGATGGGAAACAAGAGTATATGTTATATAGTATTTAAGAGCTCGGTCCCTTACATCACTGATCAGTAAAAAGTGATTGAAATCCCATGATATCAAGTAACTCTATTGTAATAAAAAGGCAATAAAATAGAGACAATAAAATAGAGGTAATAGAGGCAATAAAATATTGCTCTATTGGCATGAAAGGCAATCGGTTTCAATCCGTAAATTATCACATATCAACTTAAGCATCGTTAATGTCTTGATGAACATGCCATTTATTTATAAAGACACGTATGACCAAGAGCCACGGACATCTTAGACAATATGGTGAGGGAGTATAACGCATCCAGAAGTAGTATCTATACTGTTTATAGCTGTTATCACTTCCCCATATTTTCTAATTTTGTTTACAATTGGTATTCTCTCTATTGTTCACTCTATTGATCCATATACTCAAACGTTCCTAGTTTAATGGGCTTTTCATACTTATGTTCTTTAGATGAACATTGACCATACTTTCATTAAAATTGCATTTATTGTGAAATATTTTACTTAATTTATTAATTGTTGACTAACAAACTTCCTTCGCTAGGGACCGGTTATGATATTTAACTGTAGTTTATGATCAAGGTATTTTATAACTGTCATTCTGTTAGTGGTTATCTGCATTGTTTATGTGTAAAATTGCATGATATTATTTAATCTTCTTTTAGTTATCACTAGTATTTAAAATTAAATTCGTTTGTTATATTTTTTTAAACTTTTGTGCCGTCATCATCTTTATAGTAGCCCTGTGATATCTATAATCAAAAATACTACAATTCATCACCTTTTATGTGAAACTGTGTATCAAAATGTCGTTTATTACTAAAAAATATATACACACAAATGTTATTTAACTCAAGACAACAGTGTCAATTTAAATTAAATTGATTTTTCTTGTGGCAGCAGGAATTGGACCAATAGCAGTTTTTCATGGTGACTGGTGACTATTTTGGAGGAATTTGATTCCATGACGTTCCTAGGGATGTATCTCGATCAAGGGCCTTGGTGAGATCATGTCGATCAAGTTTGTGCCAAGGTTAAATCAGGTATCTATGCATTACATAACATTGCAAAGATATTTTCAGAAATTGTACTACTAATGAACTAATTTGGTCTAACCTACCCCCACTATTTCAATGGAATAAGACTCTAGGGATGGATAGAATTGAGTTCTCTAAGATTTGAGTTTCATTGGAATCATAAAATCCTATTGGAAGGATTCAAGGTGGATTTTTAAAATGAGAACAAAAACAACATTTTTATGTGTCATGCAAAATAATCACAGAGAAAAGGCTTAATCAGACAACTAATGTAAAGTAGATCAAACATAGCGACATGTTCATAAACATATGTTTATAAGTTTAACTTTAACTTCAAAAGGAAACAGTTAAATATGATTTGGTGGATGGGCACAGTAGATAATAACACATATTTTATTAGTTGCATGTATATATGTGGGAAGTCTGTATATGCATTTATAGGTTCAGGATAAATATTTAGAAGTAATATACCAAACTTTTGCCTACCATTTATAAGATCGCATAATTCATTTCTTAAATATTTGAGCAAACTGTTAGGTACAAATTGTAACTTGTTAAGAGTTTGATCCTAGAGAGTCAATATATTATAACTGAACCCCTCTAGTCTTGAGATCTCTCGTCACCTCTTGAGACATAAAACAATAGCTTGACCCTTTCTTTGTAGTGGTTTACTCGATATATTAGAAAAAGGTATATTATAAACAATGATGCAATTTATGATATCGATAGAAAATAATAAACACTTTGATAACATTTAATTGATGTTCATAGATAACATGAACTTATGAAAACGATTAAAATATAAGATACACATATATGTAGGTATGAACATATACTTACATACATATATAAAACCGACTTTAATTTATGTGATATAACTATTAAAGCAATACATTCACGGATAAGAGTTGTTATACGATATGACAGAAAAATATTTCTCTATCCAACTTATCCGTACCAAATAAAGCACAGTCCCAGCAGGTCAATGACCTATTAATAAACTAACAGCCAAATACACTCATGCAGATTGGTCATACCGCATAATCTACTGGCTCTGTTGTCGTAAGTCTCCTATCTCTTTGGATTTCTTGATTTCAGCTGTTTAAAAGTATGAAATCTTGAGCTCATTGGTTTAGTAACTATGCATGTTTCTATGGTTTACCTCTACACTACTTGCTTTCAATTTAAAATAATAATTAAACTGGCTTCCAATTCGCATGATTGTTTTTAGTTTGGCCCCATAGCACTGGCGTCTTACTTATAGAATGTTTGATTAATAGTAAGCATGATTCCCAGTGATGTGACAAACAGAGACGTAACTACCCCTTTTATGCATTATACCAAATTTAAGCTGAACCGAGGATCGAACAAACAATCTTGGTATGTGTTGTTTATAAATCCATAGATAATCATTAACCACTTCATTAAAATAACACTGTGCAGATTTTGCGCTATAGTAATTGTGCAAGATTAGGTTTTGTGCTACATTAAGTTTTGCAAATTAGATTTACTATGTTTCATGTTTTTTTGTTTTCTTGTAATTTAATTGTACACTTAAATTTGATAACGTCCTTTATTAATTTAGTTTTTAATTGACCCACAGGGGTGTGTAATAAGGTTTGATAACAACCAAATTTAACAACTAGTACCTTAAAACATAATATGTTGAGACACCTAGAATGGTCAACTCGATTTAATAGTATTTTGTTTTGAGATAATTTCAAAATGATTACACATTTAATAAGGAAACAGAAATTTGCCTATTAACTCAAGTGATAGGTCGGTTCAAACATTATTCATAACCAACAGTCGGGAGGTGTAGTCAAAAACTCTTTAGGCAATTAATGATCTTTGCCGATATGGCGTGACTGTACAGTACAGAACCCCAAGCAATACCACAAGATAAGTAAAACCTCGACATTCAATGCTATGTAGTATATATAGGATTAGTGATGGTAGTAAGTGTATTCCTAGATCATCTCTCAACAGCTTGAAACTGTAAGACTATCTATCATATATTAAAAAAACAAAGTCGAATCAGCTGTTTATTTTTGTTTTTCAGTTTTACATAGTCTTTAGATATCTTAAACTATTTTATATAATATATTATTAAAATAATTTCTAGATTTTTGTTCGGTAGTTTTCAACCCTCAAAACTGTTATTTTAAATACAAATTTGGTATCAGTCGAAAGCTCTTGCCCTCTAGTGTGTCTTTTGGGGTTTTTAAAAACATCCACGTTCAGGGCTTTGCCCCACAGGCCTTCAAAGTTCAAATGATAATCTTATAGAGTTATATTTTATTTATCTAGTCAGCCGATCAATGTAAACTTTTCAAAACACATGGCTCTACGTCTGATAGTTCCGCGAGCGTAGAACGGGAGCTCAGCTAGTTACTATAAACTGCACTGATTGACTCTCAGGTAATTTATTGTAACTCAGATCGAACCTATCTGCGTTAAAACATCAAGCATTTGTATGGATTGTGTAACTTTGAAGAAAAATTTGCATGCTATATCTAAATAATCTTAATAACATTGAGATGTATAGGTAGCTCTAAGTTTTAATTAGTTATAATTATTATTTTCGCTAGGTATAACTTTTTAAAGTCATTCGTCAAGCGTGCATCAATATACAATGAAATAATTTAGAAACTAATAAGGAAAATAGTATAAGGCTTATAAATTAATTATGTATACGATGAATCTGTAACTATGGCAACGATTTAAATAAATTTGAGAGTATTAGATTTCAAGCATCTACTCTTATTTTATTGTTTCGAGTCAAACTATGTTTTGCATTTTACTTTTACTTGAACAACAGTTTAGGAAAAACTAAGTATATATTAATAATGCATACGCTAAAACAAAACAAACCCTTGACAATTACAATTTATCTACTTTATTTCAAATCCCGTGTCGGGGTTGGTGAGTATATGCTATCTAAGGAATGTTATGTCTTATATAATATAATTTAGCATTTCTACTAAAAAATTCTCAATGAAGGTTATACATGCCAAATATAACATACATACAATGTAATATACATGCTGTGACTCGCAGAACGAATATATTAAAAATAGTAAATGTTGTTGCAGACTTAAAAATAAAAGGCTCAGTGCAATAGTTATGCTTAGGTTAACACAAAAATTACTTCTTAACTTGACATTTGAATGTTTCAGTAAAAAGACTCTGGAGCTCGGTATTGGACTATGTAAATATTTTTTTAAGGTTTATATTCGATATTTTTGGCAGTAAAGTTTTACAATCCAACACAATAACATTCAACAAAACACGACACGTCAATCTTAGTACTACCAATATAATGTTTCAAAAGTCTACGAATGTTTAAAGACCGTCAGTTGTTGTTTACCAGTTGTGGAAATAACGAGTAAGACATTTACAGATATAAATAGAAAAGGTAGGTATGAGTTTTGATAGTTCAGAACGTTCTCAACGATAATTGTTGTCATAAATTACATGATTTGATACTAAGAAATGTAATATTATGCTTAAATGATATATGACAATAAATTAAACAGAATACAATAAATAAGTCTCATAACTCCACAACACTCCTCACTCTTATTCACCCTTGCATCTATCTACAAAACGATAAATGTACATAATATATAACAAAACAATCAATTTCAACCAGTCACACCGGTCGTCTTCAGGCCCAACCAGAGAATCCTAATCAGGGGCTCCAATTTGAAAACGAACAAAAATACTGAAATGAGTTATAACTTAATTTCCCACTCTGTATTGTGTGTGGCAGACAAATGAGAACCAAAATTTAGTGACTGTAACTATTTTGATGAATGAAACAAAATCTCAGCAGGTCAATGACCCAGTAATAAAGTGTAGCCAAAAACACTCACGCAGATTGACCATCAAGCGTCCTCTATTGGCTCTGCCTCTGATGTCTAAGTCTTAAATCTCTTTTGATTTATAAGATTTAAGAAGTTTAAAACATCTGCTCGTTTTTTTCATTGGTACGGGAAGTAAACAGTTGTTATGCCTCTAGCTTCCTATTGCCTTTAGGATGATAAATAAACACAGATTTGCATGATTCCTAATCATGTAACATACACACCATATGCCTTTTGTTTAGTTCGAATAAGATAATGAAGGATTTAAGGACTAATATTTAGTGGAAAAAAATGTCTACTGGGAAAGGTAAAAATTCTAAAGTGCCTAGTTTATCTTATTAATATTTGTTTAATGAAAAAAAAAAAAAAAATAATTTGAGTAATTGTGTTCCAAAATCAAGGAAATAGGAAATACTTTTTAGATATAGGGAAAGGAAACAAGGAGTTTCACAGTTCTCACGTTAGAAAATAATAATAAGAAGGCAAGTACAACATTAAAAGTGTATGTTTTAGTTGTTTAAGGTGCCAACGTTTTAAATCGCATTTATCATAAAATCAGCTTAAATAGTTTGCATTGCTTTCCAAAGAATTCTCTTAGTAAATATTGTTGTAATTTCTCAGTAATTATTTTCGGTTAATAAATGTATGCTAAAAAAAATTGACCACATAAAAGCCAAACGAGCGGAGCTTTAAAAACAAATTACAACTTATATAAATGCTAATATACAAGCACATATATACCTATCGTATAAAATGAACGCCAACGCCAACTGACTGACTGAACGATGCAATATTTGTAATATATATATATATATATATATATATACATATATATATATATATATATATATATATATATATAAACACGGCAACCTTTATCTTTATTAAAGATATCTTTATTTTCTGTATAAAACGGACTGCTATTGTTCTCCAAGGACCCACTAAACGTGGCCATATAACACAGTTACCTGAGCCCCTGTCCATTTATATCTATTTCCATGACACATGTGACACATGGAGGCCTGTCCGGTATACTAAGTATGCTTACAACGGTTTTTTGCAAGGTTTAGTCAGTTAGTGTAAGACATAAAAGTTAATCAAAATAATATAAAGCTATGCTAAAACGGAATCTACATAATAAATCTACGCATTCTCATTATGTTATTCAGGGTGTTGATTTCAACTGGGAAACCATCGTTATCTCAGAAATCACAAGACTTACAGGAAACATTAAATAAGAAATCTAACCTACATTCGTATACCACCTTAACTGTCACATTATTAGATATGATAGCTTGTATGTTTCTTATGGTTCTTGTCTGTTATGAAATGTTGATAATACTATGGTAAGAGACCTAGTATATTCAACTAATAGTATAACAATTTTAGTAAAGTGCATAAACAAATATTCTTTTACATGGCCAAGAAAAAAATATCAAAATTTATATTGGATTTTTGTATAATGTTACGTAAAACCTTATAGTATCACATTAAAAACCAATGCATTGAGGAAGTGAGTCCAATACGTGACTGGAAACCTAACCTGAAACGTAAAACTCACCTAAAGCACGTTTTACCTATTGCAGTATTGACATTCTATTCTTCGTAAGGATCAGGCTAGTGAAGAAGATCTTATAAAATATAATAAATCCCTCAAATTCTTAACTACACAAAATAAATATATCATAAGATATGAAGTAACACTTATGTGTGGTTTTAAGTAGGTTAAGTGATGTTTAAGCATTACTGATGTGTACCTACAGTAACTTTCTAAACGGTTATGTTGAATATCAAAATTCGTGCTGGCCCAATTTCATAAATTCAGTTATGCGTGATAAAGTCACGTCATTATGAGTGCTCAAATTCAATCATGTTGTTATTGGTGAATCAACAAGGCTCATGAATAATTTATAAGCAATCGCTTAAATCATCGCCATGCTATTTAAAATCTTGATATATTAGGGAAATAAGCTTTAACGGTCCAACAATAATTTACCTTTAAGACATATTTAATACATTTGCGCACAGCTGCAGTTTGATTTTTTCGAAACGTATTGTAAAAGGTGCATTAAGCTTGTTATCTGCTACAGTTAATATCATATAAGTAATCAGTAAAATTTACGTTTAGCATACAAAGACTAGAAGAATATCTTGTGTAAATATTAACTGTTAAATTACTTACTACCATCTTGTATAAATGATGAGTGCTTTGGAAGGACTATTATAATTATTGTGAACTGATATCACAATGAAGCATTACATAATCCATTATTAAATTTATATATAATAGTTAGTATAACACAGTTAGAGATTGTCAATCATCGAAATAATTTGTTACCTTACACAAATAGGAAAGTATATTATGAAAATTTACCCAAGTTAGTTTATACCACACCATTAATTTCAACGAAAACTAATTTGTCACTAAGGTTATTTGATCACATAGTGGCTATTCAAACCAGAGACTTAAAATTATTACCTGACACGATATTAGTTTTTACACCGACCATAAAGTACCAAAGTCCTCGGCTGGGAGGAACAATGCCTGATAGTATCTGGCGATAACTTGTAGCGGATTTTGTCGGAAGCGATTTATAATTTGTCTGAACGAAACGCAATTTATAAAACTTTTATGGGTGCGTTGTTTTCTTCTTATTTTATTATCTCAATATATTTTTAATCTGCAGTATGTGTATATATGTAGTTATAAATACACAACGAAAATAACTAGGACTTCTTCCCATAGTGATTTCAAGATGCAAAAAGGTTCAACTAATTGATTTACTGAGTAGATGTTATTAAACAATATGAATAAGAAAACTGTTTAATTTGATAGTTTTTCACTAGGAAGAAACTTATGTAAGTATATTTTCACATATGTAATTTAATTCAGTAAATTTAAGTCAAATTTAATATTTCTTACAAGTTTAAAACAAAAGCAAATAATTTGTTAAGAAATTTGCTGAGGAGAATCATTGCAATTTACATTTATCCATATATGTAATTGAACAAGGGAACAAGGGAACAATGTTGAAGCCAATAACCCCTAAATATCAGTTAGTCAAGCGCAGATAGTTATCACGGATCGATTAAAAATAGTTTCCAATGTGTTTAGACGATAAGAAAAATGTTAATCTATATATTGTATTATAATGGGTTTACAAATTAATTGAAACAAAAACTCAGAGTAAAAGTAATTATAAACAGGTTAAATGGTCCATTAAACGTTAAACAACGCCCCATTTATGTATTATCCACAGTTTTAGCAGCACACTTCCACGCGTACAGTTTCATTAGAAAAGTTATTTAACATCATTTTAAGAAAGTAAATTCAAACAAAACAGTTATGAAAATATAACACATCAAACCAAACAAAACAAACTTTGCAAAAGTTGTATAGAATTAAGTAGAATTAAACTGATAAGGCAGTTTAGTTAGTCTCCTCTTTTATCGAGGAAAGTTTTTCGTCTTAAACAGCTTGGAGGGTTTGAAGAGCGCAACATCTTGGACACTGATCGTTTTACTCCGATGCCTGGCATGTACCTTGCTAGGACGGGGTGGACAGATATGATGTAGATTAGATGCAACTTTTAAAAGTCACGGTAAGGACAGATATTCGTCTTCGACCAATCCTGTGGTTGTGGGGTCGAAAACCAGTTTATGAATAACGTTGTCAACGATTTTGCTGATCGTACTTTCTCAGGGGGTTCCTTTTTGCGAGTCTACAACGGCAGTAGAGTGGCTCTGTATTTTCTGAGAGGGGTGTACTTTGTTCCATTATTGGACAACTTTAATCATTTTAACCTCTGACCAAATAAATTCTTTTCTATATATTTACAATTTCTACATAATTGGCTCATTTACAATTAGTATTCAAGAAGAAATTTTAATATTATATGCATGTACAGTACAAATATGATTTTAAAAACATGAGAGCCTGGCTGTCACCATCACTTCCGTCCAAAACGTTTCCGGCGGACCTTGCTGCTATTTTTTACAAACAGCACAGTTTGGTTTTGACTTTTGAATAAACCTTTCTTGAAGAAAACTAGACATATAACAATGGCTGTATTTAAAAAAGGATGTTTCCAAACAACCATATGCTGGTAGTTATATTTTATTTGCCAGCCATCGAAGTTTATAGTTTTATGATTATGAAATGTTCTTAAACAATGTTTTAGAACATTGACTATTAGGCATAGAACATTGACCATTGACCATAGGTTGACCATAGACAGTAAACCTTTAATTATTACTCCACTCGTAATGTATTTAGACTGCTTTTCATATACTTTTACTTTTATTTACCGACATTTGGGTTGAAAAATGGTAAAATTGTGTTTGTAGAGCAATCTCGTACATGGTATTCAAAGCATAGCTGAATATCAATAAATGGTACTTTTGCTCTCATCTAGAACCTGTTGCTCTAATAATATGGGGAATTTATAATCTATCAACTCTATGGGGAATTTATAAATCTAGTTGAAAATCTATTCCTTTCTTGTTTTTTTTTTTGATGAACTAATATTTGTGATTATTGGAACGAACTTTGGTTTCATTGATATTTGATATTGGTGATATATAAACACTATTGGGCCATGGTCTAAAACCCTTCGTAGTACAAAGTATAAGTAACTCAATCAAATAACTACATGTTATAGCAGACATTTTACATAAAATATATCAGATTATATGTAAAATCCATTAAATATTGTTAATTATGTTTACATCATCATAAATGGGCCCAGCAGGATCAGGACCAGTGATATATTGCATGATTATTGTAGAAAGTAAACACATTCATCTCTGTTGTACGGCCGGTACTGCAATTAATAATAAATAGCACATAACGCCTCCACTGGCCAATGAAGCCATTTGGCTGATTAAACTACAGTATTTATTGTTGGAACCAAATAGTTTAATCGAATAAGAGGTACTACTATACATCACGTTTATCATTAAATTGTACTTATTTAACAGTATAAGAGAAAGTCATTGTTATTCAACAACCCCAGAATGATATTGTTATTTGAGACAAAAGGTTGTAGTGTGTTAGCAATGCTTGACGGCAGAACCGCACTTAAAGCACCTCTAGCGGGTTATGAATTGAAATAACAGTAGTATACTTAGCTGTAAAAATACCCAGTATTAAAGTTAGCTGTTGTAAGATAGAGATATAATATAAATTACATGTACACATAAACCTATTTAGAGCTTTTTTTAAATATACATTACATGCATAAATTTCGAGTAGACAGAAGATCTCAATCTTTCAATTACAAAAGCAAATAATAATTTATAAGTCAATAATTTTAAAGGGTAAAAGGATCATATAAATTAACTTTATATGCATTCATTCCTTAGTAAATATTATCCAAATCGATATAATAATATAAACACAGTTCGAGTTCGCACGTTTAATAATATAATCGAGTTCGCACGCAGCACGCTGACGTGAGGGAAGTGAATTTCCATTTAAAAAACTATAAAAACTCAAAATCAGTTAAAAACTTTCAATTATTCCAACTTTTATTCAAATCTGAAAACATTGATTTTTTGGCTGTTCTGATGCTCCTGGTTCTATTTACCTGCAATGCTGGGAATACAATTTTGCGCATTATAAGGTTAGGAGAAGGTCCAGTCAGGCTTTAAAGTAGGCGTGAGGTTGTTGGGGATGATAATAGTACACCAACAAATGAATAACAGGCTTTTCTAATGTAAAATCCCCATAAGACAACGTACTGTGTTTGGTCGATACACATTTTCTTTAATAACTCGGTAAATATTTATGCTAGAATGACGAGAGAGGGCTTAAAACTTTTGCCTCTCCAATTCCCATCTTTTTACATGCATTTATTTTACATACGGGTCTTTTCTGACCCTTTTTGGGCCCAAAAACTCAAAATTTGAAAGATTAATCCCAAAAAAGGGGGTTTAGAGTTGTCCGATTGTTTTGCCCAACAAACTTGTCCAACTGATTACAGAAAGGAACGTCCCTACCAAATTTGAAGTAAATCGGACAAAAAATGCGACCGCTAGAGTGCAAACACATATATATATATATATATGTCTATATATATATATATACATATATATATACATATATATATATACACACATATATATATATATATATATATATATATATATATATATATATACATATATATATATAAAATTTTGAACGACCCCCCAAAACGTGTTCAGGGGGTCACGTTAGGAACTTCTATGGTGGTCCCGGGCTTAAGTTTCACCGTGCAGGTCATGCTAATAGTTCACTTTCCAAAGGAAATTCACTAATGATGAGACTTAAACGATTTTCTAAAATTGTCATTGACGATTAATGCCTTACCTACAAATATTATAAAGTCGTCTAATGCAAGCATTGGTCATACTATTGATAACTTTAATAACTTGGAAAAGGGACTTTAGATAGTTAAATTGCACTGCAAGCTCGGCTCTGGAAGAAAAATTTCATGGGAAGTTACACCATGTTCAAGTTAACAACTTGACGTTTCTGGCCAACTAGTACGTTCAAGATCAGCTGTGTACCACTTATTGACTGCAATAATAGGTCTTAAATCTAGGTTAGAGTTTAAATTTATTTTTGTCTCATATATATATTTACATATATATATATTTTTTATATTTTTGTTCTGTGGATGATTAACTAGTTTTAAAGGGGTTAGTTAAAAGGGTTTGCTACGAGTTATGATCCTTTAAAGATGACCAATACGGAGGATATGGTAAAACTGTCGTGATTTAAGTTAAATATCGATACAGAAATGGCATTATTCAATAATCTAAAATGTAAACAACATTTAAAATGTCATCGGATACAAATAGAATAAGACATGCTCATGCCAAGAATGGTTGATGTGTTTTTAATGATCTTTATATTCTTTGTTGCTTAGAAAACTCAGAATTTCCCGATGAGTCGGCTTCCATTCATATATGAATTGGTATATTTATAATGAACTGATGCAATTCATTATTAATAATGTATTTAGTTTGTTGTTCAATAAGTTACAAGTAAACGTGCTTTAAAAAAAAATTGAAGTTAATTTCAATTTAAAATATTGAAAGCCAAAATTTGGATTGAGAAGTTTAAAATACAATCGATTAACGCCTTATATTTTATTGCTCGTTAAAACTATTAATCTATTCAATTTGTGTAAACAAAAAAATGCTTGAAAATCCAAAATGATGCCCGCATGTTTTATAGTAAAAATAAATAAAATAATGACAGTCGAAATAGTGCAATAGTCAATTACAACAAATAAACGGAAAACTGTAAAACATTATAGTACTCTCAGGTCTAGGTTGCAACTGTAGAAAAGAAGCATATCACGATTGCGTTGCAGAAAGTGAAGGTAATAAGGTGTGGCTCGGGTGGCAATACGGCACGAGGGCGTATTGGTTTATATTTATTGCTTATATAGACCAGGCAAATTGTATGGAACAAATTCCGATCAAGCTGATTTTTTGTATACACGTTAGTATAACCCTTGTAAACAAAACTACAAAAGTCCCAAAAAGTCTATGCCTGGCAATGGCCGCCATCTTGAAAATAGCATTTCCGGTCCATGTTTTCTTCACATTTTCTTAATTTACGCCAAAATAATACAAAATACGATAATGGTACACAAGACCTTTTTTTGTAGAGGAAAAAATTGCATTATAAATTAAGTATAAATTCAATAACAGTATGATAGAACCAACCAGCGTAATTTAGCTTTTCCCAAATTTCTGCTTTTTGCAGTTTTGTTATTTTTCAAGGTTACCTTTGGTTTTGCCAAGTCTCTTACTCTTAATTTCTGCGGCCTCAAGAGCTATTTAGATTAATGCAATAATCTACTATTCGTAGTGCAAGGTTAGATTCTTTTAGGTTTTAAAATAAGAGTTCTAGACTTGGAAAAGACAGTCTCTGTAGAATTGTAAATCATTGGCTTTTAGCCTCGCCCAAACAAGTTATCCTCACCCTGCACGTTGCATTGCGCAAGCCTTTCATGTAGGTGGCAGGAACAGCTCTTGCTTTGGCGTATTTTGTTGTAATGTGAACTATATAATTATGTCTAGAATATAAATTATATACATAGTCAGTCAGATCAACAACTGAGCACGTATAACAGGAGAACGGTTTAGTCTAAAGTTACCCGATAAAACTCCTTTCCCCGAAATCGCACATTGGAAATAAATTTTAAATATTTTTATCATAACCTATTTTCAAGCTGTTCTAAAACTAAAGGTCTTGGGGTAAAATTTCAAAATTTACCAATTTGAATCCAAGGAAAAATTATATAGAATTTTAAAGTCCTTGTCAAGAAAAGAAACATATTGTCGAAATTTGAGTTTTCTCATCCGTTTAAAAATAATTGCAATT
The DNA here is from genome assembly GCA_963675035.1 of Allygus modestus. Classification (NCBI taxonomy): domain Eukaryota; kingdom Metazoa; phylum Arthropoda; class Insecta; order Hemiptera; family Cicadellidae; genus Allygus; species Allygus modestus. The sequence goes on from OY776116.1 coordinate 89,073,003, forward strand.
TTCGCTTACACTATTTATATTTGCGGGATACCCTTCATTTTTTGAATCACTACACGTATATTTGCTCCTATTTTATTTTTTTACTCGAACCCCTCTTACCTCGTCGTTTTAACTTTTAACATGTCCGATTTCGATTATTATAACAATGAAAGGAATTTTCTGATTAACTGGGCTCAGTACGAATACGATTTATTATTTGAATGTACATAGATAAAGATGTTCTTAATTCTGTTGTATCAAGTTAGGATTTTAACGTTTAATGCCTATGGTTATTGCAAAAGAATCTATTTAATGTGATGAGGTAAAATGGAAATAGTAGGCTACTCATAGCTAATATTCTAATAACGATAAGAACAACAGCAACGACCACAGTGGTGAGTGGTGATAACAATAATAACTATTTATAATAATAGCAATAATACTACTACTAATGGTATGTAATAATAAACATAATAATATTATTTATGATGATAACAATAATGATAATAACGTCAATTCACAGCTCAATGTTATTTAATTTTTCAAAGACTATATTTCAAAAACTCAAATGGAGTTTTTTACAATGTATGTGCAAAAAAGCATAACATCGGAAAGGTGTTGTAAATCCTAGAAACGTCTTTATATACACCAATTAAGTATCATTCTTCGTTGTTATCAGTAGGCAAAACACCTAATTTTCACAAATAATGTACAGGTCATTGAGGTCAAATAATACAAGAAGGTTTTATGCAAATGTAGCATGCATTTCATATGGAAAAGTGAAGTTTTTACCTTTAGGAAAAAAATTGATAAGAGATACAGAACAAAGTTGGTGTGAATAAGAAAGTTCCTAGGATTTACACGACCTTTACAATCAATAAGTTTAACACATCTCGAGCTCTCGTCTGAGGCAAAATTGAAGCCTCCACCGGAGGATATATTTTTAAATAAACCACAGAGAGAAAGAACCATGATTCCAGCAATCATATAATCGCACCTATGTTTGACATAAAAGTTGTATTTATAAAAATACATATTTTTCTTTTTTGTGTTATATATTCACTACCGATTAAAATTAACAAATACGTGGTGTTCATGAAACTTGTATTGTTTTCTGCATGGAAAATTAATAGTTGGATTGATTACTTCATTTTATGGCTTTTGGTTAGTTGTGATGCCATGAGAACGGTGAGGCAGGGGGGGAAATGGCGACAGCATGTCGGCTTCCTTTTTTTTTTTTGAGATTAACATACGTATGTGACCCATAAATGTACTAAGCAAGTAGTTTAAATTGGTATATTACAATACTACAATTTCACTTTTTTTTAAATTTAGAGATGTAAGAAATTAAAAAATCCTTTTTTTATAAAAGCTATCAAGTATTCTATTAAAGCTGAATTTATTAGCAGGAAAAAATTTGAATCTGAGAAAATGTACATCTATCGGTTTAGAAAATATAGGTATTCCGTAAATTTAAATGTTTTAAACATAAACGGCCATTATTTTTAAACGGATTAAACTAAAGTATCGGGGAGATTGAGCCATGCTTGTAGATATTTGATTATTTGTGAGGGTGAACTTATATGCAATCTTTATTCAAGGGTTCTAGTTACTGTTTTCAAGAAATCATGTGTAATCATGTGTAAGAAATCATTATAATAATAAACTTGAACAGCCTAATTCGGGAAAATAAATTTAATTAAATTACTTAATTCACCCTGATACAAAAGGACTTTTCCTTAAGTGCTACTTTGGCAGAGTTTACTGGTTAATGTATTCACATATGTTATGATTCTTTTGTTTTGATTTGAAACTCCATAAGCCCAATGTTAAAATTTCCAATTTTCAAACGAGATTATCAACAAAATATGAATTTTTCTGGGGTTAAGGATTATACCAATCGTATTTTTTGCCCTAAAGCACCTAATTGAAAAGTTTTAACCAAATCGTTCAGCTGGGATTCCGAGATAAATCTTGTAGACAGAAAATGCTCGTATTAGAATATAGGATTCAGATTTCGGCAATTTTTTTTTAGGAGGGCTTTAAAATTATACATGATTTTCCCTTGGGTTCAAATAAGAATATTTTGAAACTTTACCCCATGAAATTTATTTTTAAAACAGCCTGAACATAGATTATGATAAGAATATTTTAAATAGATTTCCAATGTGCGATTTCGGGGAAAGGAGTTTTATCGGGTAACTTTAGACTAAACCGTTCTCCTGTTATACGTGCTCAGTTGTTGATCTGACTGACTATGTATATAATTTATATTTTTGACATAATTATATAGTTCACATTACAACAAAATACGCCAAAGCAAGAGCTGTTCCTGCCACCTACATGAAAGGCTTGCGCAATGCAACGTGCAGGGTGAGGATGACTTGTTTGGGCGAGGCTAAATGCCAATGATTTTCAGTTCTACAGAGACTGTCTTTTCCAAGTCTAGAACTCTTAGTTTAAAACCTAAAAAAATCTAACCTTGCACTACGAATATTAGATTATTGCATTAATCTAAATAGCTCTTGAGGCCGCAGACATTAAGAGTAAGAGACTTGGCAAAACCAAAGGAAACAATGAAACTAACAAAACTGCATAAAGTAGAAATTCGGGAAAATCTAAATAACGCTGGTTGGTTCTACTATACTGTTATTGAATTTATACTTAATTTATTTGAAATGGTAACGTTTACGATAAAGGTCCTGTGTACCACTTTCGTATTTTGCATGGTTTTGCCTAAATTAAAAAACTGTGAAGAAAAACATGGACCGGAAATGCAATTTACAAGATAGCGGCCGTTGCCAGGCCTGGACTTTTTGGGACTTTTGTAGTTTTTTTTAAAAGGGTCATACTAACATGTATACAAAATATCAGCTTGTTCGGATTTTTTTCCATTGCTCACCCTATATTATTCCTCTAATTTGCCTGCTCTAATAGTCAAGGGAATATTCCACGGGCCAATATCCTACCAAATACCCACCTCAAAGTATCGCAACGACTAAGCAGTGGTATGAAAAACGATGCTACAATGTATGAATTACTAGAATGCGGGTTATAAAAGGTTTTAATACATTGTGATACAAAATTATGATCAGGACGTCTTACACACCTTCGATGTGTTGATCTTCCATGGGTGAATACTTCACCACTTGAGATCGTTGATAAATATAAAACCACAAAAATTGTTTACTCAAGTAATCAAAGTCCAAATAAATAAATTAGTGAATTTCCGCATTAAAACCTTAAAAAGGTCAAATAAAGGGTTTAAACCAACACTGGTTAAATTTTTTTTAATTGAACAATTTTATTTGTTTTGCTGTTTTGATGCTCCTGGTTGTATTTAAATTCACCAATAGGATGTCAATTTTGTGAATTTAAAAGTTAGAAGGAGGCATTGTCGGAATAAAAAGTTGGTATAGGGGTATGGGGGGTGATGAAAAGACATTAAGATATGAAAAACAGCCTTTTTCAGTGTAAAATCCCCCTAAGTCAACTTACGGTATTTTGAAAAGTAACATTTTCTTTAATAACTCGGTAAGTACTTGCCCTAGTATCATTAGGGGGGGGGTTAAAATCTTTGGCTTTTTACGTAAAATAAGTTAATGAGCAATAAGTGTACATATGGGGCTTTTCTGACCCTTTTTGGGCTAAAAAACTCAAAATTTGTAAACTTAACGTGCGAACACACACACACACACACACACACACACACACACACACACACACACACACACACACACACACACACACACACACACACACACACACACACACACACACACACACACACACACACACACACACACACACACACACACACACGCACACGCACACGCACACACACACGCACACACACACAAACACACACACACACACACACACACACACACACACACACACACACACACACACACACACACACACACACACACACACACACACACACACACATATAAAAAGTTTCTAGAGACCTCTCAAAACGTGTTAAGGGGGTCACGTAAGGAACTTCTATGGTGGTCCCGGGCTTGTCTCACCGTGCGGGTCATGCTAATAGTTCAATTTTCCATAGGAAATTCACTAATAACGCATCTCATCAGGTGTTAAACTTATCGACCTCGTAAATTAATCCATCTATATTTTCCTACCAAGAATCTTCGAAGCAAACGTAGCTACTGAGCTATGGGATCCTGTAAATTAGGAATAAATAAACCTCAAAATGTAATATAATAGTTTACTTTTCTTGGTGCAAACCGATTTTGAATCTGGTAAGTGTATCAGGGTTTTCATAAACTTCTTTATTTACTGTAAAGAGGTAACGTTTTAAAACCCCTCGTAACCGTACAATACCGTATATGCATATCTTTATGCTAATGGTGCTACATGTTAACTCTTTACATTGAATCAATCGAAAATTATTTCTGCGCTTTTAAGAGTCTTCATCACCGGTAGTTGCCGGATGCCATCTCAGAATGTTGTCCCATAGGATTAATGTTAACTTTGAGCTTCCGTTACTCCTCACCTAATCGTCACATACAATTTATATTGGTGTTAAATTAAAGGTTCTGTTTTCCTCTAGTGGAGTGAAATATATAATTATTTTACATATTAATGAGAAACTGTAAAATAATATAAATGAAAATGAGTCAATTTATTATAAAATCATAACACCCAAATTAAGAAAATTGAACGTTTTATTCCCTTGAGAACCAGTACAACTTTATTTAGATTTCTAAATTAACGTTTTATGACGATCAAGTGGGGAGTAAGAGAGGCAAAAAGTTGACATTGGAGCCAAACTCCAAGATGGTGTCTGGCAACTTCCGGAGATGAAGACTCGGTCACACATTCATTTATACCGTGAATCAATAAATACATTCTAAATAAATAAACACTGCGAAAAATCAGCACCCCACGAAAAACAATTAGATAAGATAGCGAAAACGTTAAAAGGTCTTCAGAATTACGTTTCACATCTATGACAACTATGATACCTACACAACTAAGTGGAATAACAAAATTAATTATTTTGTTTTTGTTTTTATTTAAATGTCAAACTAATATTTGTTTAGTATTTACTAAATAAACTAATATGTCTTTAGTTATTGTAATTTAAAAGTCTCTTTGTCCTGAATTTAAAAGGATTTGTAAATATAACTGACGTTAGAACAAATGCAAAAAGTAAAATATGATAAGAGTGGGCAATTTTATTCTCTTGGACTTTACTTCTAATATATGTGTAGGAGCTGTAAATCTTAACACTGCAAACAATTGCATTGTACCATGCTGTAGTTGTATACCGAAAATAACTAGTAGTCAAAGATATCATGATTACCTTATATATCTCGATACATTTTCAATTGACACACATGTGTATGTATAAAAAAATATGTATGCAGTATTGAAACTAGGTATGCAATATGTAGGCTGCTTAATGGAATTAGTATCCTACTATTTGAATCATAAGTGCAACAACAGTTTTATATTTTGGTTTGTATAGCATTAAATGTAAAAAAACAAGCAGGCAAAATATATTTAAACTATCTGTTTCCTGATTACGTTTGAGTTATATGCTGTGGTTGTCTGATTATCTGACAATTCAGTGATTGGCAGTAGTCATTAAGTTGTCAATTACTACATTACAAACTTAAATTCAATAATTCTTAAGATTTTATTTCTTGATTTATTTGTACTTTAGCTATCGCTTCTTGTGTTTAAAAGGACAATTCTTAAGAAACGGACATTAGTCTTTTAAATACACATGTTCTTAAATTTGGTTTTGTTAATGATATAAACTTGAAGAAGGATGTAACAGGATCACTTATTATATAATTTTAATCAATATTCACACTAACACAGCAAATCTTATTAGGTAACTTCTGAGGCAAAAATGATTCCCTAAAGACATGTTCGCCAGACCGGAATGAATGCCTTATCTACAAGAAGGCTTTCGAGATGTCTGGTGGGGGTAGCACCTCTGATGCATCAGTCTACTGTTTGCACAGTTATAAAATTGAACTGTTTAAAATTTTTGTCTATAAATATCCTATGTAAATAGCCTACGTTCCTGATATTTGTAACCGTCTTGAATTCCTACTGAGATGTGCTTCTTAAATTGTAGCGGGGGGGGGATTTTAGCCTCCGCTACCAATTGCAGCGGAGGGAGGGTACTAAATTTTGTGGTGTTGATGGGGGGGATTTAAACTGGTATTATTAATTGAGGGGTTATTGCTGGGTTAATACTGAAGTTAACTAAACCGGTGAATGACTATTTAAGCGTGCTAGCTCTGCTACTAACTATGATCGGTTGATTGATTTACTTGTTGGTAGGTTACTGGGAAAGGATGCTGCAGTCTAATCCCAAACCTGTATTACAAACTAATTGAGTGATTGATTGGAAACGTTGATGGGCTACCAGAGGGCGGAGACCTTTTACCCAGAACCAGAAAGAGCCTTGCCAAGCCAGCTTTGATTTTTTTATAACTAACATGAGAATAAACTAAACCTTCTAAACATTGACTGAGTTTAGACCAAACCAAAAACCTGGTGAACTATTAAAACGATTTACCTAAAACTGAGAAGGTTACTAAGTCAAGTATAAATTATTCTAATGCATTTTCAGGGTAATTTATGCTTAAAGCAACGTGGTGAAATTGAACATGAAAATAATTGCCAGGAAAGGAGTCCCTGGCAATAAATTATTAGTCCTACATTTCGTGGCGTTGGGGCGCAAACCAATAAGGTTTGCCCCCCTTAAGAAGGAGTTTAGCCTTCCATCTAAAGGAATCCTACAACTTAAAACAAATACTTAGCATGGTAGAAATCGTGATGAGGAAACCGGTTAACGTTTCTACGGCGCTGAGGTCGGGGTAAGACGGGGGAAGGAAAATCCAGAGGCTTCTCGGCGCAAGCGACACAGCTGTTCGCGTGACGAAACGGACGATTCGGACATGAGAGGCAAGCACCAAACTGCGCTTATGGAGCTCGCCCATCCCGTTTTGAGACAAAAAGCCTAGTCGTGACGTTAAACGTCACAAAATAAACGCATTGTTTTAAATTCTAAAACAACTGTGTATTGTTATGTGACGTTAAATTGTTTGATTTTTAAATGTCGAGCGTGTTAGTTATTGGTAATAGTAAATTCAATACCCATCTACTCTAAAAAATTGTATATAACCTTCATAAGAACGTAACTTAGAACCGACTTCTGTAAATAGTTGTAAATTATATATAGATTAAAATCGGTTTAGCGCTACTTAATTAAATGTAAAAAAGGTGTTTGGTAACTTATAAATATTAAATTCTGTGCAAATATGAACGCAGATAGTCGTGTATTTTGTGAGAAAATATTTAATTTGTTTAGAGAGACGAGAATATTATTAAATGAGTAGGAGTATTAACATTGTTAATACCAAGAACCGACACGCTTGACAAGTAACAACCTAGCAATTTAACGGAACAAGAACAATAAACCCTTGTCACACGGGTACCAATACACGTGTTCCATTTTTACTTGGCAGACTACGACGTGTTAACCTAATTAAAAGTTTATTATACTTGACTAAATTCATCAGTTTATTTATAAAGTGTATTCATTGTATAGTGCGTACAGTATTCCATATTTTACAGTTTTTCTAATAGCTTATAAAATCAAGACGAAAATAAAACGGGGTCCTACACTGCGAGCAAAAGAGAAATGAAATACATTTAATAGTATGCCTTGATATTCTTAATGACTGGATCACTGTTTAAGCAAGAGTTGATTAAAATTAACTAATAATTTGTTATAAATTGTTCCTACTATTATGAGAAGAGTATACAGTAAGTCGTGTGCAAAAGGTAGTTTTCTGCACAATTTAGTTCTAACTGCATTTACCTTAAATATCGAAAAATTTAGATTAAAAATTAAATATTACTATATTATAATATTGCGACCAAATTAAATATGTTAATACCCCTATTTTGTTTTTCCATAAAATGCAAAATACAATTTCACAATAATGAAATTTGATCTGTTCCGTCGAAGATATACTATTGTTAGACAAACATTTACAGTATAACCCCGTTGTTTTAAGGAAGAATTAAGTTTTATCTGCAATGCATAAATATATTTCCGATATCACAGCCCTCATGGTCATGATCAAACCATTTTTCTACGTTGGAGAATCCCTCTAAAACTGTTATCAAGTTCGCTCTCATTCTTCAGTGATACACTTATACATTAGAACTTAATTTTTGATGTATTTATAATAAACGAACAGTACTCATTAATCTACAAATATTCTTTGGTAAAATTTTGAAAAAATATATACTATTGGTACCTTTTATCAGAAAATATAATCATGGTCAGCGCAAATTTATCTCGGGTAGTTAATATTACTAAAATATATTTAAAATAACAAACAGACACGACAGATTTGGATCTATGAGATGTATACAAAATGTATAGGTCCCCAAGTCCTAAAGATATTAAACTAAAAACTAAAATCTATTATTTGGATTGTAAATATCATAACTAAACCAATACTTAAAAGCAAATCAGCAACAGTAATCAGTAGGTAAACACATGTGGCTGATCCGATCACGGCAGAAAATTATCTAATTAGCTGGTGACCCGGTGTATGCAATGTAATCAGTAAGTTTGAAAGCTAGATATTTGCAATGTATTGAATTCCATTTTCCGTTGCCATGGCAATCATAACATATTTATATCCATATGTAAGAGGTTAACGTTGGAAATTTCATATAGCCTATGGAAAAAACATTAATGATTATAGGTGGTTACAGCCTGAAAAATTCCAATAACTCCAAATAATAAAGTAGAACAGTCATTTCAAATTCAATAAAGTCGTTTCCAAATCATTAAACACCAATCTATATTTTAATCCATGTACCAAATTCCATCCATGTATCAAATTAAATAAACGGTACCAGGAAACTGACACTAAATTTCTCCCTATGATAAAAATTTTAATCAATATATTACATTATGTAATACAATACATTCTTATCTCAATATAAGATAATGGATCATCTTCAAATGACACTTATGCAGAAATATCCTTCCAAATCAAAGTTAGGAGGCACTACAGAATCATTTCCTTGTCCCGGTGGTTTTAAGATGTGAAATGCAACCTCCCCAACGGTTGGTTGGCAACATATTTTAAATATTCTCTGCTCTGTGGGTCAATTTTAATTTTACCCACATAACAAGTTATAATGAAATTGGACATTAAACAAGATATAAATGGTGTTTTTTATTGTCTATAAGAATAACATTGGGCAACGTACTGTGTTTATCACTAAAAACAAATTTCAATCTTCCCGCAACCATTCGTCATAGAATAATAACTCGAATCAATAATTTATTTAGTTTTTTGAGCTTTCTTCATTGCTGATAAGACAAATGTACATAATGATGATGGTTTTATGAAAAACCCCTAAAAACTAATTTTGGAACCTGTTAAGCCCTTTATTTTATGAATCTGATTATTTACAGAAATTCGGTTTGTATCATTTAATTAAGAACTTATATCACTATAAACCACTAAAATTTAAATAAAGTCGTTAAGCCAATTTTGAAAAACTTTGTTTTTACCCAAAATTAACAAATTCCAAACATTTTTATTTACATGCCAAATTGTATCAAATTTGGTTCATCGGAGTGGTATCTAGGTCTGTACACAACCCTACAGATAAACAGACATCACTCAAAAACCACATTTTTGGGGTTCAGGGAGCACCAAAACAAATATTTTCACCGATAACTCAAATTCGGAAACTATAAAATATCACTTTTTTGAACTATTCATAATCACTAAGGTATTTTACGCACACTAATATAATAATAATCTCTCAATTATTATATATATAGGGGTTATCAGATAAATAGTTATTTGTTATACATTTTTAGGTTTAAATCCCAGGATCATTGTAGGAAAGTATCCAGGCAATTAAAAATATACTATCCCAAACTAAGTTTCCAGCAAAGCACAGATATAATACAGACAACACAGCCTCAGTGCGTCAACATGTTTGGTAAAATTCCAATTACCAGGGTATTAAGTATTATTCAGATATTTCTCAACCTCTGAAGTAAATACAACAAATCAATAATTACATAACCAATATAATTAATTTCTCATTATAAACATACACGAATTGGATGTGCTACTCACCTTAAATTAAATCTTGTTTGAATCAAATTTCTTTGACATCTCCCCTTCTTTTGGGAATACCCCTGAGAAAAGACCATCACATCACAGTCAGGCTGATTCCATGCCGTTTTCTGCGGTCTATGGTTCTACTATGGATAAGTAAATCAGTAAATACAGTTTTCTGTGTAAATTTAAATTACTACTTTAACATTTTAAAAATGAATTAAGTAAATTTTTTAATAACAGACTCTCTTTGTTCTAACCGGATATCCGGTTGACAAATTACGGTCTCTCGACAGAGCGGCAACCGGAAGTCATTGTGTTTTACGAGCATAAAAATGGCTTGAACTTTCGATATAAAAATTGGCTGTAATTAATCTTAAATTTATTATAAAAAGTACTTTTTATGGAAATTAAATAGTAAATAAAATGTGTGTTATTTCTACATATTTTTACTAACACTACTTCAAACTGGATTAAATCGTCATATAAAAATTAAATTTTTGATATTGTTTTTGACAATTATTCATTGTATATTTTAAAATAAAGATTTTTAAATTTACAAACTAACACAGAATTTACCACTTCCTACGCATTTATTACAGGAAACTGTTTGTAACCGTTGTTATCATAATGCAATTACACAGTATGAAGCATTTGTATTGATTAAACCATACGTAAAACCAAATATTAAAGGTAAACAATTGATATTATTTGTCAATGTATACATGTATTAGGGACTTGTTGAAATTGGTGTTGGTAGTGTAAAACAATATGATTTAAGTTCTCCTTTTAGAACTTCAAAACACACACTGTAATAAATGTTGCCTTGAAGGTAAACATGTGTGTTCCTAGTATCCCAATTAGTACAACGACGTATGTCGCAAAAACATAACACCACTGTTAACTTGGTCCTGTTGGAAAAACAACTCATTTATCACATTCACACAGTTTTAATTAGCACTGCTAATGACATAAAAGATCGTCCACAAGTATGTCTTACTATTGGTACAAAGTAATTTGCTTTATTGGTCAGTTACACGTTAGCTCTAATGATTTCAACGTTTTCTTATATAGCATTGTTTACCATTATAGAGTAAACCTCAACTTAATTAGATAGTTATTTATTATGTTTATTAAGTTTAGTTTACTGAGTTCAAAGTGATGGTCAGTGTAAATTTGTTAATAACAGTTTGATTGTTTACCGTGACTCTCCCGAGCCCAGTGCCCCTCTGACCCCGATACATTAAAATAACTCTATTTAAATTGTACCAAGTGTCAAAGCACTCAGTGTATAAATAAACGCCATCAGAACAAGATACTGATATTTTTTGCGAATTTGGCTTTGAAGCTTCAGGTGCAAAAATGATTCGTTAAAATCTTAAAAATTTCTAAAAAGTCAGTTTTATTTTATTTTGTATCCGATAGTTAACAAAGTATGATTTTTATTTTGTCCATTGTATAATGATAACAAAGCTTTATTTAGGGCTAATTAGTTTCAATTGTTTAGTTTAGCTCTAAAAACATATATATTGTTTTTTTTCTTCTGTCAGTCCGTTGCAGAGATATTTAAAAAGCTAAACACTGTTAGTTTATGATTATGGGTAGTAAAAACATATTATCTTCTCCTTTTTTTAATATAGTTTAATACACCTTGGTGGCTAAATTTGGTTTGTACCCATTGCATAAAGAAACCGAATTTTGGATGATTTCGGAGCAGCAAACCTGCGTGATCAGCCTAACGTTTTTCTTACTGATTATCTATAAAATGTATTTTGCTTGATGTTTTGGATACTGAATAATGATGTGTAGATAACTCAAGCCTTTATTAAAGAACTAAATTCACTAAAGTAAACGATAGAAATTTAAAAGTAAACATGATACGCATTCCTAATTAGTGCATTAGCTTATATTTGTTTATAAGTTTTGTGTTTAGACATATTTATGTGTGCTTACTTATATTATAATTATACCCAGGTTTTTACCTTACAGGCAGTAAAAATAATATGAAACGGAAAGGTGAAAAGTGAATTAAATTTCTAGAGGCAACATCAAAGAATCCTCCAGACCCAGCGATTCGTGGTATTTCGTAATATTGAGCTGGCTTTTACTTTGAGGGCTCGGCCCTATCGGCCATAAGAATTATTTGTAGGCATTGATATCCAACAATGATGTTGGCATGTTCTATTTATTTATTTGTACATACAAACAGTTTAACATTAAATTATAAAAAAATTCGATTTAATATAACCGAACGTCAAACAAACAAACAGTAACTATTTTATTTTAACTGCAATATATTCTGCTGAAGTTAAAGTCAACCAATGTTAGACTTTTTGATCACATAGCAAAATAATTTTTTTATAATCATTTAATTTTTGCCTTGACTTATATATTGTCAGGTAGCACTCAAAAACAATAACCCAAACAATTATGGGCTGTTATTGGTTATTATGGTATTTTTGTCCCCGTACATATTAGCTCTGTCTTTTTTTAGATTTAAATTAAAGGTAAGTGCCCACTAGTTGCTTCTATTACATATTTTCAAACTGTGGCTAACGTAAAACGCTTATCATTGATACTCATAGTATGAAAAAACTTCACCATCGTATCTTGCCTCAAAAAAACAAATAACTGAATTATTACTATCGATAAATTAGATGGCTATAAGTTTCCTCAAACATGAGACATTATTCAGGACCAATAATGTAATAATACACTAACTTTTAAAATATTTGGTCCCTTCGTGAGTTTTATAAAGGTGATAGATGATTTGTCCCGCGCACAGGCCACTTGTAGCCCACCCATGCGGGACTGTTTGTAAAAAATACCTGACATTTATATCTTAATATATGTAAATAAATTGATTAGATTTGACAAAAAAAAATTGATTTGATTTCTTGAAATAATATTTAATTTAAGTAAAAACTCAAAGTAATAATAAGAATTTTTTAGTGATCTGCACTAAAAATATCTCAAGCTTTCCTCCTCACAGTTTTGTTGCTGGAGGAAATTTGATTTTTGTTCAATCATATTATTTTGGTCTAAACTCTCTCCCCGAAAGTATAAGCACTCATTATACTGAACAGGTAACAGTAGTAAATCAGTTGAATTATAGATTCATAAGTGGAGAGGCAATGAACCGTTGGAAAAGGTTCTTAGGCCTATCAGGCATCTACTAAAAATGTGTTTTTGGGGGCCTAGCCTACTGTTTAGCCTAGGCCTACTGTTTATTTTTATAATTACTAATAATAATTGAAATATGGATTAATTAATAAATATAAATATTTAATAGAGAGGATTTAGGCCTAATAGTAAACTAGGTAATTTAATAAGCTAATTTCATACATTTAACGGTGTGAATTTAATTAAACTCACTCTTTTAAATAACTAATTTTTCTAATTTAAAGGAATATTTTCACTCCCAGATATTTGGTTTAAATTTATTTTTACCAGAGGCGACTACACTCTTTTGTAAGATGAGAAGATCATTTGTTCACTCCAAGATAGTTGGTTTTCAGTCTTTTAATAAATGGTTGTTCCACTCTTTTATAAGATGAAAAGACCACAATTCCACTATTTCAATGAGTGGATTCCACACTTCCACGAGTGCATTCAACCTTTTCAATGAGTTTATTCCACTCTTTCAACGAGTAGATTCTACTCTTTCAACGAGTGCAATTCACTCTTTTAACGAGTGAGCTCCACTCTTTCATCGAGTGAATTCCACTCTTTTAACGAGTGAGTTATACTCTTTCATCGAGTGGATTCCACTCTTTCAAGGAGTGCATTTCACTCTTAAATAAACGGGTTCCACTCATTGAATGAGTGGGAATCTTCCACTCTTTCAAAGGATGACTCCAGTTCAGTTTTCTAAAGAGTGAAAGTTCACTCTAAAAGAGTGGCTCAATTTTCTTACCCCCAAAGAGTGAACATATCAGTCTAAAAGAATGAATATTCATTCTTTTACTTTTAGAGAGTAGGAAACCAAAAGTAGTACCAAATTAGCCCTTAACAAGTAGAATACACATGTCAAGTTTCAAGTTATTGCCCAAGTGGTTCCTAAGATACGATGCATTGATTAAAAATCACACACAGGCAGACAGATAGAAATCGAAGCGAATTAGAAAAAAAGTTTATATTGCTTTTTTTGTTCTTTTTGATGAGCTCTACCAAATCACGCATTTGTGCGCTACTCTAATGGGACACTCTGTACATTGCGGTAATTTTCTAAGATGACCGGGAAAGCATGTCGCTGGCCCGGAAACACAAAAACCCAATTAACAATTTGTGGGAAGTACTAATTTGATTAATGGAGGTGCTAAATATTACGAAATAGGTACTAAATGGTGACATATTTTTGTATAGAAATTACGACATAGCCGGGCCAGCTTCTCAGTCATTCAAGTAACACGTAAAGATACTCAATGAATATGCTATTCAAAATTAAAAATCCGAATCGAATTTTTCAAACATACTGTTGTAAGCACACTATTGTACCTACAGAACTGATTCTGGTATCAAATTGTACTAAATATAATCATATAAAAAAAATTTCTATTATAATCTATTTTAAAACGTGAATAACTTGTTTTGTGAAAAATGCATAGTTTAGGAGATACAGTGAAACACATTAAAAACGTGAAAACAACGTAGTTATTCTAGTGCTACGAAGTTAGCACAGGTCTTTCGATACTGCAAACTTGTTGCAGGTACTGCAGGTTCAAATTTTGTGTCGCTAGAGTTTCTTTACAGTAACTTTAGAGACTCGTGCGGACAGTTAAATTATTTTAATGTTAAATTTGAATAGTCGTAATAATTTCTTTTATTTGCGTTTTACAAAATCTGTGTAGTAACTTGATAACCAGTTAAGACTACACCCCCATTTCACTAACAACATGTAAATTTTTTTAGGCTACAGTTAATTTTATGTTATTTTCTTAAGAATCCATATTTAGGGCCTACTTTGTAATTAAAATAAACGAAAAACAATCTGCAATGGTCCTAATTAATCCTAACGACTGGCCTGCATAAAACTTACATAACCTGGCTTATAGACATAGGTTGCAAAGAAGATAACCTCGTCTGTGACAGGGTGATGGGGGCCAGCAGGCCGATGAGGGGTAGTAAGAGAGAGAGAGAGAGAGAGAGAGAGAGAGAGAGAGAGAGAGAGAGAGAGAGAGAGAGAGAGAGAGGCATTGTGTGTGAGAGAGTAAAGGGATGTGCGAGTGAGAGAGAAATATGGTGCGCGGGTGCCTGCACATGCGAGTTGGGGCGCTATGGGCGGCTCAGGGGAGGTAGGTGTCTGTCGTGCGGCTGTGGGCTGAAATTAAAAAGTTTATTGTACACAACATTGTTATGAAAATGTATTTTTACATATACTTGTGTAAAACTGTCTTTGTAAACCCTTGGCTCGGGTTAGCTGAAGTTTTAAACCACTTGAGTAAAAAAACAACCGAGATAAAAAAGTTATCTCCTGAAATAATTACAATTTTACTAAAATCAATTTAGGTAACCCTTAAGTATATTTTTTGAAAATACATAAACTAATTTCGAAAGATTTATATTTGGCCGTTTTTAACTAGTGTAGAGTTCAAAATACCCCTGAAACGATACTTCAAAGGTGAAAAACCCAATATAACCGAAATATGTAAAAAAATGGGTGTTTACGATTTGCATAACTGTAATTCACCAAAAACCGTGAGAAAAGTATTAAAATTTTTTTGACTGCACAGCCTTAGTACAAATAATTTAAAATATATCTCTATATATGATATAATATACACAAATCTGTACAAAATGAAAAAGAATAATCTTTTGTAATCTTTGATACACAAGAGGAAGAAAGTGAAATAAATTATGAATATTTCAAAAGCTCAAAGCTCGTTTGAAAGCCCATCACTCAGAAACTTAAAAACAAATTTTAAAAAGCGAAGACATGTTGTTCAGAACAAAATTCAAATAACAGAAAATAAAAATAAAAGGCAACAACAAGAAACTTACTTGTTGCTATACTAAAAAATAATACGCTAATAAGTATGTGATTAACAATATTCTAATAAATAACAAATGGGCTAGTGAGAATAACAATTTTATGTAAAGTACATCTTTGACTACAAAACAAAATAAAATAAAAATCTCATTAGGCTAGGAAACAAATTATTGCACTTTAGTAGTGAGACAATGGGAATTACATTGCTATTGCAATGTTTGAAATAAGTTGTCACAATTCTTCAAAGACTGTATACTATTTTTCAGTCCACGCAAAAAACATTGTAACGTTTCATAGTTTACAATTTGTGGTGATAGTAAATTAAATAAACGAGGCGCATTATAAGTACAACAATTCATAAAAAGAGTTAAATTTGGCCTTGGAACTTACACAAAAACCTTTCTAAGCTGATATTTGTTATTTTCCGCAAATAAATTTGTTGGACCTTTAATATAAAAAAGCTTTAAAACCTTAAATATGTACAGATTTCCAATCGGAAGAATTTTGAATTGTTGAAAAAGTGGCCAAAAATGATCGGTACTAGCGGAATTAGATAAAATACGGATGAAGGTTTTATGGAGTGTTATTAAGGAATTCAATGTAGTGACATATGTACCTCCCCAACATGCCAGACCATAGCTCGGTCTTGAACCAACAAGAGCATGGTAAACCTTAATCAGTACTTTGAGAGGACACAATCTACGTAGCAAGTAAAATGTACGGACACTTTTTAGAAGTTAATTTTTAAGTTTGTTGACATGACTTTTCCACGATAAATTGTAATCTATAAGAACACCTAAATATTTCATTGCATCTACCTTACCAATTCTTAAAAATCCACAGTCATGGTTAACTAAACAATTAATATTATGATATATTACTTCATTCTGAAAGTCGTGTATTCCTCTAAATTAAATACCATGTATTTTTTCACTCAATTTCATAAAACTTGTACTAAACCAATAATTAGGTAGTTTCAAGTCTTCGGTCATCTTGTATATATTTCCAATGTTTACATCCACATAATTAAACGCAGCATTGTCTGCAAAATCAGTAACTTTACCGCTAAACACACCATTAAAAAGATCATTAACATAAATCAGGAATAAAATTGGGCCTAAAACTGAAGCTCGTGGGACTCCGAATTTAATATAACCAATACCACTACGTTTATTTTCCATTTTTACATATTAATTTCTGTTTTTTATGGACCTCTCAAACCACTTATGGGCTAGCCCTCTGACGCCTGCCGTCCTTAATTTATTCAATAATATTTCATGGTCAACTGTATCAAAGGCTTTTGTTATGCCGATATATAATGCTTTACATTTTTACCTTCATTAACTCCATCATAAATTTGTTCTAAATATGAAACTGGTGCATCTTCTTTACTAAGAGCTTCTTTAAATCCAAACTGGCTTTTACTCAAATAGCCAGATCTATTAAGAAAATCAAGTAGACGTATTTATATTATTTTCTCAAGCAACTTTGCAAATACAGATAACAACCAAATTGGCCAATCTTTTACTAACACTTTTAAACAAAGGAACTACTACAGCTGACTTTTGGCAAGACGGAAATTCACCTTCCGCTGTACTTCTGTTATATAAATAAGTAAGAACTAAATCAACATTTCTTGATATATTTTTAAAAGGTATCCATTTACATTATCATGCCCTGCAGCTTTATTATTTCTCAGACATTTTATTAGACTTAAAACTTCTTGCTCACATGTAGGCAACATAAACATTGATTTTGTTAAGAAAACATTAAGGAAACGTGCCTCATATCCATCTCAGGTATCAACGTTCATAATTGAGCCCCTAATCGTTGACGGCACGTTCAAAAAGTAATAATTGAACTCATTTGCTATGTCCGTTTTATCAGTTAGATTTACATCGTATGATTCAATTTCTGAAACGTATTTTTTAACTTTTCCTTCTCCAATCAAATCATTAACAATCTTCCACTGTTTTCGAGGATCACCTGCACAGTCCTCAAATGAGTCCAAATAATATTCTTCCAATTTCTTAAAATAAATTATTTCTAAAACATCTTTAGTACTCCTTCAACTTAAAATCGTGAGGTCATCATCAACTTATATAGTTTTTGTCGTTTAATAATCCCTTTAGACAACCTATCAGTAATCCATGGTGTCAATTTAAAATTTTTAAATTATGGTTTATCCTCAAAATACCGCTTTGATTTATCAATTACACTATATAAAATACTTAGAAAAATGTCAAAAGCATCAGACACTGAATCATTGTCATAAACATGACTCCAGTATATTAAACCAAATTCATGCTCAAGATTTTTATAATTGAATTTATATGAGTTTTGAAGTTTTTTAATTTGTGTATTAACTTCAACATTTTATTCTCAGAGTAATCACTGAATGGTCAGAAATACCAAGATGTAAAATTTGTGCTGTACATATGGTTTTGTATTTGTTTTTGGGGTTAAATCTGACAAAACAGTGATCAATACATGGTTTACTTGTACCTACTATCCTAGTCGGCTCATAAACTAGACAACTCAAGCTATAAAATAAACTGAGGTAAGATTCGGTTAGGCTGTCATTAGAATTTAAAATATTCAAATTAATATGGCCAGTATAAATTATATTTTTACCTTTATAAGCTCTGATCAGATTGCCTACATCAGTGAGTTATTGTGCTGCCGGGGAGCCATGTCATCTGTAAACGGTGAGGAGGACTAAGTCCACGTTATCGGATTGACAAAGAATCTGCAGACAATCAGCAGACAGAACGTCTACATTCCAATCCATGATACTTCAGCGGTAAGAAGACCGAACGTACACCACTACACCGCCCGATCGATACGAGTCATTACAATGAGGGAAAATATCAAACCCATCTATGTTATAAGTATTAATTTTATTACTCATAACCCATACCTCGGTCAATATTATGAAATCTGGCTTGAACGTCATTACATTCAACTCGCCTGAAAACACGACAAATCCTTGTTATGGGTTATTTTGATTAATATACATCAAATTTAAACAAGAAATAGTAAAATGTGATTTGGTTATACCAAAGAAGTAATCCACTCGTAACTTTTATAAGTATTAAACAATCCTTTCTGTGACTTTAAATAAACACAATCTTATATACGTTTCTAATTCCATGACGTAATTAAAAAGTGGATAATTAATTGATTTTATACCTAAAAACATTATGACAAGTACCCAAATTACTAATTAACTAAACATATTTATACTGTAGTAGCAGCTACAGTTTGTATTTATATTAATACAGTGAATGTGCTTGGTACTGTATCTTATATCTCGACGACTGACTTTATTACTGGGTGTATGTTTACAGCTGCGAATGTGGCCGTAACCTCCAGTTGTAAACTCTAGTGGTGCTTGGAGAGTGTTACGTAACATCAATCATTGCTACCTTTTACACCAATGACACAACCCTACCACTGACTTTTTTATAATAAACCAAACTCCCTTCCATAAAAAATTATATTAAATTACGTATCTAATACATTACAGTTTAGGCAAGTTATTTGGTGAAAAAGATAAAAATTCTTTATACCAATTATATTATTATAACAATTACAATTTAAACTATAATTTAAGGACGGTTACAAAATAAATTAACACAGTTAACGCTATATTACGTACAGCTATATTAACTTCATTGGACTCTATGAAGTTTGGTTATTTTGTTTGTTCTTTCCTTTTATTTATTTTATTATTCCTTTTTAACATTTTTCTGTTTTGCCCTTGTTAAGTATTTTTCCATTACGAACTGTTTGCTTATCACTACGAACACCAAAATATCTCACTCTATGAATCTGTTCTAATATTTTCTCAAGTATTTTGTCAAAGCTGTTTTTATTACAATTTCATTTTCCCTTCATAACTTATCCTACAAAATCGTTAGTCTATTGAAGCAAAAGTGCAATCCTATTAAGAAGTAAGTGTTATTTTCCTAAAACTAATTACGTTTCAGGATGTTCAGTGCTAATTTACAATCTTCGTTCAATACCTAATACTTCAACTGTCGGAAGATCTCTGCCGATTACGTACGATTGTGTGTTTTTTATATTTCTACGAATATACATTTTATATACTGCGGAAAATAAGTATTATAACATTTTTCATTTATAGTATGTTACCAGGATGCTTGGTAAGCTACATCAAAGCAAAGTAGTGGGAAACAGGTAAAATATGCGGATCTTTTTTATAATGTGATCAAGATTCAGCTCCTTATAGCAAAGGGACATCGGGGTTCTCTAGGGCCAATGTTTAAGTGTGATAGATGAGGATTAATAAACTTAATATCTTACAATCGATTTCTATGACACAGAAAAGTATTTTTAATTGAATTTCGATAGTTATTACACTTCAATTAATTAAATTTGGTATTTGGTTATTCATTTTAACTGTTCAGGCGTTCAATATATTAAAAAAATCAACAAAACATCACGGATTCAACTACTCCTTAAGGAAGCTTAGCACTCAAAGGGTTAAGGACAAATAGACCAGAGTTCACCTTTTTAAAAATGTTTTGAACATAAAGGTTCCAAGAAAAGCCATGTATATGGGTATGCTCTTAATTAAATATGCATACAAGTGGATTTTGAGCTAGGGAATATTGTATCGCCAACTTATCGTCACTTTTGGGAGTTGTTCTTTTCTGCCAAAGGTTTTGTAATAAGTTAGGTATTATTTAGTTTTGCTCCGTTGCGTGGTTTTCATTGATCCCCCAATTCCTTTGGTCGTGGACTGGCGTCACCTGTGGGGAAAGTTTCAGGGTGTAAACGGTCTAATTACCACCAGGTTATTTTATAATTCTTCGTGTACGATACATTGTTATTAGTATTATTATGTAAGCTAATATATAAAATAATATTTCAACATTGGGCTATATCTTTTGTGTTTTTAGTATACGCCTAAAATGTAGAGTTCTTAATTCAGAATAAAAATGCCAATTTTTCTTAAATAAGAGGATACTTTTCTAAAAATTTGTAAGTAAAAATAACTAACATTAAAGTTTGAATTTGATGTATATTAATTATTGGGTAAATTTAAGAAAAATCATTTTTGGGAAACTTCTGAATTTGCAATGTTCTTGGCCAATAAGTCCCAAATATTTGTAAGACTACTATTAGGGCTTAGGTATTAATTATTCCAGTGATTGTAATATCTCTCATCCCGCAAAACGTAGGAAGACTGTTACACTAAATAACAAGTTTATACAACAGTTTTAATATACAACAAGTTTTAAATTGCATTCCTATGACAATGGTAATGGTTTAAATCAAATCAATTAAAAAAGTTAAATTGAATAAACTGTATACATTTGTTTTTTCGCTAATGCTAAAAAAAATGCTCGAATGATTGTCATAGTTTTGTTTTAATTATAAAATTAAATATACGAGTTACATTTAACAATTTATATATAATAATTCAATGGAAATGCATATAATTGTCTTAGATTAATACAGTATTTATACTAAATATTGTGAGTGTATTGTTGTAACTACTCGCATTTTCTGTAAATTATGTTTTATCAACAGAAAGTACTCGTCGTTTTATTTAATCAGGTAGAAAATCGACAATAATTCATCCAACATTAACAATTTCGTTTTAAAACACAATTTTTAAATTGTATTACATTTTTATTCCTAACCAAAGTAAACACTTCCGGTATTTGTCAACCATAGTTTTGTCGTGATTTGTTAACCATAACTGGCCTAAAAAAAAGAAAATACCCCCATTGCAGCAAACTTGCGTACTCAGCGAATTTCCGATGCATTATATATGTCTTAATACTACATAAAGTGGCATACCAAGTTTAATATAAATATATTCACAAATAAGCGATATATACAATTTTAATTATTCTTCAGAAGACTAACATTGGTGATAAGTACGTAGGTTTGCTGAAAAAAGGAACACAAACAATTGGTTTTTATGCAAATATAAATATTATTTAACTAGGCGAAGCCACATACCAAGTTTCATCAATATACACTAAAAAATAAGCGACATATACCATTTTTTATTATTCTCCTTAAGAATAACAAGGGGGATTAGTACGCAGGTTTGCTGCAACAAGTAAAACATATATGGATATGGGTTTTTATGGAAATATCAATATAACTCAACAAGGTGAAGCTACATACCAATTTTTATTAATTTATGTTCCTAATTAAGGGAGACATTACGTTTTACTTATTCTCCAAAATAATAACATGGGGACTGAGTATTCAGTTTTGCTGCTACAGGGAATCATCGGTAAAAATTGATTTTTTGTGCAAATAACAATATACCACAATCAGATGAAGCTGTATACCAAGTTTCTTTAGTGTACGTTCATAAATAAGCTAGATATAATTTTTTCCTTATTCTCCATAAGAATAGCATTGGACACACTATATATATATAATTATAAATATATATATATATATATATATGTATACGGTTTCGAACGAATGGTGTTTTTGGGGTCTGGGGACCTCAAAACGAAAATTTATCATGGTCCCGGGCCTAGGTCTTACCATGCCGACTACGATAATACCTTCTTCCCTATAAGGGAAATTCGCTAAAACATGTATTTTCTTCATTTATTTCCACTTTAACATGATTATAAATCATTAAAGATTGTTCATTAATTGAAAAAATATTGCAAAATACATTGTCGAGTAAATATTACATTTGAAAGTTGTTTTTTAGATTAAGCTAAACTAACAATTTAAAAAACAAATTAATGTATTTATGTTTTTATTTGTTATTGTTATTTTAATACTTGTCATTCCTTAACACCTCCAAAAATGATAAGACTTCACTGTCTGTAAATTCACTTTAGCAAATATCGTTAAACGAGTCAAACCATTTATAGTAAGAATGACAATGATGTATTTAATATTACAACGGCAATAAATTGGCATAAATAAACCTTCTTTTAATACGAGGTGAAGCTGTTTGTTGTTTTCGAGTGTTGTTGTGAATCAAGCAACAGCGACATAAGCTTTAATTGAGCTCCTCTAAGGGCTCTTCGACACCTGTAAACATGTAGTATCACATATTTACTGTTTTCTGTTATTGTTAAATACGAAGCTAATACCATACAAGACTACTTATACTCCAGGAATCAACATTTATACATTTAGTAGTAATGTGAGTAGCAGTAAATGCGGTTGAGTATTTTTGCTTTTATTAAAATGCTGTTATACCCATAACATAAAATCTTTTTCCTATTTACGTAGAATAAAATATGAATTGGCGCAGAATACTTTGGTAATGCGAAGATAAAATTCTACAAAAACATATGATTTTATATTAAACATCATATATATGCAGTGTAAGTTTTAAATGAGTCCCCCCCACCTTACCATTTTCTACATATATTTAGATATCAACTCCTGACTACCGCCGATCATTGTTCGTCAATTGTATTAATTGTTGATCAACTTAATTTTTAATTGTTTAAAAATTGTCATGTATCAAACATATTATCTAATCTATTTCTGTTATTGAGAGATGTAAAACAACCCTACTTTGCCTGATAATTTTAAAAACAATAAAACATATACAGAGTGAGTTTTAAATAAGTCCCTCCCCTTACTTTTTTTTTAAATTTCTTAAGATATCGACTCCGGACCACTGCCGATCATTGTTGATCAACTTATACTTCATCTCGACTTGGTTAATACTTTTGGCCGCCAAATTTTATCCGCCATATTGGATTCAACTATTTATTTTCAAATGTAAAGGTGGGGTTGTGACCCATTATAAAGAAATATTTTTTACGGTGAACACAATGCCGCAATTCGTTATTGAAATTCATTATTTTTTCATGATATTAATTATTTAATAAAAATTATTTTGGAGAGAATTTAAAATGTGTCAACCTTGGATTGAAAATAGATTAAAAGTGGCAAAAGCTATAAAACCGCCATAGTACAAGGAAAACACGTGTAGAGACATCTGTAGCCAAACAGCTTGTTAGTGTTGACTATATAATCCATGCTTTGACAAAGCTATGGGAGGCTTTAACAGAAGTCGTTAAATGTAGTTTACAGTCTGAGTATTGAGTTTACAATACTACGGTGTATTGTTTATATGGTCTTGAAGAAGCAGAATAACAAGGTTTAATAAAACAATTTCTATTTCCCTTTGTAAAATATGGAAATTTAACTACTTGGAATTTGATTCTCTTCCGTTTAGAGGCCCATGCTGTTCTAAGTAGGAGCTTTTTTTAGTTATAAATTATTCAATGGTATGATTGTATTTAACTCTAAAACACTTCAGCTTATAAACGGAGGAATTTAGTTTCTATAGATGATGTTGAACATCGGATTAAAACTGTTCATTCTTCCATAAACTACAAAATGTTTCATTAAAACTATTTTAATCAGCATTTTTTACTAGCATAACTTAAGAAATTTTCTTATTAAAAACCAGATTGTTAAACAATATACAAAAATATAACGTTAATATTTTAACAATCATATACTTTTACTTTATTAAACAACCCGTAATTCTCAACTATCACGTTAATTGACCCCAGAGAGTGAATATTTCATGATAACGTAGGGCGTCAAACTAAATTATACTACTTACAAGTATGATAACTAGCATAATATACACCCTGGGAGGACTTTATATATTTCAAAAAAGTAGACAAGAATGTTTTATGTGAAAAACGAAATCATTGAATTGGTAGACCTATTTGCCTTATGCAATGGCAACACATTTGACCTACAGCAGCAAGTCAGAGCCAATTATCGGTACTCTAGTAAAGCAAATGTAGTTCTCCAATTTATTAACACTAAAACTGAGAACCTTGGTGACACACTTAAAAGCCTGAGACCGAGTTTAAAACGTGTATGTTTTTTGGCTAAATCCGTGAAATAAGTTGTACCTGATACCTGCTTGCTAGATTTCGAGAACGAATAGCTTTACAATAACTATTGTCAACGGTTAAAGATATAATGAGGACTGTTTAGGGAATGGACTCTTAAAAAGAAGTAATTGCCGAATGAAAAGATGCCTCGACAAAAGAAGCTATTATTAAGTGACAGTCCTGTGATCTGTTTTGAATAGCAATCCTCCGTAATGATTTCGGTCTCAACCTTCTAAAACTCTTAATATAATGTTAGTTTCCATTTAATCCTTTATCTTTTTTATCTAGTGATTATATCCAATATTTATTGGTCTATTATTTATTATAATAGACCAGTTAAATATTTTGTATTATTCTGTTGTATCCAATGTCGTCATATAGGTCCATGTTTGTCTGGTTTAATTATCTATAGCAAGGGTTTTAGCAGTTTTAGTGTCATAAAAACGACAAATATATGTTTGCATAATTTTAGTACACATTGGTTTATCCTCTACTATCTAACATATTATTATGAAATGTGCATCTCACTTCAGAACTAATTATAAATGCCAACTTTGACATGTGTTTTACCTAAAAATATTAGTTAAAACAAAATATTGTAATTCGGTTCAGGTTCTTTAAGGTTATATTTAATGTAATACATTAAGGACCTAGTAGGAAACGTTTATGAAGATAGTTTAATTTATTTTTAAAACTTTAGCAACGAAAAGCTCAACATCAAAGGCAAGTATTTTCTCTTCTTTATATTCTGTGAGAGTCAAACATATTAAGCATGTCTCGATCTGTACACTTAAAAGGTAAAACGTTAAACGTTAGATCAAAATACGAAAATCACCATGTAAAATAGTCATAAATTCAGTTTTTTTGTGGCGATTTACATACAATAATGTTGCTGTTTCATAGATATATATTGTTTATTTATTTCGTTTAAATGTAAAGAAAGTATTATAAGTTTAGTTAGTGACTAACATTATTATGATGAATGTAACTAAAGTTTTAAAAATATTAAAAAAATAGTCATTTAAACCTTAAAACGTTACCAAAGGACTGATTTATCCAAAACTCGTTTTATGTGTACAATTCGGTGCCCACAACAAATAATTTAATGTTTGTGAATTCGTTATTTTCAAAAGTAATTATCATCAAAAACCCTTATAAAAAGCAGTTAATGGTAAACTCAGTACTTTGCCCAATGTTATAAAAAATCAATAGATTATAATTGTTCTTGAATATTACGATTTAAATTTATTAAAATTGGTAAATTGTTTGAATTAACAATGTTATTAGGGGTATTCGAAACATGATGCCAAATAAATTTAAAAGATAAGAATGGGGGTTTCTCTCGATAAAATCATTACGCGTAGCAAATAAAGTTTGAATGCCTCCAATAATTAGATTTCGGCGAATTAAAAAAAAACGTTAACATTATATTGTATATACTTATAAGTTAAAATAAATATATGCAAATATAAAAACACATTTTACATAGTAAATATATAAAATAATTGTCCATATAAAAAAAAAAAAAAACAATGAAGCGTTAAACGAGGATTAAAAGTAACGATCCGTTCTTATGCAATTTATATATTTTTTAATATTTAATTTTTTCCGGTACCAATTTGTTAAGGTCTATTTGGCTACATTATAAGTATAATACTATGTCGTGCATGTTAAAATATTAATGATCGAAACACGTTTCAGGGTTTCCAGTATTTGAATGATAAAAGTATTCGCGAAAATAGCAATTTTGTAATATGGAGTAACTTTATAACAAGTAGAATGTTTAATTCTTAGTATACTATTTCAAATATGAATATTATACAATTAGAATGTGTATATACACCATTCCATCGGAAGCTTTTTAAGCTATGTACATTATAATTTGTGGTAAAACCAAGTTGCATGAATCATTAAAGAAAGGTTTGAATGTAAGATTACAGATTGTTTTGGTTTTTTTTGATAGCAATGTTTAAAGATGTAAATTCCATATTATTATTTATACTGTTTTCCTATCTTTCCGAGTAAACATAGACTGTATCTGCGCGTGGAACGTATGCATTAAAGCAATTTAATAGTGAAAACAATTGTTCATGCACATGCTCAAAAACGTCGTAGATAGTTTTTCCAAATTTGTTTCCCTCAAAAATACTTTAAATACAGCTGAAGATAGGCAACGATTGCATACGTCAATAAATCAAAGTAACGCTTATAATGATAATATCAAACTAAAAACTCCATTCTATCTCGGAATTTACAAAATAAACAATAATATCCGTATCATCTTCAGAATAAAAAAAAAAAAAAAAAAAAAAAAAAACTCCAAGTCTCCAAGACCCCAAGAAAGCACGTTGGAATTGTGTTCCAAGAAAATGTATATCGCACATTGGTTTAGCTTTAGCTAAGATGTGGGCAAACCAAACAAAGCCTCTTGTAAAACACTGCGAAGAGCTCGACTTATTTTAGGACATTCGTTTAAGATCAAGCTGGTTCAAAAACATGTAAATAAATAGCAGCATTTTGTCGATGAAAAATATTAAACAAACTTATCAAATCTTATCATTGAATCGATTGGGGTTTACTTTCGATGAAATATATTGTTCTGTTTTTAATAATCACATATTGGCACTTATTAACAACTTTGTTTGACAACAACCTGGGATTGAAGATCAGCTGTCTTCAAAACATTACTGAGACCGTTTAATTTTAATTTTATTTTTTATACAATTTTAGTTTGTTAATTTTTTTTTTGGGGGGGGGAGAAATTTAATATATATATGAAATGGAAAAGCAAAATACATGCTTATCAGATAGTGAGTCGTTTTCATATTTATTTGTTATGTCTACAAACACTTAGTTGATAAGTTATTATATTTAGACTTTATGAACGGGAAAACCAGCCTGTATTTTACCTGATGTTAACACAAGTTGGATTCACTAGTGGGACCTAACTAACAAACCTCAGACTGGTGAGTTAATAAGGTATCCGCACCAACCACACCACTGTATTACCTCTAGTTGGTGATTATTAAAACAAAGTATAAATGGTCCAATATCATCCGCACAATATTAAATATACAGGTAAACAAATGAAAATATTCTTTTTCAATGAAAATATTTTATAATTTAATTAATTATCTTGGGAGTAGGTCTACAGGAAAAATATATAACCTGGAACAAAAAGTATGCAATACTTTTACAAAAATGTATATTATAATAAAGTTAAAACTTCAATATGTATATATTAAAATAGTATTATATTCGTCCCTACCCTCCGATTCCCATAATTTATCGTGTAAAGCTAGAAACTGTTCAACGGGTAGTGGTCATTTAGGGCTTAATATTTAGTTTATTCATGCTTTTCACCTCCTGGATTGATTATATGTCTTAGAAAATAAGATTACATACCGTGTCGTCGTCAATGCCTGGTTTATAGATTACTCCTTTTGGGATTAGTACTATCCCATTATCAAATCTATATATAACATAGATCGTATCAATATTTAAAATATTTTCAACACAAAACCTAAACTTGCATGACAAGCATAACTGTATAAGAGATGATTAATTCAAGTGTAAGATTTGTAATTACTCTTCAACCTCTTATTGCTAAACTTACAACCTTCGTCAACTAAGTTAAATCAAGTTACTTAGAAATCAATATTGCATTTCCTATGTCATCTAACAAGGAATTGTAATAATTAAATCGAAACGTATAAACTATAACCTAAGCTCATGTTGGAATCAATTTACATAGTAACTATTTCCCTACCTTAACATATCATTTTTGTGGTATCAAACTTAAATTGAATGTTTACACACCCTTGCGTTGATATCATGCACAGACTGTATGTCACCTCAGGTAAAGAGTGACCATGGGACACTGTTTTCTGCATATATAGATGTCGAGTTCAACGTTAACAATGAATAAATGTAGATGTGGTTAAGTTTTAAACATATCTCAATTTCTTCTGCTTGTTTTGTTGGTTATACTACATGATGCCTATCTGCTAGGAGGTTTCAAGCCTTAATATAAATTTGTCTATAAATAAAACTCATAAGGAGTTATACAATCAAAAGAAACTGACGCATCAAAGAGTACGTATTTACTTTTAAATTTGTTTCTGTCTTCTGAATTCCGTTTGGATCTAAAAAGATTGTCCGTGGTTTATATCTTATTAAAAATTACGATTGTATTCTGATCCTTTCTACACTTATAAAAACACCAGTTGAATGTGTGTTCAACGTGGTTCAACTATTTATTAAGAAGGGTTTACTTTTTAAAATATAACTAGTACTTATGATTTGTTATTTTTTTAAATGGCTATTCACGCAATTTCAGTTTGTTTGAAGTGAATATCTTATCTTGATTAAAATGAATATCTTGATTGCAGTGAATATCTTATCATACATAGGTAGGAATGTCATTCCGACCCCTCCCCCCCGCGACAGCAGGATTTGACGGTCAGCTGGATTTGGGCTTAGCTAAGTATCAAATCCTTGTCAAATATAAATTCTCTTTTCGGTCTCATGAAAATTATTGTCTTCCTTGTACCTTTTTATGAAACATGTATACAATAATAATGCAGTTTTTAAAGCATGTGTACCTATATTTATAATACATTGCAAAACGTAATTGAAAGCGTGTAAAAAATCAACTGTAAAGATTACCTAATATAGTTTTATTTGGCAATGATAATAAGTTATTTATTTATTTGTTACACGGTACAGAGCCATTTACAATCAATTCAATAAAATACAAACATAATAATAAAGAAGAGATAATGAACAAACCGTTGATAACTTAGTGAACTAAAGGTCAACCATGTAATACAATAATTACTACGTAGAACATTCAAGTTATCATACGAAGGGAGTACATTTATTATATTCCAAATTATTTTAACCTCGATAATAATGCAACTTAGTTTTAAGGAACTTAGAGTGACCAAAATTGGCCCATCAAAATAAAAAATATTTAAACGTATATTTCTTAACTACATGTCTCATTATAATTATCCTGCTCAAAGCCTGGTAAACCAACATCAGTTCTGCCAACGTCAACTCTGCCTGCATTTGCACAGGAACCCCTACAGAATGTCCTAATTTGAATTTAGACATGTTTATATAATCAAGATAAGCTGTGCACGGATAAGAAATTTCAAATTACTAATTGAAAATACAATTTGTCTCAGGACAGTTTTTTTTATTAATGTTTAAGCTTATACCCGGTCTAATATGTTTTGTAAAATATGCAAAATGCAAATTAAATGTTTTTATTATATATTAGTAGAAGATTACCTGTTAATTTGCAGACGAGATTTAGACGGCTGTGCAGACGCGTAGGTTTCTTTTATGTTACTGAAAGTTTGAATTTATTCGTTGGAAACTGTGGTCCGATAGAGTGGAATCCTCCTCGTTGATATAGTAAGTTTTGTAATAATTAAATTGTTTTATGCATTTGTCATGAATTGTTATTATGTTGAGATAAATATGTAGATGTTATTGTATATTTGTAAAGTAATATTTTCCATTAACTATTTTATATAACTTGTAAAACTTAAAATCAAATGTGAGGCAATACCTGTTTCGTTTTGTTTGTTCAGAAGCTCATGATTTAAATAAATAAAATCTTATATTAATTTTGAATGTTAATTGATTTTAAATATTGTAAATTAATTCGTGTGTTCCATTTGTTTATTTGCAGACGAGGTTTATGGGATATATCTATCGTCGGACACAGCCACTTCCAAATATAAAGTAAGATCCACCTTATTTTCATTTTAAATTAAAAGGTATAAGGATTTATTTATAAAGAAATGTAATAGGTTTTAAAAGTTTAACAAAATTAAAAGTGTTCATTTGATCAGCCATTCTTGTTTTCATTTACATGCCTCTTGGTAAAAATGTTGGTGATATATTTACTAAATTAATTATAATGTTGCCCTAATTGGCTTAGCTGGGTATAAGCTATTTTGTAATTACATTTCAACTGCATTCTTGATACATCAGGAAAAAGTGCAAAAGTTATGACTTTTACGGTTTAAGAAATTTACCAAGGTGCCTCATCAAATAATTTGAATGACAAATTTTTTTATTGACGATGTGCATCACCACTGGGGTACATAAAGAAACAGTTAAACATAAGGATGTATTTAAATTTTATTAAAATCCTTTTATCTAAGGAGAGGTACATTTGAGATAGGTTTATTAGAAGGTATTACAATTGGAAAAATAATAGAAAATAAAATGTTTTAATTATAACATAAACTATTTAAATTAAATACTCACATTAACAATCTTTTGGTTAGCAGATTACCCCCATCCCCATCTAATGGGCTTGTATTAATTGTTGTTCCCTTCTCTACTAGAATAACATTTTACAGATTTTTTGTACACGGTAAACAAATTTTAACAATTGCAGTTTAATGTTATAAAGCTTCTACAAAACAAATGTTTAACAAGACGATAAATTATATTTTAACTTTTAAGGATGAAAAAGTTTAGAATATACAAATTATTAGAACTTCAGAGTTTTACATGAGTAAATTACTTACAATGACAAAAAACAGAGTGAGATAGACCACATGTATTTTATGACAGTTTCTGTTTGTTTTATCCCTGGAACTATTGCCAAGTTACAGATATAATTTGGAAACATTTTGTATCTTACATATCAAAATTTACATAATATCTAAAATTTTGTAACGTAACATTTAAAACATCGGTTTTTTTAAATGCAAATAAAATTATATATATAACTATTCTATTTTATATATAAATATATATAAAATCATTATTTTATATATATATAATTATTGGGTATATATTATTCGAACATGAACCAATTTTGTTAGGTACCAATGCAACTAAAAACTAAATATGTAACGTGACAACAACCGAAATTCTAAAACGTTTCTAAACACTATTTCAATTTAAACCTCCCTAAAACAGCTACGTAATGAGCGTTTAAAGGTGGGTTAATATAGCTTATCTTTGGTAGGATTAAGAACAAGGGTTTATCATTAATAATTTAAACCGAAACATAGGTTTAAGAATTAGTTTTATGACGAACAATCGTATTACCCGTTTGTGGTAGAAAACATTCTATGTATGAAAAAAGCCTATACCTCAAATGTAAACCCAGTTTTATTCTTTAACAATTTATTTCACATAGAAAACAAGACAATATGGAAAAATATTGATCTCCAACTAAATTATCCATAGACCCAAACTCATCAACGGCAACCATGGAGTGGGAACACTGGCATAGAACATTCACTAACGTTATTCAAGTAACAGAACCAAATGAATCGGAAAAGCTTAAACTACTAATCTATTTTGTAGTGCCTTCGGTATATTTGTATATAAGTGAATGTCTAACTTTTGCCGATGCAATAGCTAATCTAC
Source organism: Allygus modestus (assembly GCA_963675035.1). Classification (NCBI taxonomy): domain Eukaryota; kingdom Metazoa; phylum Arthropoda; class Insecta; order Hemiptera; family Cicadellidae; genus Allygus; species Allygus modestus. The sequence continues at coordinate 89,105,429 of OY776116.1, forward strand.
GCAATCTTTACTGTAAACCCGTAAATAAAGTGTTTGCTCGTCACAAACTGTTCACGCGTCAGCATCAACCAGGAGAGACGGTCGACCAGTACCTAGAAGCATTAAAAAAACTCAGCAAAGACTGTAACTTCAAAGTTACCTCTGCGGAACTGAATAGAGATGACTGTATTAGAGATGCATTTGTAAATGGCCTGCTTGCACTCCACATACACCAAAGATTGCTGGAGAATGTCAAGCTACCTCTGAAAGACGCTTATGAACAGGCACGTTGCTTAGAAAGTGCACAGCAACATACACTCATGTACCAACCTACCTCGAATGTTAACTCGGTTTTAAATCTTAAAACTTCAGAAATACATGATTAAATAAAAACCAGATAACTGTACCTGCTACATCCGTAGTAAAAATTAATGTTTCTTCAGTGGATTCACAAGACATCCAAGAATGACTGTCTTGCGAAAAACTAATACTGAAAGGGTTGTGGTAAAAAGGGGCACTTCGTTAAGAAAGTCTTTAATATAATCTATAATTCGTATGTAAATCTTCTTCTCAAATGGATAACACAAGGTTTAGTTCAAACTCAAAAATAAAACATACGACTTCAGCAATCTAAGGTCAGATCAGTTGTTCATCATGTTACCACACTGGTATTTCTAAAGCTATTGTCTCAATAAATATCAATGGAAGAGAGGCTCAAGCTCTTATTGTCACTGGTAGTACTACTAGTTTCTCAAGCAGTGACTTAGCAAAAACCCTGAAAATAAAAAGTTATTACTCTAAAATCAGTCATGTATCAATAACCTCATCTGGTTAATCTCTAAAACTATAGGTGAATGAAAATTTAATTTACAAGTTATTGGTAGCTTATATGAGAATGTGGTTTTATGCATCTTACCTAATATTTACTGTGATGTGATAGGTCATGATTTACTCAGTCGCCACTATAAACTAGAAATGACAATGGGTGGACCAGAATCACCAAACGCTATAATATCTGTAGCGGCTGCAAACGTACAGCCGGCTACATTATTCGAGCATCTTTCTCCTGATTGTCATCATATTTCAGTTAAATCTCGCCGACATACAGTAATAGATTACAAGTTCATTTCTGCATAAATTGAGTCACTCTTAGATGAAGGAGTGATTGAACCAAGTATCTCTCCTTGGAGAGCTCAGGCTTTTGTCACGAGTTCAGAAAATCAAAAGAGACGCATGGTTATGGACTACTCTAATACCATAAATCGGTTTACAAATATATATGCTTATCCTATCCCAAACCTTGAAGAAATTGTTAGTAAAGTGTCTAAATATAAAGAATTTAGTGCTATAGATTTTTAAAATTACTTATCATCAAATACCAATCAAGTCTGAAGATGGGCTTTTTTCAGCATTTGAGACATGTGGTCAGCTGAACCAGTTTATCAGAATACCAAATGGTGTAACAAATGGAGTCGCTGCACTCCAAAGGTGAACTGAAAATATTAAGGACACATTTGCTTATTTAGATTATATAACGTTGTGTGGGAACACGCAAGTGGAGCATGATAGAAACCTAAACTGGTTAAAGACCACTGCATCTAAATATAACTTGACTATCAACGAAAATAAATGCTCTTTATCAATTAAATCTATTAGTCTTCTTTGATACACTATAAGAAACAAAACTATAAAACCAGACTCAGATCGTATGTTACCTCTAAAGAAATTTCCCTTGCCTACAAATTCATCATCACTCAAAAAGGCTGTAGGTATGTTTTCTCATTTTTCGAGATATATTCCACGGTTTTTGGAGAAGATCAAATTACTAACAACGGGCTCTTTTCCCTATCTATTCAGGCAATAAATGCATTCGATGAACTTAAAAGATAAATTGAAAATGCTTCAATGAGCCCTATAAATCCTGAGCTACCATTCACCGTTGAGACAGACGCTTCGGACTCAATATTAGTGGCAACTCTATCGCAGGATAGTCGCCCTGTGGAATCCTTCTCGAGAGCTCTGAGACACAGTGAGCTAAAAATCTCTTGAAAAGGAAGCTCATGTGATGGTGGAGTCTATCCGAAAATGGAGAAACTATTTTCTGGGCAGACATTTAAAATTAATCACCGACTATAAGTCTGCTTCATTCATGCCTAACACTAAATTATCAGGAAAAATAAAGAATTACAAAATTATGAGATGGAGACTCGAACTGCCATGATACAGCTATGACATTGTATATAGACCTGATAAACTAAATGCAGCTGCTGACAGCCTGTCAAGAGTATGTTATTCGATGACTGACAAAGTGAACAAACTTCAAGAATATTATGAAATAATGTGTCACCCAGGTGAATTTAGGATGTACCATTGGATCCGAAGCAAGAACCTACCATCCTGTCTTGACGAGATGAGACGAATGACTGGATCTTGTAAAGTTTGTTCTCTAGTGAAGCCAAGATTCTTTAAGCACGAAGGAAAGCTAATAAAAGCAACATCTCCATTTGAACGACTTAGCCTGGATTTCAAAAGGCCTCTACCCTCTTCTACGAAAAATCGGTCTATGCTAAAAATCATTGACGAGTACTCACGATTTTAGTTCGCATTTCCGTGCTCTGATATTGCATCTTTGACAGTTTTTACGAAACTAAAACAATTGTTTTCGTTGTTGGTACTCCAAGCTATATCTATTCCGGTTGGGGTTCTTCCTTCATATCACAGGAATTAAAAGAGTTTTTAATTCTAAACGGTTTTGCCTCTAGCCGGACTACTGCGTATAACCCACAATGCAACAGGCAAGTCGAGAGGTATAATGGTACTATTTGGAGAACTGTAGAACTTGCACTTAAGAATGATCGACTTGACGTGACGAAGTGGGAAATTGTTTTGGATAATGCTCTACATTCAATTCGATCCTTACTGTGTACTGCCACCAACTTTATTCCACACGATCGAAACTTTGGACATCCTAGGAGGTCAATAAATGGGATTTCCACACCAATTTGGTTAATGACTCCTGGACGATTGTTAATGAGACGTCCTATCAGACACTCAAATTATTAACCTTGGTCGAGGAGGTGACCCTACTGGAAGGAAACTCTGACTATGCTCATGCACGGTTGCCAGATGGACGTGAGACCACAGTATCAACTCGCAAGTTAGCGCCCTATGAAGAGTCAGGTAATGAAGCAACAGTTAAGGAGAATCACACAACTGAAAAACAACTTGCTACAGATTGACCAGGATGAGCGCCCAGTAGATTCAAATGAAGTCACACAACAAGCCCCATCACAAGTAACAAGATAATTATCAGAAGTAAATCCGACAACTAATCAAGAGTTATTCAAACTCGAGAAGTTGAATTCACGGCGTTTCAACGGCGAAGTTCTCACCCAACCACCATATCTACAAGACTTCAACTTATACTACCTTAGGAGAATGTGGTAGAAAATATTCTATCAGCTGGGAATCTTAATCATTATTCATCCGCTTGTTTATACTTACTGTTCATAACATGCTTTCCATTCCCATCACTAAAATCAAACTGTGTATCTCTTAGTTAGTTTTATTGTGTAAAATAAAGCCTATATCTCAAAGGCAAACTAAGTTTATTCTTTATCGTTTTATTTGATGGTGTTTTTATGTAGTTATGTGATGTGCAACATGTATGCTATAATATTTTATTCTTAGTAAACAGTTTTTCCTCAGAATTATTACAAGTACCTCAGTTTATTTTTATATATAGGATTTTTTATGTTGTGTAATTGCTCAATATATTTTTACGTAACTGCCAAATATTACATCACAAGTGTCTATCCATACGCCAAAGTCGCTCTTTAGTTTGTGTCCAAAGTAAACCATAACAGTATGTAAGCGGATTAATAGTGCTTTGACAACCATAACTTTCCCCGACATAAAACTATTTTAAATAAATTCGTAAGTAGCTAGAGGCAAGTATTTTCTTGTTTTGTACTAACCTAATGTAAATAGCTAAACCCTCGTACAAAAGAAGTATATTATTTAAAATAAAATATTAAGAAGATAGTATGTTTTACCTTCATTTTGCCCAAACATTCTAGTGGATTTATTATTTCGTAGAGGCGGATTGCAATGCATATTCATCGGCAATTTGTGGTCAATGAATACTGATGAGTTTTCCAATCCAAAAATAACAAAACTGTGAAATTCCTTGTGCTTGTGCCGTTTCGGGACAACATAACTTAATAAGTAAACTTTCACGCCGAGTTTTATAAGAAAAAATGTAAATGTACATACAGTATATACGAAAATTGGACCTTGTATTTTACAACAAAAATAATGTATTGCTATTGTTAGGACATTATTTTAAATATTGTAAATAGTTTTGTTAAGCTTAATGCAAGGCTAAGTATAAGACAGGTTTGTTTTACAATCACAGGTATTTAACAAAAATATAAGTGGCCAATCGTTGTAGCCAAGTGTCTGCAGGTGTCGAAGGGCCCTCAGAGCGGCTCAAACAAAGCTTTTGTTGCTGTTACTAGACTCAAAACAGCTCTTGTGAACAACACACTCTTCACCTCGTACTTCTCTATAATATTTATTGGCAGTTTCAACCTATAAAGCTAGGCATATGGTATGATTCTCTTTTAATTTGTTGTACAGTTACTGTCCTGCATAACAAATTACTTGGTTATTCATATTATAAAGAAATAAAAATATCTTAACACTTTTGTATGTGGTAAATCATAACTTGTAAATATCTCAAAATAAATTTTTAGTACATAGATAAAAACATGTTACGTTTAAATTTACACACAAAGGTAAATTTTCAAGATACGATAAATTGAAATATTCATAAATATATTTGTTTATAAATATCTATAGCACACAACTTGACTGATGATAGGATATAGATGGATAACAGAATTATTATTTATCAGGCCAGCTTTCATAATATCCGGGTACTTTTATTATTTAATTCAATTCAAAACATTTATTGTTCAATGGTACAATATTATACATTGTATCGAGGTAGTCACTAACTTAATCTACCTTAACCTATCAAAATCTTAATAACACAAAAACTAAAAATTGCAATTTATTTTCACTACTTATACAATGTTGATTAAAATTACATGTCTGCGTACACTTGCCCCATAAAAATCTCCTACTTTATAAAAATCATTCCCCAAGTGGCGGTGGCGGTGGCCGTCAAAAGTGGCTGGCGGTGGTAGGTGCATCCGGTGCATCCTTGAGGAGTTCTGGCATAGCGTTGTACAGGTGAAGCGCTGCGTGCTCAAACAATGACAGCCGGTGCACGGGATACACCAGGTCCTCTCTGTGACGCTTGTTGTATGTGGGACTGTCTCTGTCATTAAACAAAAATACTTCAGAATATGAGGACCTGCTATGTATAAAGTGAAGGTAACGTTGAAACCTTCAGTGTTTTAAACCAACTTTTTACAGTGATCACGTTTTTAATGCCCGCCAATATCCTATTTGTTTCTGACTTTTGAAACCCCTTAAGGAATAAGGAACGCTTCCCCAGAAATTGACACCATAGCTCATCAAGATAAAAACATAACCATAGTACAACAACAGACACGTATAACTTTCATACCGCCTCAGGACTAAACAGACTGACTTCAACGTTGAACAGAATTTGTCTATGCGATGTTCCCATTTTAAATGTTCATCAATTATTAAACCCAGATATTTTGTGCAGATAGACTATTGGTGTGAATCCTCTGGGCCGGGCGAGTTGGATATTTTTTACTTAAATTTTTTATGAATCAAATAACATCATAGGACACCTTAATCAACCTTAATAATAATTATTAAGAAACCCTAAAACTGACTACTTTTTAGAAACATTCAAATTGTTTTACAATTTCTTAAGAATTTTCGCCTGTAGCTAATATCAATACCTAAAGTATATTTGTAATTTTTCGTTATTAAAATAAGACCGGGGTCCTGATTTTTTTGCTCATTGTAAAATTTTAATGGCATTTATTAATATACTGTTTGTACGTGCAGAACATGTTCGTTTTGCATTTTCCAGAACTTATAAACACGCTTAAGAATAATATTTGTTTTGTAATTTTTAGTTTATTCTGATTATACTAATTACATCATACTAACTAAGTTTATTTATTTCATGTACCAGGCAGTAAATATGAACCATTATTTTCCGTAATATTATTGTACTCGTTGTCATGGCGAGGACTGTAGTCTACAGTCTTAGTGGTTGTTTGTGACTGACTGAGGTTTTACAATAATATAAAACATATACAGTTACAAATAATACAATACAGTTAAAAAGTGCAATAAAAAATATAAACATAAATTAAAGGGGGAAATCTGTGGTAATCTATGAATAATTGATTGAAAGTAATACAATTTCCTGACGGCTGTAAAACTAACCTTGGTGCCCAACTGGTGCAACAGGTTTATTGGTTCTTAAAAACAGCCGCTATAACCTGAATGTTAAACCATACTTAACAATAAGATTCAAAGTTTTGTTTTATTTGCGTTAACCGTAAACCTGTTTAGCCTATTAGCAAACTTCTACAATTTTGAAGATACAACATTTATAATCGCACATTTATTGTGCTTCTTTAAGCAAGCTACTTTGGTGTAATACATAAATTAGCTTAATATAAATAGGGTTGCATCCAGTCCTTATGTTATTGTCTGTTTTTGCGACATAGTTTTATGTATCCATTTACTCTCTGGAATAAACCATCAAAGAAGTTAGTAATCAGTCGTTTTAATGCGATGGAAATAAGTATACAATAGACAAAGAAATTGTATAAATACACAGTGATATTTATTTTTTAACATGCCCAAAATAAATTAGAAAGTCATAAAAATAAAAAAAATAATTATAGAGTAAAATATTTAGATAGTTAAAATTATGCTGTATTTAAATAGTTTTTTTTTTAACTAAATTATAATGGGTTTAAACATGAGATAGCCTGCAAGCTTATTCATTTATTATTTTCCCTGCTCTATATATGTATTAAAGATTTGACATAGTTATTAAAGGTACGTTATAAATTAAATGAATACTTTAACTATTGAAAGTATTTTTACTTAACAATTTCAAATTCATGAAATACGAATGTTATGTCGGTATTTTATAAGTGATTAACGCCTCGGCCAGGAGCTGAAAACTTGTAAGCTGCCATTATTCAGGGTGTTATAAAGGGCCGCCAGATTAAATCGGATTATACAAACCACGAGCCTCGCAATGTTGGCTTTACTATTTAACACAAATATAACTCAAATATTACAGATTAACTGAATTCAGTGATACTAGTTTTCTGTTTGTTGTTGTTGTTTTTTGTTATTTTGTATAGCTAATCACGTGCAAGTTAAAATTGAATTGGATACTACCCTTTTTACAGTAATGAAATATAGTATATATTTTTTAGAACGAGTGCAATCAAATTGTAATGTTGTTTATGTATTTTAAGTTCAAATTTTCAAGCGGCATTATTAGTTTTCCTAACGTATATTATCAGTCAAACCCTTCATTATTTGTAGTGAATTTTGATTTTCAACTAATATCAATTAAATATTGATTGAATAAAACCTATATTAATTTATGGAGTAGATTATTTATTTTAGGGAGTATTAAATATATTTATATGGATCTCTACAACAAAATAAAACTGGTAAAACTTGAAGGAAACTGGTAAACTGGTAAACTGTTAGTTACCTGTTGGCACTGTTAAATACATTTTTATTTATGTTCTCAGTTAGAAAATATAAAAAAGTCCTCTAGCACATGTAAATTAAAAACAAGAATATTAAATTAAACAATAATCTTCTTTAAAATGTAGTAAAATTTTAAAATTACGTTTTGAAAATCCGCTAATTTATTTTGCAATAAAAGAAAACGAATGTTTCAAAATGTCCTTAGTAATTGTGTTAATGTTTTAACCCGTCGAATTTCATAGTTATTACGCAACACTATAAAATTTAACCTCATATTACTTTTTCAATTTACCATATATCAACTATTCACTGCATTATACTTAAAAGCAATGTTATTTGTCTAAGTTATTACTTCATAAGTACAAATTGAAATTCCATTTATAGTCCAGTCGATAGGTTGGGAAAAGTGGGGTTAGGTGGAAAAAGGTCGGAAGTTAACGAAACTTGAGGATGTTGTTCAGGGATGATTAATCAACATTTTCCCAAGTTTTGGACCTCGAGGACCCTGTGCAAAAAAGAGGGGGGGGAAGAAACTTCCAAATTTTCGACAATTTTCCGCTTTTTCCTCATTAACTTTTTTCCCTTAGTTCCTATCGGAAAAGCATAAATTACATTTTTGTAGAGCGTTAAATTTCCTACAATTTGACTGTTCAAACATGTGTGTACGTTTATTCTTTATCAAGAAATAGAAATTTTTTTAAATGTAATTTTAGAAAAATCCACCAAAAAATGCAAAAAAATTCAGAATTTCATCTTATTTTTTTCTATTACACACAAACTTTCACGAAATTTTGTAGTAATTATGGTTCCTGGTTATAAGCACCATCTCTCGATACCCCCATACCCCACCCACCCCTCACTCAGCTGACCAAGGTGGCTTCCTACACCACGGTTTCACACTACCACAATATCACATTATCTTCTACGTATTACACAAATTTTCACAATTCCACTTGATTAGTAGGTAGGTATATATATACTATCATCAACACATCCATCAGTCTGCAAGGTCGTTAGATGTTTCTTTTCTGTCTTCACCCATTTTTGCTTACTAAATTAAGTAGATACTCTGCCGTGTTGCCGCCGCGCCGCGCCGTGTAGCTTACGTGACTGTTCTATGTTATAGTTATATATTAGTTTTAGTATTGTTTGGTTGGTAGCCTACTAGATATGCCCTGCCGGCAAGCTGTTTGCTCACCACGTTCTCGGCATTGTTGGAAACCACATGTTTGAGGTGAAATGTCATTGTTTTGTTTTTATTTGTTTTTATATGTTTCATGTGTAGTTAAGTTACCAGTACATGTTTTAAGTTTGTCCCAGCCGTTTGCTAAATGGGTTAGTAAGATTTATTTTGCTTATGAATCTGAGAATAGTTGCTGAGTCTAGTAAATGCGTAAATTCGATTACATTTTGAATATGGCGTCTACAACTAGTGGATCAGAGTTCTGTTTTATTTGTAAAGCCGGAGTAGAAGCTGATGAACTAACTGTAGTGAAAGCCAGAGGAGTTGCCAGACTGTTGGAGTCTAGTGTAAAAAGGAAACTTTCTGTAAATGAACAGTTCCTACGTGGGTTGAGTGAGGTGAGAGTGCACAGTGCTTGCCAAACAAGGTACAACAATGAGAAATTGATTGCTGCCCTTGCACGTCGTGGATATGACACACCCAAAGCTCCTTCTCCTGTACCTATCCGGCGGTCACAAGTTGCGAAATTCGACTTCGTCAATGCGTGTTTTTTTTGTGAGGAATCTATTACTGATGATTTCAGAGCTAAACAGGCAAAGTTGCCCGTGGAAAGGCGCAATGCTCCGGTCAAAGTGACTCTACCAGAAATGTCTAAAACAATTATCCAAAAGGCTAGGATGCGTGGAGACGAGAAGGGGAAAAGAATAGAAGAACGTATCACCCAGTTGGCCTATTTGAACACTGATTTAGTCGCCGTCAAAGCTGAGTATCACCAAAAGTGCCTTGCAAATTTTTACCATCCACCTAAGTCAGCGCAGAAAAGAGGGTTTCGCCCATCGGCAAGTGTTGACGAGGCAATGCAGGTGATATTTACATACATTGACGAGAACAGTGATGAATGCCAGTTTTCCATTCAGCAGCTGATTGAGCTGATTGAGGAAGACAGTCGACCACACTGCAAAACTGTGAGAAGTCGTCTTCAGACGAAATATGGAGACCAAATCATCATTTCAGATTCAAGGAGAGGGCCTGTTGTCAGTCTGAAGAGAGTTGGTGACAAAATTCTGTACGATAACTGGTACTCTACAGAAAAGAAAGGAGACGCACAGGAAGAAAGACGTCGAATTGTGGAGGCAGCTGGAAAAATAATCTTGGAGGACATACGCTCAACAGTGTTCAACACAGTTGTATATCCACCGATTGACAACTTCTTGGGTAGTGCGCGTACTGCGGTTCCAGAGACGCTGCTTCTTCTACTCCACACCCTGATTTTGACCAACAAACGAGGATCCTTGGACTCTTGGAAAAAGAAATTCCTCGTTCTGGCTCATGCAATCATGGTAGCAGTACGCCCCAAATCTTTTGTATCCTCCATCATGACTGCTGTTTCCGTGTTTGTCTACAAGAAGTTTGCCTCTAAACATCTCCTGAATTTTCTATCTTCCATGGGCCTTTCATCATCTTACGAAGAGGCCAACAGGCTAGAAGGGTCGTACGTGCTGCAAGCTGAAAGTGCCAAAATTGTGGAGTCTGCTGATCCATTCTGTCAGTTCATATTTGACAATGCTGACTTCAATGTTAATACTTTGGATGGACACGACACATTCCACGCAATGGGAGGAATCATGGCTGTGACTCCCCTGAAAGCTGTAGCCCCCGAATGTGAAGTAGCCCGTCTGAAGGTGTCGTCATCAGCCAAAGTCATAGCTGATGCTGGTACAGTAGAGGTGATGTCATACCACCGACCACCAAATTCAGGTCTGAAAACAACTAAAATAGCGGATGTCGACATTAACTATTCACAAGGTGTTATACCCTCACTTGATGACATTGCTTGGCTATATGGGAAAAACTCTGCTTATTCACCTTCAGTCCCTGGGTGGAATGGTTTTATGGAGCTTGGAACCAGTGGTAAAAAGTATGATTGCTCGAAAATAGTTTGCCTCCCATTCATTAATGCTCCACCCAGCGATTATAATACAGTATATACATCTGTTGTGTCTGCTCTAGAAAAGTGTACATTGGTTAAACAGAAAACTTGCATTGTGACTTTTGACCAGCCACTGTACTGGAAGGCACGTGATCTAGTGGCAAATGACACTCAACCGGAGTTGAAGAATGTAGTTGTCAGGTTAGGTGGATTTCACCTGTTAATGTCATTTATGGGGGCGATTGGCACAATCATGGATGGGAGTGGGTTGAAGGAACTGTTTAACACAATTTACGCTACCAACAGTGTCGAAAAAATCATAACCGGACATGCGTACGCCAGGGCTGTTCGCGCTCACATACTGGCACATGCTGCTTTGGCTGGCAAAATATTTGAACACGTTGATTTCACTGAAAAAGACTTGAAAGTGCTAGACCAAGTGCTCAACTTCCCAGATAGATCCATCATCTTGAGGGGAGCAGATGATCCAGACTTCCGTGCTGTGACTGAGCGATTTTCAGAGATGTTGACCACTATTGAAAAAAGAGGGCCAACGGCTGCTCTATGGATTCAGTATTTCCGAATGTGTACGCTGCTCAAGAACTTTATAAAAGCTGAAAGGATGGGTAATTGGAAACTCCATTTAGATTGCGTCAAGGAAATGATACCCTACTTTCATGCTGCTGGACATCTAAATTATGCCAAAAGTGCTCATCTCTATCACCAAGATATGGTCACCCTAAAAGACAGAATGGATCCTCACGAATATATGAGGTTCACCACAGATGGCTACTTTACCATTCGCCGATCTGATAAATTTTGGTCAGGCATCTGGTCCGACATGAGTATTGAGCAGGTCCTCATGCGGGCTATGAAGAGCTATGGAGGACTCACTCGTGGACGCGGTGTAAGTGATTCTGTGCTTTCTAGATGGACATTAGGCATGCTGTGCCTTCAAATCATTTGTGAACAAGTAGAATTGTTCGCTGATGTTCGCTCAGAGACATCTGAACAGCATGTAGACATGAAACCAACTCGAATAGTGAGAGACAACATGGACATTGATAAACTGCTCGCATGGTTCACTGAACACCCCCCATTCCTTCACATCCAGGAGATAGTTTCTTTGAGCACAGGAATCATTGGTCATGACGAAGTGAACTGTCACTTAGCACGAGAGATAGGCATATCATGCATGAAGAAAGTGGTAGGAGGAAATTTTCAAGAATTGAAACTTAAACGGAAGGATAAGGTCGTGACTCTCGCTTCCGTTTCCTGCTCGTTGAAAATTGCTGGTAAAAAATTCACTGTCGATCCTCTAACTCTTTTCCAGCGTATCTGCGTTGCAAAAAAATCTGAAGAAGATCTAAAAGAGCTCTTTAAGTTTGAACTCGCCCCCTTCCCTATATCAATCTTCACAGAGGAAGGAATGCGCAAGGGAACAAAGTCTGCAATGTACTCACTCTTCACTCCCATAGAGAAAGTAAACCTTGGCAACAGGAAATGTAACATAATTGATGGAGGATATCTGTTACATAAAGTGGTGTGGAACAAAACTCCCACAACCACATTTGAGATGCTGTGCTCTACGTACATCAACTACGTGCAGAGACACTTTGGGAGCCAAGTGATTGTTGTATTTGATGGCTACCCCACTAATGCTGGCTATAAAAGCACCAAAGCCGCAGAACGAGCTCGCCGTTCTGCATTACAATCAGCAACCAAAGTCGTGTTCTCCTCGTCTACTATGGTGACTATACCACAAGAAAAGTTCTTGGCAAATGAAAACAATAAGAGCGCATTCATTTCGATGTTGATGACACGAATGGTGGATGCTAGCATAGAAGTGAAGCAGGCATATGAGGACGCCGACGTGATGATCGTCAACACCGCAATATCCAAGGCTAGCGAATTCGACAGCATCGTAATTACTGCTCAAGATATGGACATACTTATTCTGTTGACAGCATTAAGAACTAACACAAATAACATCTATCTTCAGAAAAGTGGAAGAGACAGAGATCTCAGTGTCCTCTACTCACCAAGTTCCTGCTCCTTTCCCCCCAAGGACATACTTTTCCTCCACGCAGTGAGTGGTTGTGATACCACATCAGCTCTGTATGGATTGGGGAAGAAGAAAATTTGCAGCACCTACATGAAGAATACCTCTCTCTCTGGAACAGTAACTCCATTTCTCATACCAAACGCTACTCCTCAGCAGATCAGTGAAGCTGGAGAAAGGTTCCTGGTAGCAGTTTACGGAGGCGATATAGACAATGACAACCTTGACGACCTACGGTATCGATTATTCACACGATCAGTGACAAACACTAAATTACAACTAGCCCGCCTACCACCAACAAGGGATGCAGCCAAGTACCACTCCTTCCGCACTTACCAGCAAGTACAAGCATGGTTAGGTAATGAACTTCTCCCATCAGTTTGGGGCTGGAGCCTCACCACGCGAGGGGTAGGCTTACTACCAATCACGACAACCAGAAATGCTGCGCCAGACGACATCCTCAAGATTGTTTCTTGCAAATGCAGCAAAGGTTGTAACACCGGAGCTTGCAGCTGCAAAAAAGCAGGTCTCCGGTGCTCATCAATGTGCAAGCATTGCACAGGCCACTCCTGCGAAAACGTCCCCGACACTGATTTGAACGAGGATGACTCACTAGACATAGACACATACGACGACGGTGATGATGTCATTGACAACCTTATCGCTCAGGAAGACGTCGAGCTGTCAGAAGCAGAACCAACCACTAAAAAATCCAAACCGTAAAAGTAAAGAGTACAAATCAGTCTAAGACGTTTCTATAGTAATATGACTATTCTATAATAAATGCCTTGTGTATAACTTTATCATTGTTAATTATATTAATTTTTACCACGAAAGGAATACTTTTTTTTAACCTGCCCTGGGATAATTATGTAGGGGGGGGATAGATCCGAAAAGTAACTAATATGAATACCAACATGATGTGAATTTGGTTGGTTTTCATCAGAGAAGAAAATTAGCTTTTGAGAATTGGTGTTGGTTGTGGAAAGGGTGGGTGGTGGGGTGGGGGTGGGTTGGGTATGGGGGTATCCAGAAATGGTGCTTATAACCAGGAACCATAATTACTACAAACTTTCGTGATAGTTTGTGTGTAATAGAAAAAAATAAGATGGGATTCTGAATTTTTTTACATTTTCTGGTGGATTTTTCTAAAATTACATTTAAAAAAAATTCTATTTCTTGATGAAAAATTAACGTACACACAAGTTTGAACTGTCAAAGTGTAGGACATTTAACGTTCTACAAAAATGTAATTTATGCTTTTTCGATAGGAACTAAGGGGAAAAAGTTAATGAGAAAAAAGCGGAAAATTGTCGAAAATTTTGGAAGTTTCTTCCCCCCCTCTTTTTTGCACAGGGTCCTCGAGGTCCAAAACTTGAGAAAATGTTAATTTATCATCCCTTAACAACATCCCAAAGTTTCATTAACTTCCGACCTTTTGCTATCTAAAACTACCTGCCGACTGGACTATTATCAAACATATTATGTAAGCTAGATTACTGGAAATATAATTTAATATTTATTAAAATAAGCGTTTTGGTTAGTTTAAATATCAAATATAAATATATATCTATAAGATGTGTTGTATATCATGGACTCTTAAAATACAATGTTTTTTAATCACCTGCAAAAAAATTGGATTTGCCGAGTTCAAAGATAGATTTACGGAGCATATGTTCCAGTCCCGGAATTTCCCAGCTAACAAAGGAAGAGGACGGCCGTCAACATCTAAAACCCCTCCAAGACTACAATCTGCTACTTGGAGCCATTTCCTAAGGCCAATACCACCAAATTAAGTAAAATACAACCCTTGAAGACGATGCAAAGTCTGCAATGCACGAGGAAAGCGCAGCGACAGTCGGTGGGAGTGTAAGATGTGTATTTTGCGCTTCATCTACCGGACTCTTTTATGACATATAATACGAAATTAAACTTTGCTTGATAGGTAGATAAGTTTATCACATGCCAATTAGTACTTTAGGGCAGTTGTAAAATAAATATACATATGTTTTATAAAAAAATGTCTATAATAATACAAGATTAATTTAAAAACCTTTATTAGTGAATTTCCTATGGAAAGTGAACTATTAGCATGACCCGCATGGTGAAACTTAAGCCCGGGACCACCATAGAAGTTCCTAATGTGACCTCCTGAACACGTTTTGGGGGTTCGTTCAAAATTTTATAAATATATATATATATAGACATATATATATATATATGTGTATATATGTGTATGCACTCTAGCGGTCGCATTTTTTGTCCGATTTACTTCAAATTTGGTAGGGACATTCCTTTTTGTAATCAGTTGGACAAGTTCGTTGGGCAAAACAATCGGAAAACTCTAACCCCCCTTTTTGGGGATTTTAAATTTAGAAATTTGAGTTTTTGGGCCCAAAAAGGGTCAGAAAAGCCCCGGATGTGAAATTAATGAATGAAAACCGGTGGGAATTAGTGTGGCGAAACTTTTAAGCCCTCTCTCGTCATTCTAGCATATACATTTACTGAGTTATTAAAGAAAATGTGTTATTACCAAACACAGTACGTTGTCTTATGGGGGTTTTACTTTAGAAAAGCCTGTTATTCATTTGTTGGTGTACTTTTATCATCCCCAATAACCTCACGCCTACTTTAAAGCCTGACTGGACCTTCTCCTAAGCTTATAATGCGCAAAATTGTATTCCCAGCATTGCAGGTAAATAGAACCAGGAGCATCAAAACAGCCAAAAAATCTATATTTTCAGATTTGAATAAAATTTGGAATAATTGTATGTTTTTAACTGATTTTGAGTTTTTATAGTTTTTTATGTGGAAATTCACTTCCCTCACGTCAGCGTGATGCGTGCGAACTCGTTTTAGCGAATTTCCCCTATAGGGAAGAAGCTATTACCGTAGGTCTCATGGTAAGACTTAAGCCCGAGACCATGATAACTTTTCATTTTGAGGTCCCCAGATGCCAAAAACACCATTCGTTCAAATTTTTATATATGTATATATATATATATATACATGTGTCCGTAAGCACGATAACTCTCGTAAAAAAGCTCTGATGTTAATGAAATTTGGTACAAACCTGTAAAGTACCATTTATTTGAACGGGTTCGAAAACCAGACGAATCGCTCCATCGGAAGGGGGGTTTTGGGGGGTTTTGAACCCCAAAAATGGGTTTTTTGGGGTTTCCACATGTAATTTATATTAAAATCAAATTTTAATTTTCACCATTGAATTCAGCATAAAAAAAAAACAATTTGGTATCTTGATCATTGCTCTACGTCAATTGGTTACTGAGATATTGAAAGTGCTAAACACAGTACGTTGTCTAATGTTATTCTTATGGAGAAAAAGAAAAATTGTATATCTCGCTTATTTATGAACATAAACTGACGAAATTTTGTATATAGCTTCATCTGGTTGTGGTTTATTGTTGTTTGCACAAAATAACAATTTTTCACCTATGGTTCCCGTAGCAGAAAACCTAGGTACTCGGTCCCCATGTTACTCTTATGGAAAATAATTAAAGTGTTATATATCGCTTATCTATGAATGTATATGGATGAAACTTGGTATGTGACTTCACTTAGCTGAGTTCTATTGATATTTTGCATAAAACCCCATTATTTTGTGTTCCTTGTTGCAGCAAACCTGCGTACTCATCCCCAATGTTATTCTTATGGAGAATAATTAATATTTTAAATATCGCTTGTTTGTGAATATATTTCTTATGAATCCTGTTAAGTGGCTTAGTGTGTTATGTTATAATTCATTGGAAATTCGCTGAGTATGCAGGTTTGCTGCGACGGGGGTATTTTTATTGTTACGGTATAGCTGGTCCGACAGACGTTATTTGAAGAATTTTGTTTATAACGATCATAACAGTGTACTTTAAAACAGTAACACTGATTCAAATAGATGAATAATATACTTCAAAGTAGGTAGAACAAATTGTTTTTAATGTTAAGCTATATTAGGTCCACAGGTCGTCACAGTGTTACATTACTATTTATTGTTACCATACTTTTTGTAAGGAAATATGAAATTGTAAAATGTATTTGAACATGATGGAAATTATATTCTTTATGAATAATTTCACGTATGCGTTAGAATAAAATTAATAGTAAAATATATTTTAATAATTGATTTAACCATTTAATTATTGTTTAACATGATAAGATACAGCTGTATATTTTAAAGAAATTAAGGAAAATTGCATCATTCGTGGAAAAAGGTAGTAGCGTGTTAGCAATGATAGATGTCGTGTAACGCTCTCGAAGCTCTAGAGACGGTTTATGGCTTGAAGTTACAGTCACATGCGTAGCCGTAAACATCCACCCAGTAGTAATTCAGCTGTGAGAGAGGGCCACTTCACTGGCTTGGCCATGTCTGAAAATACAAATTGTAAGTTATAACTTTAAAATTACTAGTCAATCACGGATATGAAAGTTGTCCGCTAATAGCATTACTGAGGTACTGAGGTATAATTAAAACTGTATGGACGGACCAGGGAAGTGCGATCTTGGCAATATGTAATACATTATGATTCGCGACCAACTTATTAATAATATACAAGTGATTTGTACTAGGTTAGTACTAGTTAGTACCCAACAACCAAATTGAATACTCACAATGATGATAGGTAAATGAGAGCCCAAAATAGTGCAAAACAAAAAGGTGCAATGTGTAAGGTGGTGAGAAAGGTTTAAACCTTTTTGTTAGTGAATTTCCTTTGGAAAAGTGGACTATTAGCGTGACTATTAGTGAAACTTAAGCCACCATAGAAGTTCCTAACGTCACCCCCTGAACACGTTTAGGGGGTCACTAAAAACTTTTTATATATATTTTAGAATGATCAACAATAAAAGTAAAGATTCAGCAGACAAGAACAAGAAAGATTACAATAAATCTGGAATTTATCAAATCAAATGCGGTAGCTGTGATAATGTTTACATTTGACAAACGAAAAGAAGCTTTATTGTAAGATATAAGAAACACATTCAAGCATACAAGTCCAAAATCTTACAACTATGAAATCAAACCATGCCGATCAACTTTTTAAAACGAATCATAAATATACAAATATCGATGACAATTTAAAAATACTAACATATGAAAGTGACAGAGAAAAAATAAATATGAAAGAAGATTTATGGTTTTATATAAATAATAATAAATGTCAACAACAACTGTTAAATACAACGCACTTAGACCAAGAGAACGCAATATTTGCAAAAATTACTGAAACAATTAATTAAAAATAAGAATTATCTCGAAGAAAAAAATATCAAGAAAATGTTAAAATATACAAAAAAGATTATATACTGTATATAAGAAAAAATATATGATTTACTATTGTCCTGTGTATTTAGGATTTTATACATGTGATAGTTTTTAAATTATATTTTTTTTTGTTTATAGTTTATTAAGGTTATAAATATTTAGACTTGAAAATGAAATAAGAGTTTAAACTAGTCGTCAAAATAAACTAAATGAACTTAAAAAAGGTACTTTGTTTCATTTTTACAATGTTAATAAAAGTATATAAATATATATATTAAAAATTATATAAAAAATATATATATGTATTCGCACTCTAGCGGGCGAAATTTTTTTCCGATTTACTTCAAATTTGGTAGAGACATTCCTGTTTATATTCAGTTGGGCAAATTCTTTGGGAAAAAAATAAAAAAACTCTAACCCTCTTTTTTGTGATTTTAAGATTTCAAGTTTGAGTTTTAGGCCCAAAAAGGGCAGAAAAGCTCCGAATGTACACTTATTGCTCATTAAATTATTGTACGTAAAAAGCCAAAGATTTTAAGCCCTTCCTCATCATTCTAGCACTAGTGCTTACCGAGTTATTAAAAATGTTAATTGTCAAAATGCAGTATGTTGTCTTACGGGGATTTTTCACTGAAAAAGGCTGTTTTTCATATTTTTATGTAGTTTTATCACCTCCAATACCCATATACCAACTTGTTATCCTGACCTGATAATGTACCTTCGTCCTAACCTGATAATATACACCATTGCCATCCTAATAGTCAATTTGATTATAACCAGGAGCATCAGAATAGCCAAAAAATAAAATATTTAAACTTTCCAAAAATAAGTTACCAGTGTTATTTTATGCCCTTTATTAAATTTGTTAAAGGTTTCAATGCGGAAATTCACTTCCCTCACGTCATCGTGCTGCGTGCGATCTCGTTTATTATTTATGTGATCTGGAAAGGTGAAATAAAGTACCAATACACTGAATGCTAAGAACTAAGAATCAATAATCAAGAAAATGTATTCTCTTCATAATACAGTACTGTACATTGAGAATCGGTACGTAAATTAACTTACCTTACACTATAAATTATTATCTTTGGAATATTATGACGGCAAGTTTGATTGTACAAGTTTGATTTTACAGTTTATAATAATTAGAAAGCACGACATTATTTAGGTTTTGCGTGGATCAGTTGTTAAATTATTATTGGTAAGAGATTTCACATCATGGCAGTTTAAACTGTATTTTCGATATCTGTTGTATTATCAATATAATAATTTATGAGTTTTTTGCTGTTTTTACAATAATGGTGTCCTATTGGAAGCTAAAGCGGTAACGAATATAATTGTCTTAAGGTTAAGTTAGATGTATTTGCCAATTTGTTGAAGCCCACTCAACTATTATCACTGCTTACATCTTATCATGGACAGTTAAAACAGTAACGAATTCTGAGATGGAGAAAATGTATCAGTTAACATCATTATTTCATAACAATTAATGTAACCCTTAAAACAATTCACATACGTTGCAGTTGTTGATCATTTAATGGGAGAATACATGTTAGTTTGCGATAAAGTATGGATGTTATGCAAGTGCCCTTGTTTCAGACTGTCGGTTTCAAGTTTCAAGTCACGTGACCGCTTTTTCAATGCTTTGTTGTTCAAGCTACACTTTACCTGCACGTGCTGCGATATACGTGGGTCCCATACTTGCAAATGTTCCTATTATTGTTACATTTTGTAAATACTTATTTTAGTATTTTTAATGTTGTTCATAACCTTACAAAATAAATAAATTAGAACAAAATATTTCATCCAGGTTAATTTATAAATCTAACACTATTGTTGGAGTTATAGATAGGGTCATAGGTTTCAGTTTTACACAAATACACGGTATTTAATGGTAAATTTAAATTTGGTGGCCGTATGAGAGGATTAACATAAAGGGGGTACACTAATTTTAAAATGGCCTACGGTTTATATTGGAAGTAAATTATTTATAATAACTCATTGAAAATAATACGGCTGGAAGATTTTCGAAGATAAATAAAATGTCACTTACGGCAGACCTTATTACCAAATACTTTAAACTATTTAGTTTGGCCATTCTATTTAACTACAGTCCTAAAAGTAAATAGTTCCTTTTGATTGCTATTCACGTTCGCATCAACGGTAAATCATGTGGATTACATAGGTCCTTACGAAATTTTAAAATTAACCTTCTGTTAGGAATAATTTATTCCGACCAGTACTTAGTGGGTAGTAAAAAAACCTTCTCAGTTAAACCATGATTTTGCATGTCAATATTTAAATTGATTTATCTGAAATGTACTTTCAATATAAAAAATAAAGCGGTTAAAGTGTATTTTTGGATATCATCGAAACGAAAACCACACCTGGATGATAATATATTTACTTTACCATAACGCAAGGATAGTTTTATCATACCAGGAAGTTGGGTGTCCTGGCACACCTGGTTCTAATTTGTACCTACTAGTGAATTGTACGAAAGGGAGTGCGGCCGGGGTGAGCCCTGATTCTTCTTGATCGCCCGTGATTCTCTCTGAAATATAGCTATTAACTTAGCAATTCAACTATGTAATTTTTGCCTATGTAATTTCAACTAATTTGCTAACGTTGATTACAATACATATACCTAAATATGGTTTATAGTAAGTTATGGTTCATATCTGACGTTAATACTTGTGTTTTAATGTGAAAAATAAAAAATACCGTATTATTAGATGTAAAAACCATTATATACGAGTCATGAACAAAAACTAACAAAAAAGTAGAGAGGGCTTAAATATTACTAAACAACTTAGGTGGTTATGACTGAATCGCCCAGTTTAAAAAATAAATAACTTTTTTACTATAAAATTAAATTTTTATAAGGTTTGTACCTTGCAGAGCAATATATATTTTGTTGAGTTTAGCTTTATTCATTTTCACTGAATTGGGTCAAGTGATAATTATTGATTAGAACACTTGTAAAGCCTTTACAGTAATTGTTTAATTGTTCTGTGTTGTTCAAAACACTTGTAACAATGATAGTGTAACTAGTTACGGGTATTTGATTTGAATTATTTTTTATGTAACTCCTATATATGAGGGAGGTTGATAAACCATAGAGATTTTATGAATAATAACATGTGTTTTGTCAAACCAACTGTTCTTTACAAATAGCTGATACTAGATTTGAAAAAATTAACGATATGCCTTATTGTACTTTCAAACATACGTTTAATATTTTATTACAACATTAAAATACATTTATCATAAAAACATTACTAATTTTAAAATACAGTTTGTAGATATATTTAATCATACTCACGTATATTATATATACTGATTGATACAGTCACAAGTACAAACGGAAAAAATAGTGTTCTATGACGTAAAAGCACGCTTACACCACAGGAATTATACTGCTCCAGTGGTGTAGTGGGATCTGTTTTTAACTGTTCATAGCAATCAGATTTTAGAAAGGATAAAAGAAATTGAGATTTGAGAGGAAGCTTTAGGAATCATTTAATCAACACAGTGCAATATAATTGCTAAATTCACTTAGTTTGGAAGTTGTTCATGCATCTTTAGTGTATCACGTTTGATAGGACTATTTGCACCATTAACGGAAAATAATTTACATTCCGAATGTCCCCCTAACAAATTATAACCCCAAAATCTTCACTTTGGCTGTACGGTTGGTATAAACATGCACTGAACAGTTAACATATAAATTGTGACTCTTACTCTTTATAATTATTTAGTAATCATAAGTAGACCTCCGGAGAAGATAAACCCGGCCTCTGATTGGTCGAGAGCCGGTCACGTGACCGATGACGTCATCAAGCCCCGCCCCTTTTCCAAGATGGCGGCGTCCACGTGGCTGACCACGTGTTCTAACCTCACTTTTGACCACGTGCGTTAACCTCACTTTTGACCACGTGTTTTTTTCCCGAGCTTTTTCCAAGATGGCGGCGCCCACGTGGACGACTACGTGTTCTAACCTCACTTTTGACCACGTATGTTAACCTAACATTGTACCACCTGTTTTTTCCAAGATGGTGGCGCCCACATGGACGACCACTTGTTCTAACCTCACTTTTGACCAGGTGCTTTTTTCCCGCGCTTTTTCCAAGATGGCGGCGTCCACGTGGCGGGAAACCTTTTTTTTTTGACCACGTGATTCAAGATGACGACCGCTAACCTCAATTTATACCATGTGTTCTAACCTAACTTTCGACCACATGCCGGTATGGCGCGCTTTTTTCAAGATGGTGGAAACCCTCTGAAGTTTTTTCTAGGATCGTCAGTGCTACCAACCAAAGTTTTACTAGGATCGGCAGCTACTCTAAACTAATATAAATAAAAATCTGCCACCAGCCCGTTCCCCTCACCCATCCACTGTTTTATTTCTTCTTCTCCTAATTTGAGTATAATTTTCCTAAAGCCGCTAATATCTCGAAAACGGGATGTCCTAGGGTCGTTTTGACCCCAGAAAACTGCCTACTACGTAGAGTAGGCACTTCAGAGGGGTATCCACTTATATGACAAATCTTAACTAAAATGTTGCGGGTTCCATCTCAAAAATGAAGGGGCAAAATTTCAAAATTAAATATCTTGAGAACGGCTCAGCCGATTTACATGAAACTTAGTGTACAGGTATTTGTTATCATCCTCTAAATCTTGAAAAAAAACCTAAACTCTGTACTGCAGGTGGTATCAAGAGAATTGAAGGAGCTATACTTAGAAATATAATATCTTAAGAAAGGCTGGGCCTATTTGAACGAAACTTGGTGTACTGGTATTTGTTAACCTCCACTACATCTTTAAAAAACCTAAACTCTGTACTGAATGTAGTATTAAAACAATTAATTGAAGGAACTATATTTTGAAATGTAATATCTTAAGAACGGCTGGGTCGATTTAAACTAAACTTGGTATGTATGTACCTGTTAACATCCTCTATATCTTACAAAAACATAAACTCTGTACTGCAAGTAAGTATCAAAACAATTGAAGGAGCTATACTTTGAAATGTAATTTATTTACAACGCATTGGTTTGTGTCGGCCCCTCAATTGTCCTTGTTTAATGTAGGTCCCTCAATTGTCATTGGTTTGAGTTGGTACCTCAATTGTTTTTGGTTTGTGTAGGTCCTTCAATTGTCATTGGTTTGTGTAGGTCCCTCGATTGTCATTGGTTTAAGTAGGTATTTCAATCTTCATTGGTTTGTGTTGTCCCTCAATTGTCTTTGGTTTGTGTAGGTCCCTCAATTGCCTTTGGTTTGTGTAGGTCCCTCAATTGTCATTGGTTAGTGTAGTTCACTCATATGTCATTGGTTTGTGTAGGCCCCTCAATTGTCATTGGTATTTGTAGGTCCCTCAATTACAATTGGTTTGTGTAGGTCCCTCAATCTTCATTGGTTTGTGTAAGTCCCTTAATTGTCATTGGCTTGTGTAGGTCCCTCAAGTTTCATGTGTATGTGTAGGTCCCTCAATAGATATTGGTATGTGTAAGTCTCTCAATTTCCATTGGTTTGTGTAGGTCCCTCAAATGTCATTGGTATGTGTAGTTTCTTCAATTGTCATTGGTATGTGTAGGTCCCTCAACTGTCGCTAGTATGTGTAGGTCCCTCAATTGACATAGGTTTGTGTAGGTCCCCCAATTACAATTGGTGTGTGTGTGTACAGATCTCTCAATTGCCATTGGTAAGTGTAGGTTCCTCAATTGGTATTGGTATGTGTAGGTCCCTCAACAGTCATTGGTAAGTGTGGGTTTCTCAATTGTCATTAGTATGTGAAGGTCCCGCAATTGGTTTGTGAAGGTCCATCAATTGTCATCAGTGTTTGGAGGTCCCTCAATTGCCATTGGTTTGTGTAGGTCCCTCAACCGTCATTGGTTTGTCTAGGTCCCTCAATTATCTTTGGTTAGTGTAGGTACCTTAACTGTCATTGGTTTTTGTAGGTCAATCAATTGTCATTGGTGTTTGGAGTTCCTTCAATAGCCATTGGTTTGTGTAGGTCCATCAATTGTCTTTGGTTTGTGTAGGTCCCTAAATTGTCATCGGTTTGAGTAGGTCCCTCAATAGTCATTGGTGTTTGGAGGTCCCTAAATTGCCATTGGTTTGTGTAGATCCCTCGATTGTCATTGGTTTGTGTAGGTCCCTCAATTGTCTTTGGTTTTTCTTGATCCATCAATTGTATATGGTTTGTGTAGCTCCCTCAATTGCCTTTGGTTTGTGTGGATCTCTCGTTTTTCATTGGTTTGTGTAGGTCCCTCAATTGTCTTTGGTTTGTCTTGATCCATCAATTGTATATGGTTTATGTAGGTCCTTCAATTGTCATTGGTTAGTGTAGGTCCCTCAATTGTCCTTGGTTTGTGTAGGTCCCTCAATTGTCATTGGTTTGTGTAGGTCCCTCAATCGTCTTTGGTTTGAGTAGGTCCCCCAACTGTCATTGGGTTGTGTAGGTCCCTCAATTGCCATTGGTTTGTGTAAGTCCCTCAATTGTCATTGGCTTGTGTAGGTCCCTCAATTGTCATTGGTTTAGTAAGTCCCTCAATTGTCATTGGTGTTTGGAGGTCCCTCAATTGCCATTGGTTTGTGTAGATCCCTCAATTGTCATTGGCTTGTGTAGGTCCCTCAAGTGTCATTGGTTGGTCTTGGTCCCTCAGCTGTATTTGGTTTGTGTAGGTCCTTCAATTTTCATTGGTTAGTGTAGGTCCCTCAATTTACCTTGGTTTGTGTAGGTACCTAAAATTGTCATTGGTTTGTGTAGGTCCCTCAATTGTCATTGGTTACTGTAGGCCTCTCAATTGTCAATGGTTTGTGTAGGTCCCTCATATATCATTGGTTTGTGTAGGCCCCTCAATTGTCATTGGCATGTTTAGTTCCCTCAAGTGTCATGTGTATGTGTAGGTCCCTAATGGTCATTGGTATTTTTGGGTCCCTCAATTTTCATTGGTTTGTGTAGGTCCCTCAATTATCATTGGTATGTGTAGGTCCTTCAATTGTCATTGGTATGTGTAGGTCCCTCAACTGCCGTTAGTATGTGTAGGTCGCTCAATTGACACAGGTTTGTGTCATTGGTTAGTGTAGGTCCCTCAACTGCCACTGGTTTTTGTAGGTTCCTCAATTACCATTGGTATGTGTAGATCCCTCAATTGCGATTGGTTAGTATAGGTTTCTCGATTGGCATTGGTATCTATCTGTAGGTCCCTGAATAGTCACTGGTATGTCTGGGCCTCTCAATTGTCATTAGTATGTGAAGGTCCATAAATTGCAATTCGGTGTTTGGAGGTCCCTCAATTGTCTTTGATTTGTGTAGGTCCCTCAATATTTACTGGTATGTGTAGGCCGCTCAGTTTTCATTGGGTTGTGTAGGTTCCACAATTGTCATTGGTGTGTGGAGCTCCCTCAATAGTCATTGGTTTGTATAGGTCCCTCAATTGTCATAGGTTTATGTAGAACCCTAAATTGTCATTGTTGTTTGGAGGTCCCTCAATTGTCATTGGTATGTGTAGGTCCCTCAATTGGAATTTTTTTGTGTAGGTCCCTCGATTATCATTGGATCGTTTAGGTCTCCAATCTTCAATGGTTTGTGTCGGTCCGTCAGCTATCATTGTTTTGTGTAGGTCTCTATATTGTCATTGAATTGTGGAGGTCCCTCAATTGTCATTTTTATGTGTAGGTATCTCAATTTTCATTGGTTAGTGTAGGTCCCTCAACTGCCACTGGGTTTTTTAGGTCTCTCAATTGTCACTGGTTTGTCCTGGTCCCTCGATTTTCATTAGTTTGTGTTTGTTGTTGTTTTGTTTTGTAATGCACGCATTTTTTTACTTTTGCTTTTTTCAATTTTATTTTATTTTTTATTTGCTGAAAATATTTACAAATATACCTAACCTTAGCTGGCTCAAATTAACCTAAGCACTGCTTCAATTTTATTATTTTTGATTTGCTGAAGTTTTTACAAATAAACCTAACCTTAGCTATATTAAATTAACCTTTTTATATTAAAAGAGGGCATGTCTAACTGATTGCGTCGGTTGGCATGAACAGACGATTATACCATCCTTGGTCTCTTTCTGATAACTTTCGGGAGTTCCCGGAAATGTTCGTGAAAGTCCGTTATAATTCGGGTGATTTCGGCTTCTTTTTACAACTCCTGTCCTGTAAATTTGGTTAATCTTGTGTTTTTCTTCAGATAGGTTTCTGACTTGAAACTGCTTGAACATAAAAATGTGCACTCCACTGTCAACACTAAGCGCTTCTAAGACTGTTTTTAGTAAAAGATTCGGGCTGTATCGTAAGAAGACAACATTTGTAATTACTTCACCGCCTAGTGGTGTAAGTGATATTGAATGGTTGGAAAAAGGCATAGAGCATATAATCGACTATGCCAAAGAAGATTCATCAGAAAACGATAAGATTGGTTTCACATTCAGTAGCCCTCATTTTCAAGGCAGTGACGCATATGTGGCCTTCAAGCCTGCTCAGCACGTTATTGCTAATGATCTGCTCCATGTAGTTGGGGGTCTTATGCATAGCAATAGAGATAAAGGTGCCTCGTGGAGTGATAAAATCACCGTAGACGTAACTCGAGTAAGAACACCTATTATGGTTTCCGCTATAGATTCACTTGAACGGAACTAAATCAGAAAAGTTACCCCCTAGGATCTCCAAAAATCGACACCTGCGAGCCGATACCGAGGAATTCCGACGATTACGACTCTTTTAAGAATTATTGTAAAATAAAAGAAGTGTAGTCTGGATTGACAACGCTGATGACCTGAGTTTACTAAAGGCGATAGTTGTGGGTAAAGCCAAGCTTAAGAATGACCCTGAATATGAACTTATCCGCAAAAACAGAAAAAACCGACAATCTCTTAAGGCTAAGATTCTCCTGAATAAAGCAAAATTAAGACTACCTATTAAGGTGTTCGGTCTTAGTGAACTCAGGTTACTGCAAGCACACCTGAAGAAATATAATCTTAAAGTATACCAGTACATACCTGGAGGATATGAATTAGCGTTCGATGGTACAAATTCTAGTGTTAAACATGATATAAAACTAATTCGTTGTAATGGACATTACAATGTGATTGTAAAATGAGTTTGTCAATTTTGAGGGTAACGCAATCCAAATCCAAACCCAGCCTCGACACATCCCAAACCCCGTCCAACCCAAAAGCAATTCTTTTCACACCCAGCCACAATATATTTAACAATCTTCCAGGTAAAATGGCACGGCCATTATGATTGTGTTCGTGAGCTTAATCGGGTGTTTCCGCCGTTCTTAGACTCTTCAGATGATATTCGGGGATGTTCCCGGATGTGCTCTTTTATCTTCGTTATCATTCAGGTATTTTGGCTTTTTCTGCAACTATTGTCCTATTCATCTGGGTAGTCACGTGTTTCATCTCAGTTAGATGTCTGATGTTAAGTTTAATAAGACGGAAAAATGAGTACCCTTCCGTCAATAATAAGCACTGCCGAGCCAGTTTTTAACAAGACATTCGGAATGTGTCGTAGGAAGATACAATCTTTCAATTACTCCCCCACCTAGTGGTGTGAGTGATGTTCAATGGTTGGTAAAAGGTATTGAGCATTTGATCAACTATATCAAAGAAGATTCGTCGGCAAACAACATGATTGGATTAATTTTCAGAAACCCTCATTTTCAAGGGAACGACGCTTATGTGGCTTTTAAGCCTGTTCTAAATATGTTTGCTAATGAGCTGCTCCAAGTAGTTAGTAGTCTTATGCAAAGGAAAAGAGTTAAAGGTGTCTATTGGAATTATATAATAACCGTTAAAGTAACTCAAGTTGAAGTAAAGTAAGAAAAGTAGTACAATATCCGCTAGGGATTCATAAAATAATAAAAACAAACAAATCAACACCATGTCTTTTGCGGTTTTTTCAAGGTGACGGTAAGACAGAAGTTTGAGTTCCTCTGAGGGTGATTAGTAACGGGAAGGGGTGCTTGGCATTCGGTTGAGGGCTCCTCCGTGATGGCTTGAACGGACTTTCAGTGGTCCCTAAGTAGTTATAAGTAGCATACCTCTACGGGTGTTTAGTAAAGGGGCGGGGTTGCTCGAAATTTGGCTGAGGGTAACCCCGTGATGGCTTGAACGGACTTGTGGAGGTTGTAAATAAT
This sequence comes from Allygus modestus, assembly GCA_963675035.1. Classification (NCBI taxonomy): domain Eukaryota; kingdom Metazoa; phylum Arthropoda; class Insecta; order Hemiptera; family Cicadellidae; genus Allygus; species Allygus modestus. The sequence goes on from OY776116.1 coordinate 89,133,709, forward strand.
AGTACAATTTACCAGCAAGAAGGGTGGTAGCAATTTGCCTTGGTTTGGCTACCACCGTAAGTGGGCGATGTTGGGGCCCCTTACCCCAGAGGTTAGGACTACTGGTGAAGCTCTGGGTAACCAAAAAGAACGTACCGGAACCCTACAGCCTGACCTACACGGTCTACTGTGGTGTGGAAACTTGGGTAAAACCACGTGGGAGGTAGTATTCTGTTAAGAAGTGGTTGTCACCCAATCATATGCAGGAGACGTATGGTACTCTTACAGTACGATACCACGTGTAACAAGGGGCGGAAGAGTTCCTAATTTTAGTTAAGATCATTATCGTGACTTTGGTCTCGTTCGAAGAGTGAGATTATGCCTACTGGGGGAAATCACTACAGTAGAAAATACACGGTGATTCTACGGCCTGAATTACGTAGTTTACTGTGCTATGGAAGCTTAGATCGCCTATGTGTAATAAGTATTATGCCATGAAGTGGTTGTTATTACAAATTGAGATTGTGAACGAGCCATCGTAAATCATATGTATTTATAGTTTATTTTTAACGTAGCTTCTGAGCTAGTCTTACGACATTAAAGCTAGTTTTGGACAACGTGACAAATCTCTTTTTTGAGTGTTCAAAAACAGTACCGTACTTGGATGGGAAACTTAGAGCAATAACTAGACATATCATAATATTGGTTGAACACAACAAAGTTAAAGTTACTGTTAGCTCATTAGATTATACACTAATTTAAGGTAAGTATACATGTCTCCCATTTGCTGCTAAGTAAACCAATGATAATAATAGATGGGTTGATGATGAGCTGATTGAAACATATTTTAAAAACGTATCTAAGATCTTAAACAGAAATATTTTGATTTTTTTGGGTCTCATACTACTTAGGCTTTTAAGTTGTTACCACTAGAGGACATTAATGATGTTTTAGTAAATTTGAAAATTAACATATTTAGATTTTATTTCCTATGTGTAAACAACACTGACAATCCTGGTCAATTGGTTAGTGGTTCCCATTAGTCACTTTGTTTCTTGACAGTTTTAATAGACGTACATAATATTTTGATTAAGAAGGGCTTTAATCAAAACAGCTCAAAACTTATAGAAACCCTTGGTTTGCCTGAGAGTGTTAATATGATGTTGACCGTTTCCATCAAAGAAATAACTATTAATGTGGTTTTAATAAAATGTTAGATGTTACGTTTATTTTGTATTATTACTGAATTCCAGAGATTAAAATTTCTTTCCTGAAATGATGTTTTAATTCTTAGCTTTATTTCCAAGGTTAACTTCAATATTATCAGTTTTTAAGTGTTTACAGTAGTACAATATCAGCTGAAGAAAACAGAATCAGCCTCTTGGAATTTCACCCATCGATAAAGGTATGTAAGTCCCAAGGCAACAATACCACTTGATCGTCTCAACTTTGAAAACAGAATCCGTTTACAGATCCCCGAGAAGTCATAGGACTCCCATCTGTGTTCTGGAAATCTCGTGATTATTTCTCAGGAAACGCTATATAGTATAATCTACAAAAATAGGTACCAAACTGAGAACCAAGTTAGTCAATAAGCCTTTGAAAATGTTCAAAAGACCTGTATTTGGTGTTAAGTATAATAATAATGTTATATAAATTAGTGCAAAACCCACTGACACTGCTTTGAATCCCGGCACGTCTGTCAATACTCTTGTGACGGATATGGGAAAGAGCGTACCTGTAGTAGATTGTAGCGTTAGTTTAAGTGTAGATGGTGAAAAGGGAACTAAACCGAAGATAAGATTTCTTAATGGTTGTCATGGAAGGGTATAACAGGTATATAATGGTTGTATAACAGGTATTTTAATCATTGTCATGTTACGGGCTTAACTAAACCTATTGGGATTGTTGTAAATTTAACTGAGATATAGGTAGTGACGTACAAGATATGGGTATAAAATACTGCATTATAGCAATCGAACATGTCAGTGATTATATAATTAGCCATTTAAGTGGGTTTCTTGTAAAAAAAACAAACAACAGAAGTTATTGTAGCTGACATTCCTTCTAGGCACAACCAACCTTCCTTCAACTAAATTATATATAAGTTAAGAAATTTACAGGCTAGTTGTACAGTATCGTCAAGAGATATTCTTACTTTTGAGCAAACTGGCACACTCAAACTTTATATTAGGGCTGTTTTCATTTTAGCTTTAGGGTTAGCGAAATACAGTAAGTCTAATAGATGAATTATGTCCCATAATGGGAAAAGACTGAATTGTTCAATATCTGGTTATACTACGGTCTCTAGCTACAACCGTTCTACAGTGTAAAAAGCTGCCGTTTGTATTTTGGTACAAGAGTGTGTTACATTTGATAACTATCGACCTTACAAGATCTTGTAGTGAAGTATATTCTGAATTCGCCTTTTACTTGGAGGCTGTGTCTTATATTATTCAAGCTGCTTGTAGACCTACTCGCATAACCGGTGTATGGATATAGTATGGATCAGGGTTTTGAATATCTCCATGACACAAACCAATTTTAACTGTGGGGCCTTCACATACTAATGACAATTGAGGGTCCTACATAACCAATAAAATTTAGGGTCCTACACAAACCAATGACGATTGGGGGTCCTATAGAAACCGATGACTATTGAGCGACCTACACAAACCAATAGTAATTGAGGGACATCCAAACACCAACGACAATTGGCGGACCTACACAAGCCAATTGCAATTTGGGACCTTAACCTACTAATGACAATTTAGGGTCCTACATAATCGTATGGCGTTTGAGGGACCTACGCAAACCAATGCCAACTGTGGGACCTACACAAACCATTAACAATTGAGAGACCTACACATACCAATGACAATTGAGGGAACAACACCAACCAATGACAATTGAGGGACCAACACATACCAATGACGATTGAGGGACCAACACCAACCAATGACAATTGAGGGACCAACACATACCAATGACTATTGAGGGATCAACACATAACAATGCCAATTGAGGGACCTACACAAATCAATAAAAATTGAGGGACGTAAAAATACCAATGCCATTTGAGGGACCTACACAAACCTATGTCAATTGAAGGACCTGCACATACCAATGACAATTGAGGGACCTAAGCAAACCAATGGAAATTGAGGGAGCAACTCCAACCAATGAAAATTGAGGGATCTACAAAAACCAATGAACATTGAGGGGCCAATACATACCGATGACAATTGAGGGAACTACACATACTAATGAAAATGGAGGGAACTACACAAACCAATGGAAACTGAGCGACCTACACAAACCAATGACAATTGAGGGACCTACACAAACCATTGACAATTGAGGGACTTACACATACCAATGACCATTGAGGGACCTACACAAACCGGTGACACTTGAGGGACCTACACAAACCAATGCAAATTAAGGGCCCTACACAAACTAATGATAATTGAGGGACCTCCAAACACCAATGACAATTGATGGACCTACACAAACCAATGGCAAATGAGAGACCTACACAAAGCAATGACAGCTGAGGGACCGACACAAACCATTGACGATTGGAGACCTACACGTGCCAATGATAATTGAGGGACCTACACAAAACAATTGCAATTGAGGGACCTACACAAACCAATTAAAATGTTAGGGACCTACACAAACCAATGACAGTTGCGACACCTACACGAAACAATGGCAATTGAGGGACCTCCAAACGACAATTTAGAACCTATGACAATTGAGGGACCTATACAAACCAATGACCATTGAGGTACCTACACAAACCAATGACAATTGTGGAACCTACACAACCTAATGACAATTGAGTGACCTACACATACCAATAAATATTGAAGGACCAACACAAACTAATGAAAATCGAGGGACCTAGACAAACGAATGACAATTGAGGGACCTTAAAAACCTAGTGGCAGTTGAGGGATCTACACTAACCAATGACAATTGAGAGACCTACAAATAAAAATGACAATTGAGGGACCTACACAATTCAATGACAATATAGAGACCTACACAAAACAATGACAGCTGACGGACCGACACAAACCATTAAAGATTGGAGACCTAAACGATCCAATAATAATCGAGGGACCTACACAAAACAATTATAATTGAGGGACCTACACATACCAATGACAATTGCGGGACCTCCAAACAACAATGACAATTTAGGGTTCTACATAAACCTATGACAATTGAGGGACCTACACAAACCAATGACAATTGTGGAACCTACACAACCTAACGACAATTGAGTGACCTACACATACCAATAAATATTGAAGGACCAACACAAACTAATGAAAATCGAGGGACCTAGACAAACGAATGACAATTGAGGGACCTTAAAAACCTAGTGGCAGTTGAGGGATCTACACTAACCAATGACAATTGAGAGACCTACAAATAAAAATGACAATTGAGGGACCTACACAATTCAATGACAATATAGAGACCTACACAAAACAATGACAGCTGACGGACCGACACAAACCATTAAAGATTGGAGACCTAAACGATCCAATAATAATCGAGGGACCTACACAAAACAATTATAATTGAGGGACCTACACATACCAATGACAATTGAGGTACCTCCAAACAACAATGACAATTTAGGGTTCTACATAAACCTATGACAATTGAGGGACCTATACAAACCAATGACTATTGAGGGAGCTCCACTCACCGATGACAATTGTGGAACCTACACAACCCACTGACAACTGAGCGGCCTACACATACCAGTAAATATTGAGGGACCAACACAAACTAATGAAAATTGAAGGACCTAGACAAACCAATGACAATTGAGGGACCTATACTAACCAATGACAATTGAGAAACCTACACATACCAATGACAATTGAGGGACCTACATAATTCTATGACAATCTAGAGACCTACACAAACTAATGACTATTGAGGGACCTACACAAACCAAAGACAATTGAGGGACCTCCAAACAGCGAATTGCAATTTATGGACCTTCACATACTAATGACAATTGAGAGGCCCACACATACCAATGACTATTCAGGGACCTACAGATAGATACCAATGCCAATCGAGGAACCTACACTAACCAATGGCAATTGAGGGATCTACACATACCAATGGTAATTGAGGAACCTACAAAAACCAGTGGCAGTTGAGGGACCTACACTAACCAATGACACGAACCTGTGTCAATTGAGCGGCCTACACATACTAACGGCAGTTGAAGGACCTACACATACCAATGACAATTGAAGGACCTACACATACCAATGAGAATTGAGGGACCTACACAAACCAATGGAAATTGAGGGACCCAAAAATACCAATGACCATTAGGGACCTACACATACACATGACACTTGAGGGAACTAAACATGCCAATGACATTTGAGGGGCCTACAAAAACCAATGATATATGAGAGACATACACAAACCATTGACAATTGAGAGGCCTACAGTAACCATTGACAATTGACGGACCTACACAAACCAAGGATAATTTTAGGAACCTACACAAACCAAGGTAAATTGAGGGACCTACACTAACCAATGATAATTGAAGGACCTACACAAATCAAATACAGCTGAGGGACCAAGACCAACCAATGACACTTGAGGGACCTACACAAGCCAATGACAATTGAGGGATCTACACAAACCAATGGCAATTGAGGGACCTCCAAACACCAATGAAAATTGAGGGACTTACTAAAACCAATGACAATTGAGGGACTTACACAAACCAAGGGCAATTGAGGGACCTACACAACCCAATGACAGTTGGGGGACCTAATCAAACCAAAGACAATTGAGGGACCTACACAAAGCAATGACAATTGAGGGACCTACACAAACCAAGGACAATTGAGGGACCTACACTAACCAATGACAATTGGAGGACCTACATAAACCATATACAATTGATGGATCAAGACAAACCAAAGACAATTGAGGGACCTACTCAAACCAATGAAAATCGAGAGATCTACACAAACCAAAGGCAATTGAGGGACCTACACAAACCATATACAATTGATGGATCAAGAAAAACCAAAGACAATTGAGGGACCTACACAAACCAATGACAATCGAGGGATCTATACAAACCAATGGCAGTTAAGGAACCTCCAAACACCAATGACTGTTGAGGGACCTATTCAAACCGATGACAATTTAGGGACCTACACAAACCAAAGACAATTGATGGACCTACACAAACCAATGGCTATTGAGGGAACTCCAAACACCAATGACAATTGATTGACCTACAAAAACCAATGACAATTAAGGTACCTACACTAACCAAAGATAATTGAGGGACCTAGACAAACCAATGACGGTTGAGGGACCTACACAAACCAATGGCAATTGAGGGACCTCCAAACACTGATGACAATTGATGGACCTTCACAAACCAATTGCGGGACCTTTACCTACTAATGACAATTGAGAAACCCACACTTACCAATGACTGTTGAGGGACCTACACATACCAATATCAATTGAGGAACCTACACATACCAATGGCAATTGAGGGATCTGCACACACACACATCAATGCTAATTGAGGGACCTACACAAACCTATGTCAATTGAGGAACCTACACATACTAGCGACAGTTGAGGGACCTACACATACCAATGACAATTGAAGAACCTACACATACCAATGACAATTGAAGAAAATACACATACCAATGACATTTGAGGGACCTACACAAACCAATGGAAATTGAGAGACTTACACATACCAATATCTAGTGAGGGACCTACACATACACATGAAACTTGAGGGACCTACACAAGCCAATTACAATTGAGGGACTTACACAAACCAATGAAGATTGAGGGACCTACACAAACCAATTGCAATTGAGGGACCTACAAATACCAATGACAATTGAGGGGCCTACACAAACCAATGACATATGAGTGAACTACACTAACCAATGACAATTGAGGGACCTACACAAACCAAAGGCAATTGAGGGACCTACACAAACCAAAGACAATTGAGGGACAACACAAACCAATGAATATTGAAATACCTACTTAAACAAATGACAATTGAGGAACCTACACAAACCAATGACAATTGAAGGACCTACACAAACCAAAAACAATTAAGGTACCAACTCAAACCAATGACAATTGAGGGACCTACATAAAACAAGGACAATTGAGGGACCCACACAAACCAATGCGTTGTAAATAAATTACATTTTAAATTATAGCTCCTTCAATTGGTTTGATACTTACTTGCAGTACAGAGTTTATGTTTTTGTCAGATATAGAGGAAGTTAACAGGTACATACATACCAAGTTTAGTTTAAATCGACCCAGTTGTTATTAAGATATTACATTTCAAAATATAGTTCCTTCAATTAATTGTTTTAATACTACATTCAGTACAGAGGTTAGGTTTTTTAAAGATGTAGTGGAGGTTAACAAATACCAGTACACCAAGTTTCGTTCAAATAGGCCCAGCCTTTCTTAAGATATTATATTTCTAAGTATAGCTCCTTCAATTCCTTTGATACCACCTGCAGTACAGCGTTTAGGTTTTTTTAAAGATGTAGAAGATGATGACAAATACCTGTACACTAAGTTTCATGTAAATCGGCTGAGCCGTTCTCAAGATATTTAATTTTGAAATGTTGCCCCTTCATTTTTTGAGATGCAACCCGCAACATTTTAGTTAAGATTTTTCATATAGGTGGATACCCCTTTGAAGTGCCTACACTACGTGGTAGGCAGTTTTCTGGGGTCAAAACGACCCTAGGACTTCCCGTTTTCGAGATATTAGCGGTTTTAGGAAAATTATACTCAAAAAGAGGAGAAGAAGAAATAAAACAGTGGATGGGTGAGGGGAACGGGCTGGTGGCAGATTTTTATGTATATTAGTTTAGAGTAGCTGCCGATCCTAGTGAGAACTTTGGCTGGTAACACTGACGATCCTAGAAAATACTTCAGAGGGTTTCCACCATCTTGAAAAAAGCGCGCCATACCGGCATGTGGTCAAAAGTTAGGTTGGAACACATGGTATACATTGAGGTTAGCGGTCGTCATCTTGAACCACGTGGTCAAAAAAAAGGTTTCCCGCCACGTGGACGCCGCCATCTTGAAAAAGCGCGGGAAAAAAGCACCTGGTCAAAAGTGAGGTTAGAACACGTGGTCGTCCATGTGGGCGCCACCATCTTGGAAAAAACACGTGGTACAATGTTAGGTTAACATACGTGGTCAAAAGTGAGGTTATAACACGTAGTCGTCCACGTGGGCGCCGCCATCTTGGAAAAAGCGCGGGAAAAAAACACGTGGTCAAAAGTGAGGTTAACGCACGTGGTCAAAAGTGAGGTTAGAACACGTGGTCAGCCACGTGGACGCCGCCATCTTGGAAAAGGGGCGGGGCTTGATGACGTCATCGGTCACGTGACCGGCTCTCGACCAATCAGAGGCCGGGTTTATCTTCTCCAGAGGTCTACTAGCATATGTCTACATATTTTTAATAAACAAGCTAGCTATTTTAACTTGTTAATATAGCCTAAACATTCTTGAAAGTACAACCTTTTATACCTTTTGATATCCACCAAAATAAATGTTTGGCCTTTTAAAAAAGGGAAAAGGTATTTATTTTATTTTGTTTTTCATCTTCAGTGGGAAACCCATTATATTCAATTATCAATAATTATATCACATGCAGATGTCTTAAAAATCCAACACATTGGTGTAATACTATAACAACAATATTTTAACCAACGACAACAAATACAATAGTACAATTATAATTCAAAAACAGTTGACATATAAATATGATGATAGTATTAATCAATACAACAACGATCACAGAATAATAAGCAAACATTCAAACAAACAAGTAGATGAGTCACTACCATACACAAGTTAAATATTTAAATATACGAGCTATAACTGGCAGAAATTATAATACCAAAAGACTAATAGCAATAAAACAAACAAATCAACTACTAATTACTTATTCATGCCAATATTCAAGTAATTCAATAAAATGAACATTGCATTACAACAATTCCAAAAACACCATGAAATAATTTAACAATAAACCAAAACCAGCCAGCAATAATTAAATCAGATTTTTGATCACATTCAATGTAAGAAAACAAGTGATCTTCTCCTTAGAACATCAGTACTACAAATTTTTCTCTTACTACATTTTTGGTACCTCAAAATATAATAAACAACTAGAACAATGTCATGATTTAATACATTTCACTTACAGTATTAGTTATCTTTAATGCGTAAATAACAAATTTAAAACGAAGATTCCGAATTTGTTTTGTGATTATCTAACAATCTCAATTTTTATTATTTGGTCAATCATTATCTGACCAATCGGCGGTTGTTTAATCAGGCAGGCAATAAATTATATTGCAAGGCAACGGGTCGGTCAGCTTTTGTGTATGTGATAATTTTTTATTTTGTGTATGAATAATACGTATTTTTACAGATGTTCTATGGAAAAGTATTTAGTTAAAAGTTACTTATCAATTTAAGGGAATAAAATGGATTAAAATATTTTTTAAATTATAACTTGAAAAGTTTGTATGGCAGATACTATATATTTAGGTGAGTTCCGATTTATCTTACAATTTAAATAATATATGAAAGTAGCATACTGAAACATAATAAGTAAATTGCATGGGTCGACACTAATTTTAAATAGATATTTAAGTTGAGTATTACGTGAGAGGGATACATAGCAGATCATGATTAATATTCATGACATTCTTAGCACGGAAGATGTGTGACTTCTCAGCTTTGATGGTGAAGTTTTCTTTGCACATTTACTAATCTTGAAATCCTTCAAAAATTTATAACCCAAAATCTAATATTTTTAAATATAAAATGATTGTAGTTTTACTAAATGGACAATTACTTAAATTTATTTACTTTAATATAAACGCATAACAGTAATACGATGTTTAATAGGTTATTATCCATGACTGGGTTTATAATTTAGTCCAGCTGAGATATACTTAACTTTTTCAGTTTCTTACTTTCTTTACATTGTAACAATCAAAACTTACTTCTCAAAAATTATAACAAAATAAGTGAGAAATCTTCTAAATTTCCACGAACCTTTAATCGATAAAAAATAGTACTTTCCAGCCGAATTGTTGTTGTTTTAATTGTCTGGACCCAAACACTTTATTCCATTAAATGATTAAGAGTTTTTACTAAACCAACCAAAAATTAATTTTGCACCCATTTTCATAACTAATCGCACGTTGTTCATAAAATAAAATGAACAAATTTTACTTGAAGTCAAACTAAGCTCTGAAATATATAATGCACTTGTTATTATCATATAAAGTACACAATTTAAATATGTACAAAGGTACAGCAATTTATAATGTTTTTACGATGTTAGATTAATATTAGCAGATTAGGACTTCAAATCACTAATTCCAAGTACCATCATACTCAATAATCAACACTTTACAGCAATTTAATCAAAGCTCACTTTCACTAATCTGTTTTATGTTTCCCTGATAAACTACATGTTTATCGTTTAATAAGTTCGCTATTCTTGACTAATCTACAGCATTATCTGCATACAACAGCGTGTTTAATGTACAGTTGCTTTTCAGTTTTTTACAACTGATACGAATTTTGTAACAACTAAACATTATGTGAGTATAATGACAAAATACAAAAGAATGTAAGTAAATTGAATAATGTTTAACATTAATAAATAGCATAACTTTCTTTTATTCTTTTAGTATCCCTTCAACTTTCTTACAGATATAAAAACAATTTGATTCAGTAACATCTACCAAGAGCAGCAACCTTTATACATGATTCAATTGATTGTATTTTCAAAAGTTGTTAACTTGGAACATTGAGTATTTTTAATTTTAAAACAGGTTAGTTATTTGAAATGAAATACAATTTTAAGATACACATAAATTACGTCTTTTTTGTTTTTAGTACTAACAATTACAACTAAATTATTTCGTATGCAAAAATATTGTTACCAACCAAATAATTACTATAACTAAATATTGTTCTTCGTAAAGAAGTAATTTTAGTTTGAAATGTTTCTGATATCATTCGCAGTCATGTTTAAGCCATTCGTCTGCGGTAGAGAACCCCTTCCCGGCCATTACAACTTTTTAAAATTTTCTCTCACACATTTCAGTGATACGCATTATAAATATAGAATAGATAATATTATTTAATTTATTCTTCATATTAATACTGCACTTATAGCGCTATAACTACCACGTATAATCGTTATAGCGTTAGTTATCGCGTATAAGTTACCACCAAAGGTTTTAAAAAAGGAAAATGATTCATTAAGAAGGCCCCCATCTATAAGGAGTAAAACGACTTTTACATAAATAACAGTACTAAGCCATTGTCTTACCTAAAGTAAATTTAGCGAACAAATGAAGTCCCTTACAAAGTTTTATCAAATACACTAATAAGCGAAATAAAATTTTTGAATTATTCTCCATAATAACAAATCTAATTATATAAGTAGGTTACTCATAGAACTAATATATAGTACAGGAAAAATAGTATATTTCATCACTGGTGCCAAAAGGGTTATTTTCCAGTACGCGATCGTGTTTTCCGTGTGAGGCGGTAGACGAGCGTGCAAATTCGATAAAGTACCGGAAAAAAAACATTTGGGTAAGAGATATGAACGATATTTGTCATCACACTTAAAATAATAACAATAACAAATATTTGTCAGTCATTATTATTATATTTACTGAATAATATTTCTCATAACGTAATGAATGACAACAATAGTTTACTCATGCTATTTGCCTCCTGATGGATTGATTGTATGACTTAAAAATAAGGCTACATACCTTGTCGTCATCAATCCACTAGTTTTTTATACTATCTAGTGGAATAAACCAGTGGATTGATGACGACAATGTATGTAACCTTATTTTTTAATACAACAATAGTGTTTATGTTAATATAATAATTATATTAATAAGTACAGCTACTTTCGAATGCAACTCTACTAATGTTAGACGCAGCAAGCTACTAGAACTACTGGTATCAGAACAACTAATAACAATAACAATCATCAGCTGCTGTTATGACAATATAATAACGGCCAAATAAATTTACAGTTGGGCTGTAGCCAATAGCATAGCTGTACGCTGTCAGTGTTGACATTTTGCCATAGAAAAATATTACTCGAATGTTATTCTGATAGGCTGGTGTGGAGTTATTTTTGGAGCACCAGTAGCGCTAGTAGCCTATTTTGCACCAACAGCAGTGATGCATTCTAAATCAGCTGATCTTATTCATTTAGTTAAGACGGCCCCACTTCTCGCGAACAGGCCTGAACATTCGGCCGAACATTCTCCCGAATGTTAACTGAACATTCCGACCCATGTGTTCCCGTATGCATTCAAAAGTTCGTGCAGCTCCCACACTTCTCGCGAATACTCCGAACATTTGGGCCTGTTCGCGAGAAGTGTAGGACCGTCTTTAGCAGTATAAATTGAAAAGTAATATTTGTGCATTTGAAATCAGCGGTTCTTATTAATCCAATATTAACTTAAAGACAATGTAAACAATATTGTTATCATTATGTTGGGAGAAATATTACTTAGCAAACCTAGTAAAAATGTCTAAAAAGGTGACTCATTATTATTACTGTTATTATTATTAATATTTACAGTGTGATGAAAATATCGTTCATAACTCGTACCTAATATGTATTTCCGTTACTTAATCGAATTTCCGCGCTCTACTATTGCCTGGCACGGATCACGTGCATGAAAAGTCTACTTTCAGCAGTAGTAATGAAATGTACTATTTTTCTACAGTTACCTAACAAAGCGGTTATTATAGAAATAATTCGTAAAATAGCTAATTTCTGCATTTACTGAGTTTGTAGCACTCATTTTACTTTGCCGCACTTCAATATTTTAACCAAAGAACACAAAATAGTTTGCACGTACTAGCCACGTAACGTTGTGTACGCATGAAAAAAGTTGGCAACACTGTTAAACCTATACGCCAAGTGTCATTAATATATTTATATAATTACGTGATAAAACTTACAAAATTGAACAAACAATGTTGTCTGAAGACGTAAAAACAAATAGTTGTCATAGTCCCGTATTGTAGATCTTATCATTATATTGATGGCTATAGTCTCTTTCCCATGAGAGAATTCGCTAAAAACAAAGTAACAGGTTAGATTTATTGTAACGATTTTTTACTTAGTCTCACTTCCAAAAATCATGAACAACTAGAGTTTAAATCGCTCCTCTTACCGGATTGATGGTAAGAACGGTTTAGGTTTATTCCAGAATATCCTACGCAAAGGACTTTGTCCTATATTTATTACTAAAATAATTGTTATATATTTTACATTTTAAAAGTATTTAGCTAGTTGTCTATAAAAACGATATTTTATGTATCGGTAAAAGGTATATCGGTAACATAGGACAAATATGTGACGTCTTCAAATAAAATAAGTAATTTTAATACAAAATTATGAATATACTCATGCATAAATTATACCAATATTATTTCCTTTCCCTTATACTAAGTATTAAATCAATCAAATATACTCATCAAATATTACTTGACGAATGGAAATAACTGTTTAGTTTATTTCTTTCGGTAATATGACTTCTTAAAAAGATACATACACCAAACTAAATTATTCGTCCCTTATCTATAGACTTTGAACCAAGATTTGCCTGATAAAGGGTAAAAACAAATAAATATATTCAAACATACAATATGTTTCATTAAATGTTACAATATTACAGAACTTCATGAAAAAAAACAAAAATAAAACCAAAGAAAATCGCCATTTGGAAAAATTACAATATTTAAAAATAACAATTACAATATATAATAACAAGTATTTTATTGTAGTTTAATTTCAATCACCTCAGTCAGTTACCCAAGATGAGTAGAGAAGAATAAAAGGATATTCTAACTTTCTTTTGCGACAAAAAGTTAGTTTGAATGTCTCTTAATTGTTCTTTGTCTGGTTTAAAGATTTTTCTTGAGGGTGACCTTGTTTATTTAAAGCTCCTTTCAAACAGTTAGCTCTCTTAATGACTTTCAAAAGTTACTTTTTTGTGGGGTCCGCAGTGTACTTTTTATTTCAGCAAAAAATGAAATCTGACTTGCTTCATATTTTCATTCCTTTCATACTATATTGTATTTATTTAATCTAACCACTTGTTAAGTTCATAATTTTAAAACAATATATTATCGCAACTTGATTTTACGTTAATTTATTTTTTAATTCCCAGCGAAAACATTTGATATTGTCACTTACAAAGGTTTTCAATCAGGTCAGATCAAAATTACCTCAATTACCATAATATAAACTTGATTGTTATTTTAAACAGACATGAAACGATTCCAGACCAGGTTTTTATCAAGTCTAATCTGAATATAACGGTTTCCTCATAGAAATCTGACCTACTTTTATTTATTTTTTTATTTTATCAATTTGACACGCAAACGTTACTTAAATGTTGTAATGTATGAATTACGTATTAAAAGAGCTATACAAATTGAATGGTTACAAAATTGAAGACTAAACTTTTTACCGACACAGCCAGGATTCAAAAATGTGACTCCATAGTTAGATGTCCGTGACTATCCCACCATTGTTGCTTCTGGTTAAAGACACAAAAGTGATTATAAATAAGAGATAATTTAGAACTACGATTTTTTTTTTTTTTTTTGTAACGAAAATAGATTTTTTTCTGTCATAAGGTCATTTGTAGACTGTAAATTTAGTTAAATCTCTATAACACGATATTGATATTAACGGATATTTGATAACATACCACCATTACTAGAATCCTATTATCCTTATTGCTTAGTCGTTTACAAAACTAGAGGATACTTTTAAGATTTCTTTGTACAATGCTCAAGATGCGTGATGGTCGTATATATCCGAAAAGTGAAGTTATTAAATAAAAAAATTATATTATGAAGATAGTTATGTTGGTTTTTTACTTCAGGTGAAATAATACCATAATACCCACTTTTATACGTTTTATGGCAAAATTCTTTACATGAAAAAGAGTAAAAAACTAAGGGTGTTTATGTGTAATTGAGATAGTACAAGTCTTTAGTCATGAGACAAGTAATCGAACCCATTGAAGATTTATTAAGTAAGGGTGTTTAGGTGTAGTTAAGATTATTCAAGTCGTTTATTATAAGACAAGTAATCAAACCTGGTGAAGATTTATTAAGTTTATTGAGGAACTTGGTCGTGTTTGAACTGGTTTCATAAACCTGACCCAAAGAACTTAAAAAGGCCTTATCAAGTCTTATGAACCTGATCCAGTAGTTTAACAGGTACGATCAAGTCAGCCTGATCAGGTTAGACCTTACTTGAGTCCCTAATAATAACAAAAGATAATGTTGCATGATATAAATAACACTAATAATAAAATATATATTACAACAGTTAGCACCTGTTAATGAATACAAGATTATACAGTATATTTTTTCAAAATGTTTGAACACATATGGTCGTTTATATAATATATTTATTGAAAACATTTATCGCTAACAAAGAACACCCCATACACACCCATAGGGTGTAATGACATTTTTTAAAGTATGTATTTTGTCGTAAACAAAAAATTACAATCTATGTGGAAAACACTTAATACCACCAATGGTTCGTATAAAGCGTTTGAAAATAACTAAATAAATTAAATTGTCACTCTGTAACATTTTGAGAGTCTCTTTGTTCTGACCGGATATCCGGTCAAATCACGGCCGCTTGAACTGGTGGCGACCGGAAGTCGCATTGTGTTTTACGAGGAAAAATACCTTCCTAAATGTTCACTAGAAATTGTGTTCTAAATAATACTAAGTATACGGTTGAAAACGTAACTATTTTTTCCCTTCAATTATAATTTCGTATGCTTGTGCTTGATACAAATTGTAATGTAATGCTTAGTCCGAAAAATAATTGTGACAGCTGCTCAAAATAATATTGATTGACTGCAGTATAACTTTTTTCTAACTTTCCGAAAAATCGAATTCTATTTACAGTAAGGAAAACTCTCTGTCTTTATGTGCATGATAATCGCAATTAAAAATGTAAAACCTCCACTAATACTCCGCCTGATATGATCAGTATATAAAAATGATTTTAAAATGTACAAATTTAAAAACAGTTAATACGGGTTTTAGCCTGTTTACATTGTCTAGGAATGCCTTTGGATAAACAAATAACTGTAATAAGAGTAGAAATTATATATTATCGAAAATATTAAAAATGTTCTCAAATCTTCCATACAACTTTATTGTGTAAATTATTCGTATCGTATTGTGTTTTAATTTACACTTTAACCTGCCGAATATTGCATTAAAACTTAAACTCATAAAATTTTTCTTTTAAATTTATTTTTCTTCTAACCTTCAAAATGAGACATTATTTTAAAAGTAAAACTTTTCAGCTAAAACGGCCTTTTGATGTAAAATATTCCGTTTAGTATTTTATTGTTTAGAGTTTGTTCTATGAAAAAGTGAACTGTTAACATGACCTCATTTTGAGAATGCCTGAGATCACCATACAAGTTCCAAACAGGTTTTGGGGGCAGTTATAATTTATACACATGTATGTACGTATATATTTAAGCTGTTTATCAGAGATATTATTATCATTTCAACATATAATAATTGCAGGTATCCTTATTAATGTTGTATACATTTGTTTCGTTATTGACTATATTTTTGTTCCATTAGGCAGTCATTAGAAACAAACACATATATAAATACCCCGTCGCAGCAAACCTGTGTGCTCAGCGAATTTCCAATGCATAATATATGTCTTAATACCACATAAAGCCGCATACCAAGTTTCATACAAATATATTCAAATATAAGCGATTTTAATTATTCTCCATAAGAATAAAATTGGTAATGAGTACGTAGGTTTGCTGAAACAAGGAACACAAACACTTGGTTTTTATGCAAATACAAATAGAATTAACTAGGCGAAGTCACATACGAAGTTTCATCAATATTCAATCATGAATAAGCGCTATAGAACAATTTAGTTATTCTCCATAAGAATATCATAGGGCTGAGTAAACAGGTTTGCTGCAACAAGGAAAAAATGGGTTTTTATGCAATTATCACTTAACCAAGTGAAGCTATATACCAAGTTTTATTAATTTATGTTCATAATTAAGGGAGTCGTTACATTTGACTTATTCTCCAAAAGATTAATATGGGGGCTGAGTACGCAGGTTTGCTGCTACGGGAATAACCAACAAAAAATCAATTTTTTGTGCAAATATCAATATACCAGAACTACGTGAAGCCACATACCAAGTTTCATCAACATACATTCATAAATAATCGAGATATCAAATTTTATTTATTCTCCATAAGGATAACATTGGACAACGTACTGAGTTAGCACTTTGAATATCTCTGCAACGGTGGGCGTAAAATCACAATTTAAAAACCAAAATAATTGTTTTGTGGAACTGAACAGAATGGTAAAAGCAAATGTGACGATTACATTAAAATAAACTGAGGAAAAGCCAAAAACCTTATTCCCCTAAGATTAACATGGGAGTAAGTTTTTATGAGTAAGTTTTTTGGATTTTCTCCGTAACCACTTAACCTACGTTAATAATTCAAAATACCATATTATTTTTGTTTAAACTCTATAACATGGTCAAAACCAAAATTAAGTTTTTTAAAGATTTTAGGGTGAAAAATGCAAAAAACAGATTTTTGGAAAATTTAAAACCCCTATAAACCCCCCTTCCCATGGTCCGATTTTTCTGGTTATCGAACTTGAAGTCATGACTGTCATTTTACACATTTGAGCCAAATTTAATCGAAATCGGACGTTTTTTACTCAAGTTATCGCATTCACAGACATATATATATATATATATATATATATATATATATATATATATATATATATATATATATATATATTTGAACTAATAGTGTTTTTGGCATCTGGGGACCTCAAAAAAATTAATCATGGTCTCGGGCTTAAGTCTTATCATGAGACCTACGGTAATAGCTTCTTCCCTATAAGGAAAATTCGCTAAAACTCACAAATTCTTATAAATGTATGTACAAAGTGTAAAAAAAATTAAAACATATGATTAATATATGTAAAATTGCATAAAGTAAAATAAACTGTATAAATTAAATAAAGTTACTACATATGTGCTCTTATATAATTTTTGTTTCTAAGAGAATCCTGTTTTACTTGCATTATGTTTGGTATATTTGTTAGCCTTCACATTGTTACCCTAATTTTTGCTTTGGTATGGTAAATTTTTTAGTTGTACAGGCCAGGCGCACCCTGGCAACTTCTCCTCATTGTTTGCGACAATCAGCTAAAAATCAACTAAAAATTGTTATTTCTCAGCTATTTGTTGCCCGATCCTTCTGAACTTGGTGTCGTTTGATAGAAAATTCAAAATACCAAAGAAAAGTGTTCATGTATTTTTTCCATAAAATCAGCTGTTTTTTTGTAATTTTAGTTTGTTAAAAATTAAAATGGCCGCCATTTTGAAACGGAAAAATATTTTTTAACAAAATTTTTTTGCAATGATTTAATTTATACCTTAAACACTATACCAAGTTTCATAAAGTAATATTTAATAGTTTTTAAGATATAAATTGTTATTGAAAAAATAAAAAATGGCGGATATATCGGTAACAAAGCGTTTTTAGAAAAAACATTATTCTTGATTTTCTTTTTATTTTGACCCATATAACCTATTCCCAAAGTTTTTGTACTTACTTACGGGACACCCTGTATATATATATATATATATATATATATATATATATATATATATATATATATATATATATATATATATATATGTGTGTGTGTGTGTGTGTGTGTGTCCGTAAGCACGATAACTCTCGTAAAAAAGGTCTGATCTTAATGAAATTTGGTACAAATGTGTAAAGTACCATTAATTTGAACAAGTTCGAAAACCAGATGAATCGCACCATCAGAAGGGGGGTTTTTGGGGGGTTTTGTACCCCAAAAATGTGTTTTTTTGGGGTTTTCACATGTAGTTTTAATTTAAATCAAATTTTAATTTATACCATTGAATTCAGCTTAAAAAAACAAACAATTTGGTATTTTGATCATTGCTCTACATCAATTGGTTACCGAGATATTGAAAGTGCTAAACACAGTACGTTGTCTAATGTTATTCTTAAGGAGAAAAATAAAAATTGTATATCTCGCTTATTTATGAACATAAACTAGCAAAATTTGGTATATGGCTTGATCTGGTTATGGTTTATTTTTGTTTGCACAAAAAAACAATTTTTCGCCTATGGTTCCTGTAGCAGCAAACCTAGGTACTTGGTCCCCATGTTATTCTTATGGAAAATACTTAAAATGTTATATATCGCTTATTTATGAATGTATATGGATGAAACTTGGTATGTGACTTCACTAAGATGAGTTCTGTTGATATTTGCATAAAAACCCATTATTTTGCGTGCCTTGTTACAGCAAACCTGCGTACTCATCCCCAATGTTATTCTTATGGAGAATAATTAATATTTTAAATATCGCTTGTTTGTGAATACATTTCTTATGAATCCTGTTAAGTGTTATGTTATATTTTCATTGGAAATTCGCTGAGTATGCAGGTTTGCTGCGACTGGTGTATTTATATTTATGACCATTTTTTACATTAGTAAAATGTTCAGTATAATGTTATCGCATAGTAGTCATGTTTCTTGGTTTTAAAGCATAAAGGAACTCTTTAAATCCATCTCAAGAATTCCTTCTATTTGTCCAAAGCAGTTGCTGTCAAAATCGCTATATTTAATCTTGTATATGCTGGATCTGTGATTGTTGTAGTCATTGTTTTGCAAAGGCTTGGTTCAGGTGTTACTTAGATATAATTTTTATAAAAGTGACACACATGTTTTTTTAATTCAATATGGTAATTAGCTCCCCTCACATAAGTGTGTTAGGTGCAAACTTGTTATTATTTAAATATTAAACATTATGACACTGCAGTTAAAACAACGTTTGCGGAACATATTCTTTTATTATGTAGCACTTGTATCTTTGATATGTGCGAAAAATTAGGATATTTTTACTACAGTGCCAAACTATTAATGAGACCCTCTCTTAGGATCCTTAAGGCACATGTAATAAACATTGTTTTTAAAAGAAAAACAAAAAGGTTAATTTTTAGTTTCGTAGGAGACAATTAGGAACAAACATATGCTAGAGAAAATTGAAGCATGGTTATAATGTCGTGAAAAACAAATAATGTAAAATGTAAACTCATTAGCACTGCTGAAGGCGTAAACCATTTGTCACGTGAAATTATAAGTTGGCCCTAATAAGGATGTTTTAAAGACAAATCATTGCAATTACATTTAAATCTACCAATAGGTTTCTTAACGTTAAATTTTCATTCCTTTCTGAATAATAATAGTTTTTGTTTGAGGCTTTGTATTACCGCGCACACATAAACGTCCAATGAAGATTGTCTAATTGTTTTTATTGTTATTTATTTGTTAATATAAATTTAAAATTAATCTGGTGGAAAATGTATAAAAAACTACAGGTAAATCTATTACTTCTAACACATATTGTGACTAATTACAAAGGTAAACCACTCAATTAGTCAGTTTAGTTGAAATTTTCTAGATAATTTTGAATTTCTGTAAGAAATTCGAAAATGTTCAACTAACTGTAAAAAGATAACAACTTAAAAACAATAAATCAAGTTAAATTTAAAACTATAGCGAGTAGTAATTTAAATCCCTCTCTAAAGTGCTCGCATCTAGATTTAGTATAACTTCCTTCTTGTTTTACACTGACAACTTTAATACGTAACTCATACAGGTTTAATGTATCCCCAAGAACTATCTTATATCTCCCTTCCTCACAGAAAGTTGTATGTGTCAATTAGCCTTAACATTAGCTTCTAATGAGCTATAATAGTTCGTTTGTTATATGTGAACTAAAATATATATTATTTTTTAAATTAATATTTTAAATATATTTATAACCGATCTCTTCTAAACTAATTCAATACATTCAATAATACACTTATGTCATTCTCACTAACAAGATAATCACTAACCGCCCAATACAGGTTAGGTTTTGTTGATTAAAGTGTAAATTTATTTGAATAGTTTACTTTAAAGCTGTTTTGTTACGGCACGAGTGCTGTCTCAAAAAAAAAAAAACCGATCAAAATCAAATTTTTGCTTTGAATGTTTTTGAATAGTAAATGCCATCCTTGGAGAGTATTTTAATTTTACATATTGTTTTCTTTGAAACTAATTTGTGTTTTCGTTTGTTTGTGTTAATAGTATGAATATCGAAGAAAACCTATTTGACAAAACGTAACACGATAAAAATTACTATAGAGTTAGTTTGTAATCTATTTTATCAAGTATTGAATTTAAGGCGTATATCCGAATAAAATATGTTTTTGTACACAATTGCATCACTTTATTTTTCGTTGTCTTAATTCTTTAGATTTATAATGACAAGCTTTCAGGACTAATCCTATTTCATCAACTTTAGATTGTTTATCACAAGGGCCCTTTATCTTAGCTGACACAATTGGGAGATCATACGTGTCATCCGGGCAACCGTGTAATCCTATAGCGGTCCCCAGGAGCCACGTGCACATAAGATGACCAATTTAAACGGGTGCGAACTACAGTCAGCAGAGGTTTTAAAAATATGCCCCTGTTAATTTATTTTATTGGCATTCTTTTTAAGTGTCGGTAAGAGGCTTTAACCAACGAGATGGTTATTTTGTCCAATTAAGGTTAGTTCATTATTTTATATTGTCCTGTTTTATCCGATATCGTTGCCTAAGGTCAGTTATATATCCTTAAACAGTGTTAATAAATGGGTCCACTGAATTTCAAATAAATACCAAATATATCTTACCATTATTAATATTTTCAGGCTTTTATATGGTCGAATAAATTAAGCTTTTTTCAATTACCTTCAATCTTTGCTTTCTACTTCATCCACCCAAATCCCTGCTTTGGAGGTCCTACAGAATCCATTGCTACACTCGTGGTTTTGAGAGGGGAAACATGGAATTCCTGCTTCTTTGTTTGATAGTTGCATGTAATGTAATTGAATTTCGTAACTCAATACAACCCCACACCCTACGACGTCGTATCAAACAGTGCAATCAAGTTAAATAAAATAATTTACAAATTGTACTCTACTTTTTTTTCTTGGTCTAAAAAGAGTATTTATCTATATTATACGGTAAAATTAATGCACTTCGGGACAATCAGTATACGTTTATTAATTCGTTTATGTTTCCCTAAGCAAATTTTTACCGATATTTATTCGGAATAAATAGGATATGTCACTTTAAATTCTGAAACATTAGATCAACTTATCCTTTAATACAATAAGGTTTTTTGTAAAGCCCTTTTCTGGATAGTATCCTTTGCTGTGGAACTTTAGTACCCAAAGTTTAACACCAAAGGCAAGAATTCCTTTCCTACTGCCTTGCTCTGAATGTCATGAATAATAAACAGGATTACTCAGTTTTTCAAGGAACCTCAAGCAAAAAGTTATATTGAAAATATTATATCCGCAAATATACTTGTATTCCTGTCCAGTTGGGTGATAACAGCCATAGTGAGGTGCCTAAGAAGTTTTACAATTAACCGAAAGTGATGTTCATTTTAGCACAGTCTGATAAAGGGTCATATGTAATGTTTATATATGAAAGATGACTAAAACTAGATAATACTCTATTAGAAAATACGCATAATTTACTCACAACTAATTTACTTACTGGATGTCAAAGTTTTGCCGTCAACCAAATATTTTATTGAATAATACATCCTTGATATTTATTAAAAATCGTAATAAGAGCCTAATTGAATACAATGTACAAAAATAAAATAAAATAACTGTAAAAGAGAACACAATTATAAATATTTTGGACATTCAATGATTTAAAGTTTAGTTATTTCACATTGTTTGTATTTGAGTTTTTCATTTATACCATTTATGCTGACAAATTTCGTTATTTATTGGGCTTGCATTCCTATATAAATAAAATGTATTGAATTAATCCAATATTTTCCCCTATCTCTGTAAGACGGGGGCTTTTTGTTTGTCAGTTTTGTGAAGTGGTCGTTATAACTGTTTTTGTGGGCATTTAAAATATTTATGGTTTTTGTCGGCCATATCAGAGTTTGATTTGACCTCAGAACAATACCAAATATGTGCCTCTAAATACATGGTGATCCAGTTAAACAGAAAGATTTTGAAAAATCATCAAAACTATATTTTAAAAACAAATATTTTTTTAACATAAATCTTGAGTACATGAATAGAAATTAATGATTTAACTTAAAAAAGATAATTTGTTAATATTGTGTCAGTAAGGTGGCGTCCTTGGTTTTGCACACATTTTAAGAGTCTGAGGTTAAACCTGCCCATATCTCAAGCATCTGTAACGGAATATTGTTAATTTGTTGCCGAATTTACTCTTCC
This sequence comes from Allygus modestus, assembly GCA_963675035.1. Lineage (NCBI taxonomy): Eukaryota > Metazoa > Arthropoda > Insecta > Hemiptera > Cicadellidae > Allygus > Allygus modestus. The sequence goes on from OY776116.1 coordinate 89,157,260, forward strand.
AAATCTTGGAAAATTTGCAAAATAAATATCTGGAAGAGAGAATTCGTTAAGAAATTAAAAACATTGCGTTACAGATTCTTCAGAACGTCATGAGTGGATTCCACCTCAGACTCTGACAATGTGTGCAACCAAGGATACCACCTTACTGACACCATATTCAAATATGATCGTTTTTAAGTTAAATCAATAATTTCCATTCAAGTACACAAGATTCTTGTTAACAAAATTATACTTATAATAAAAATGTATTTCTGGCGATTTTTCAAAATCTTGCCGTTTCACTGCCTTAACATGTGCATGTCAAATAAAAAAAGGGCACTAGTTTTATTGTTTACCGATAATGCATAATATCTTGGGGAAATTGTCATGGAACGTTAAAAGCAAGATAAAACATTTATATTACAACATTATTTATAACACTCTTAACACTTATAACATTATAACATTATTATTTATTGTGTATAGCTGCAAACGCATGTTTAATAGTTATTAATTAATACTTTAAGTACTAAAGACAACCTGTTATTATCATTGTGCTATAATGCACGAATTGAACGGAAACTATTTTGAAAATGTTCTAAACTAATTCAACTTGTAATATTTTATTTCGAACTATTAGTTGGTATGTTGAGAGATAACATAATGTATGTTGAGAGATAGTGTAAACAATATAATACACTATGCGCTTTAATAGGAATGTTAACGAAAAATCTAACAGTGTTTTATTTATTGAAATCGAGTCACGCATAACCGAGAAAATCAAATTTAATAGTTAATAGTGAAGTTGCTGTAGAGCTGAAGACAGTGTTATTATAATTAAATTTAAACCTCTTGTTGGTCAAACAACTGGTTGGTCTAAATAATAAAAATATTGTTTTTTATTAAAAAACACTTTCAATAATGTAATAAAAAAGTAATAAAATAAATTTATATATTAATTATTGTTTATTGAGGTTTTTTATAATTAAATGAGAAATATAAATTCATCTGATGTTATTAGATCAAATAGCATCTAATAGCATCTAATAGCATTAGAAATAACAAATAGGGGCCATTGTTGAAGTAAGCATTACTCGATATTGACATTGGAATTCGTTATTATCAGTTTTACAGTTTATGATTGAGTTTTATACTTTTTTAAAGTTTTATAGTTAATACATCTTAAGTTATATCTTCCCATTTCTCTGTTAAGGTTTTATCTGTAAAGTGTCCTTATGCAAGTTTTCTTCCCTGTGAAATTAATCGTTTCAACTGGGCAGAATGTATATTTACTACAAAAAAAGTAGTAAATACGGTTTTGGTGTTTGTGGATATCTGACAGATTACATGTATAGAGTTACTGGTGGTAATGCCAGACTAGCAAGCAGGTTGTATGCCGAGCGATTTCCCTGTAGAACTTAACTAAATCATGGTATTTTCTCTCGAGTTCATGACCGCCTAAAAAGGAATTGGGAAACTGACACCAAATCGACCCAATGAACGCCTAAGACCAGTTAGAACTGTTGATTTCTAAGGGGAAATTTTGGAACAAGTTGAAAACAATCCCTCCATTAGGGTCAGTTTGATTGCTAACAACATAGGCGCATCTAAAAGCACAGTTTGGAATGTTCTGCACGAAATTCTTCTTTACTCTTTAGAACTACAAAAATTTCAATCCTTAGAAGAGATTACCCACGGCGAGTCAACTTTGCTCGTTGGTTTCTACACAAGAAAAGTTATTTTCCAAATTTTGTACACGTTCTGTTTACAGATGAAGCGCATTTTACGCAGGAGAGTGTCTTCAATCCAAGGAACAATCACATATGGGATGATTAAAATCACATAGAATCAGGCAGCGGAATTTTCAAAAAAGTTGTCAGTGAATGTGTGCGCTGGGATAATTGGGGACTGCTTAAGAGGACAATACATTCTACCAAATAAGTTGAATGGACCAACTTACCTTGATTTTCTTAGAGAGGTTCTACTAGAACTACTTGAAAATGTCCCTCTTGAGATGCGGGAGTCCATGTGGTTTCAGCATGATGAGGTATCCCCTAATTTTTCAGCTAATTTAAGAGAGCATCTAGATGCAACTTACAGAAGTTGTTGGATAGGACGTGGTGGGCCAGTCGAATGACCCCCAAGATCACCTGATCTTACTCCATTAGACTTTTTCTTATGGGGCCACACGTAGGAAATAGTTTATGCGACACCTGTTACCGATGAACTGGACCTAGTTGGAAGAATTGTAGAAGTTGCTGCTAAGATAAACGAAAATAACAATTTTGATATGTCTAACAAAATGCCATGCGACGTTTAAGGTTAAAGTTTGTCGTAGTGGAAGCTGGACACCCTGTGTCTAGTTTCTGTGTCTATTTATGTCTAGTTCATATTATTATAATTACTTAATATATAAGTAATTATAAACATGATTTTAGTGGGGACAGTTGAGAGATGACTTAACGCGGAGTTTTTGATCGACTGTTGTGTAATCTTCCGAAGTGTTTCAGGCCGTTATCTCACGCTCCCGTGGGCAGGGGTCGGTTATTTTGGTCATTTATGGATATTTTAAACTGATTTATTACACTGTAGAACATAAATACTAACAAATCCTCTGGATTTCTTTGATATAATACAATCATCTTTATTATAGGATACTATATAAACTCAAAATATTTAAAACTTAAAGTAAACTGTTACTTAAATAAGAAAACATTGTGTTTAGCCTCATACGTTAAACTTTGAAATGCCAATGTAAATATATTTTGCGTACAAGTGAAAGCAGTATATTCAAAAAGCCCTTCAAAATGATAAATGCCAATAATTTACCGATAAAATATTTCATATAGAATACATCTTAAAGTTAATATGAATGAAAATTAGTGTTTTTTTAAAGTAATTTTGCCTATATACATGTACATATATTATCTGTGAGTATTAAAATTAGTTCGTGTAATACATGACTTAAACAAAAGTGAAATTCACCGAAAAACAGGAAACTACCTTTTTATAATCCGTTGTTGTTAATTTTTTTTTTACTTTCGCCCAGGTAGATGGTTTAGTGACACTAAATGAAGCAAACCGACGGTTGGCGTTAATTGCTTCTTTCTAAACAAGCCTTGACTTAAAGACCTAAACTATAACGTGCAATCTGGTAAAAGATCATAACAACAGTGAATTTATAATTACTGGAATGTAGCATGTATGATAAGACAATCTTGAACCCAAGGTGTAATACACATTGTCATGAAACCCACCCAACAATTCTTTAGAAGTGCCTTTCTCTCGCCTTACTCTCACGATGAATAAATTAAAACTAAAGTAAAAATAAAAACCCCCAATGATGGTTTTTAAAACTGATCTGTTGAAGTGGCTTATCAACTCCCCACAGGATAACTTAAATATTATTTTAATTGTTATTATACGTTTCAGGTAAATTAGTGTGACATTTTCTTTTAGCACTTACATATTCAATATTATTTTATGTTGTTGATACATAAGCCCATTGTAACTATTGTTATTTAACGATAAATTATCGATTGTTGTCTGTTGTTTGTTAGACGATCCTAATTAGCAAACCGCAGTGGTAAGTTAATAAGGTTACTCCATTGACCACAACAAATTATTAATTTTAGTTGGCAATAATTAAAGCAGAACATGAGCCTACAATCCAATAACATCTACACAATACACAACCTCACAGGCACATAATGCGAACTATATGTTTGCGTAAAATATAACTTTGTAAAGTTAATTTAACTCTAAGAAACAAAAAAAAAAATTTATGTGTAATGAAACAATATCACATTTGCAAACTGTGATCTCTCGTGAAATAAATTGATTGGTAAAAAATACATCGTTTTGATATAAATTTACAGTGTCTTTAATTTTGTATTTGATAAAACTATGGAGTGGTTTATTTGAATTACTTCTTTATAATGTTTTGGATAAAATGTGAGATTTGTACTTTATCCAACAAATAAATCAATATTAATCACACAAGCATTGTCTCAAACTCAGCTAGTTTGCTGTGGGTTATTTTATATGTTTAAAAAATAAATAATTCTTAATTTTTACTAAATGTGTGCACAAATGAGAGCATTCAGCTATTTAATTAATTAGTAGAAATTCGTTAGGATATATTTGTTTAAACATTTGGCTATTGTTCTTATATATAGTGGGTTTAAAGATTAGCATAACTGAATTCATGAAAATTGGTCAAAGGGATGCATTTAATGAGTTTTGAATAAACAAAAGATGTTCCTTAAACTAATTTAATGCTCGTCTGTCACTAGTGACCAAATGAGGTTAATTAAAGACGGTGGGACGGTTCACTTCAAAGGGTTAAATTTAAGTAAAGAGTAAAATAAAGTTAAAATTCTTTGTGAGGCTGAAAGACCAAAATTAAATATAATTTTTAATTTTGTCAACTTGGCTTCTTATTGGTGATATTCACCTTTTTCTTGGGAATAACATTAAATGTGTTTTTTGTTAAAGATAAATTGCAACCTAACTGGTGGCCCCATTTGTCACTACCCCTCTGGGGGGGGCTTACTTCACGGAAGGTGCACGGAAGTCACGTAAGCACTAACATTAAAACTGGTACTAATCGTTAATGCTCCAAACCCCATCGTTAGTGCTCATTTTGTTCAAGAGATATAAGTAAAACAACTTTTGAACAGTGGGAATACGTGAGTTCTAATGTCACAAATTTTACTAATGGCAAGCGCTAATGGCAATGGATGGTTTCATTGATGCTTTTTTGGTCATTTTAGCTTACGTTATTCCACTGAGGAAGCTATAATGGAGGTATTACATCTGGAGTGGTCACGGTGGACGGAAAGTGAAGCCGCTATTAAAAGGTTCAGCAGTTAATATATGGAACACGTTTTTAGTTTATTAGGTTAAAAGTTTATTCCAATGGCTAGGTCTGCATTGGTTGAGGGGTTTCTATAGATTATTTTAAGTAATTATTACTCCTATTCAACATAAACCACTCAGAAATGGTCAAAATTGGTTATTACTGGATTGAGCACTTATTTCGTAACATGAATAAATAGTATATTTGTGTATAAACACGTTTTATTGGCAAGGAAACTAATAAAAGTGAGCCTGGGTTGAAAGATTTCTACAATCATTCTAAGATTATTATAACCTTTAGAAAACATATAACACTCGAACATGGTTAAACTTGGTATCAATAGTTTTAACACTTAATAAGGAAGAAAACACTTTATTTTTTTCTGTTACCAATTTATTTCATAGGCCAGGAACTTATTTAATATGAGTACGGATCCAAAGATTCATATAACTATTCTCAGATATTTTTTATTTTACAAAGAAGATAACATCAAACATCGTTAAAATTGGTATTAAAAGTTTATTTTTTTTAGAAATTAACATGAATCACTAGTCGCACTAGTGCCTCTGACATGACCTGTCGACTACTTATGCAGCCGGGACCAACGTCTTAACGTGCCTCTCGAAGCACGGTGGCAGTCTGAGTTTCAAAAGTCATATTGGTTTCACTGGTTGTTGGACCCCGGGTGGTAGGCCAGTACTTATAATATTTCTACTAATATTGTACTTACAGAAAATACAGTAAATAACATAAAATGTTGGGCAATGATATTGATTTCAACCAGTTACACCGGTATCATCAGGTACAATCAGAGAATGGTAAGCTTTATAGTTTAATCAGTATTTAGAATAAATTTAACCAAGAATCTCCGTATATCACCTCCTTGACATTACATATTAAATACTTACAAATAAATTTATGTTTTAACATAATGTATTAATATTTCGGTAACCAATTTTTTTAACATCAAGTAGAGTTATAGATAAAATGCAGTTAGTGTATATTGTAGAGCTCTAAACGATCCCACGATGTGAATCCATCTCCAAAATTTATGGTTATAAACGTTTTGCATTATTGCTCAATGCATACCTGAGTGCCGATAAAACAAAATGCCCGCTCTATAGAATTATTTAAAAATACTAAATAAATTATTCATAGACAGTTTATAGCTTGTTAAAAAGACGAATACTCTACAGCTTTTACAAATATAAACCATAAGTAAGTGAACGATTTAATTATTTATTTTTTTACTAAACTGAAATTACCTTTTTTAATTGAAGGACACATTTTGATATATATTGTTAATTTATCACAGTGTATGTTTATTTTAGGATTTTTTAGTGTATTTTTGTATGCAATAAAATGTATGGTGTTTAAGTAGAATCCTCAAAACTGTTTTTAAACCTTCCTCAAATCGATCTTTCCATCTAAATGTACTGATTCTTAAACGTCCATCTAGATTAAATTTACCTTACTTGAAGACACGATGATGAAACAAAATAAACACATTCAATTTTTTCCAATTTTATTTATATTTATATTAAATTATACATAAATCTAACAATCGTATTATACGAGCAATCATATTATTTATACATGATTTACAAGCAATTCAAACTTCCTGTTTACGACATAATCAACTAAATTAGTTAGTGAAAAGTACCTAGGAGTCCGAGTACTTGGGGAAAGTTTAGTCAGTTTTCTTACATGACATGGAGTAGTTTTCCCCACGTCCACCTACTGTTGAGCAGATTTATATAGCCCATTAGCCTATTTTATGCATTTTTAAGGTCACTCCAGTTGTTATAGTAGTTCAATGTCTCTTTGATATGTTCATTTTGGATAATAGTTCATTTTGGATATGGCTACCCTATATTTAATCTTCATTCAATGGTTTAGTCACTGCTGTGATGAAACCGCATGGTAATACTTGAACTACATGAGTATTACCTTGACAGTTCACCGGTTGATTACTTATAGCTTTTATGATTCTATTGTTTTTATTTTAAACTCTATAAGGCCAATTTTAATTTGTTAACCATGTAAAGGAAATCGTTGGAGCCGATTCTAAATTAGAATTTAAAGCAAGGAACAAAACAAACAAACCTTACTCTTGTTAGTGTGTAGGATATTTCATTTACACTCATTTCTAGTAATGAATATTATAAATTTATTGTGCAGTGGAAAAGCTGTTGAGAGCTTAATAAATTAAATATATGCATAACAAAAATTAAACTTGTGATTTTTAAAGTATTTAAAACGGTAAAAGATAAACTCGAAAATACGATTAGTATTTTTCTTATAAACACCTCAGCTTAAACCATAAATTGGTATTTGTGTTGGCACGATCAGACAAACCCACACGATTTGAAAGTCTTGTTTTATTTTTTGATCGGAAAACTCATCTGTATTCATTGACCACCAACTGCTGATGAATATGCATTGCAGTTTCTCTGTACCAAAACGGAAGAATAAATCCAAGTGAAACAAACGTGCACGTAAATTAAGGTAACACATATAACGTTTTTTCAAAGTTAATATTTTTGTGTAAATTTAAATAAAATACCATCAGAACTAAACGTCGGGGCATTTTGCGTATGTTAACCCAATCACACTAGCCTGTATAGTTTTTGTATTTTTGTCTATTTCATTGAAATGCTGTGTAACCTAAACAGCTTATCGGATCTTAACACGTAAGGTGTGCTTAAGACCCTAGTAGTTGTGGGAGTGACATAGTCGAGAATATTAAAATATTACATAAATTAAAAATGTTTGACGCAGTCAGGTATTTCGTTTCTCCAAACATTAATTTAGCATTTAATCTATAATTTGATAATATAAAAAAAAAACAAATACTGATTGAGATTAAAATTTAAATAGCATTGAATTTGTCGTTAAGTGAAGACAGGTAAAAACAAGAGCCATACAGAGAAGATGTCCGATGACGGCGACGTAACAAATCGCTTGCCAGTGCTTCTGTCCTTATAATGTTTAACGTCACTGGTTACCTGAGACATATGTGAGCAGCACCTTGGACTTATAAAATGTCAGCCTTAAAGTCCCCGTAAGACTTTACAATAATAATATTAAAATACCCCCCGTCGCAGCAAACCTGCGTACTCAGCGAATTTCCAATGCATTTATATGTTTCTCACTACTACATAAAGCCACTCACCAAGTTTGACAAAAATACATTCATAAATATGTGATTTATAACATTTTATTTATTCCCCAAAAGAATAACATTAGGACTGAGTACGCAGGTTTGCTGCAACAAGGAAGATAAGAAATGAGTTTTTATAAAATTATCAATATAACTGAACCAGGTGAAGCTACTTACCAAGTTTTATTAATTTATGTTCATAATTAAGGGAGATATAAAACGTACTTATTCTCCATAAGAATAACATTAGGGCTGAGTATGCAGGTTAGCTGCTACGGGGCAATCAACAAAACATTTATTTTTTGTGCAAATATCAATACCAGTAGAACGTGAAGCCACATACTAAGTTTCATCAATATAAATTCATAAATAATCGATATGTCAAATTTTATTTATCCTCCATAAGGATAACATTGGACAACGTACTGTATTTAGCACTTTGAATATCTCTGCAATGGTTGGACGTAGTATCACAGTTTAAACACCAAAATGATTTTTTTGTGGAGCTGAAGTGATTGGTAAAATCAAATGTGAAGTTTAAAGTAAAATTAACTGAGGAAAAGCTAAAAACCTTTTTCCCCTAAGATTAACAGGGGAGATTGTATGAGAATGTTTTTTGGATTTTTCCGCAACCACTTAACCTAGGTTAATAATTCAAAATACCATATTATTTGTTTTTTTAAGCTCTATAACATGGTCAAAACCAAAATTAAGTGTTTTACAAGTTTTAGGGTGAAAAATTCAAAAAACTGATTTTTGAAAAATTTAAAACCCCCATAAACCCCCCTTTCCATGGTCCGATTTTTCTGGTTTTCGAACTTACAGTCATAAAAGTAAAATTTACACATTCGAACCAAATTACATCGAAATCGGGCGTTTTTTACTCAAGTTATCGCATTAACGGCCATATATATATATATATATATATATATATATATATATATATATATATATATATATATATATTATATAAATATATATATATATATATATATATATATATACTTATATATAAATTTGATCGAATAGTGTTTTCGACACCTGGGGACCTCAAAACAAAAAGTTATCATGGTCTCGGGCTTAAGTCTTACCATGAGACCTACGGGAATAGCTTCTTCCCTATAGGGGAAATTCGCTAATAAATGAAGGCTCCGGTCTACCCTACAGAAAAATCTGTATTGTCGCGTAAAAATGCATTGTTAAATTAGGGAAAAGGAATCTTGCAAATGATCGCAGTACTAATGTTTATGGATACGAAAATTATGTCGTTTAAACGCCCTAAACGTAATACGAGAGTGGATTTAACCTTTCCTTTTTATTATTCCAAACATATGGTTCTGTCTTAAGTTATTCTAGTTCGTAATTCCTATTTTATACATTTAAAGGCTCTTTAAGTAGATCTCTTCAACATAAAAGTAAAATATGAACAGCGTCAATAATTTGTTGCTCAATTATATGAGACTCAAAATATTTACCTTAGGCTGTATATAGTCGCTGATGTAATGCGTGATCCAGCAATACGTATCAAATCCTTGCACCGCATAAGAGTATACTGATTTGAGGCATATTTGAGGTATATTTTAAGTATAGGGATTTGAATTCATGCATTACGCCGCATGTCAGTTGAAGGACGGAGTCTTAAAATTTGTTTTAATTTGTGTTTTCAAATAATATATTTTCTATGTGATGAAACATTTTATCTAATCAGACACCTGATTCAGATATGCTGTTTGCAAAGGTACCGCATGTAAATAGTTGCTCTGGCAATGACAGGACGTTAAACGTTCGCTGTACAGTTTCCAATAGCCTGATTCCAAGCTATTTAAATTAAATAGGCATTAAGTATGTGTGGTTCTGGCTTTTGGTGATTGATATTATCCTGAAAATTGTGTATGTTGACAAAGAATATTAAAAACGATAGTTCAATATAGATCGAGCAACAGTTGAGGTTATTAAAGTTCCATCAACATTTTTGCAGGCTGTTGATGGTAACTGTGCATAAGCACTAACGAGCAAACGATGGCATTCTGGCGATTGTGACGTACTAGTGGGCAATTAGGCTTTGACAATAATTGTTGAAACCACTTTGGGAAAAGCCTGATAACACACAGACAAATACTTAAAGGGTGTTTGGCATATTTACAGGAGGGAGGGACCGTGAGTTTCTCATTACTTCCTACAACAGTCTTACATCCATAACTGGATACTTCAAACCTATGTGAAAAATATTATTTGACATGTTTGAAAAAGTCCAGGTGAAAATAGAAATGTACAAAAAACTATCAATATCTATAAATACGAAAAACCGATCATCCCCCAGGCCAAACCTCTACACCTAATGTTATGAAATTTTGGCATGTATACTCTTTCCATAACGTAGGTAATCATTAAGAAATGATTATAAGAAATTCCCATAGGGCTCCATCCCACTGGGAGTCAAAGTTCCAATCGTGTGTTATTCTTATGTACAATTTATAAATACGAAACACCGATCATCCTCCAGGGAAAACCTCTACACCTACAACCGCGAAATTTTGCATTTATGTATTCTTTCCATAACGTAGGCAACCACTAAGAAAGGATTTAAAAAAATTCCTATAGGGCTCTGCCCCACGGGGAGTTAAAATTCCAATTCCATGTTATATATTGTTAAGACAATTAACAATGTTTTTTTGTTACTTAAACTAACTGCATCAGAATTCAACTTTGGCCTACTAAGATCTGACTAAGTCATTATAAATGAGGTTTAACAATGCCTCTATGTAAACTGAAAAGATTTATGAACCTGCGCACTAATTGTGCTGGAGTAAAACGTAAACGTAAACTAATTTAATGTACAGTTACTTAAATACAATAACTAAAATATAAAAAAATATTTTTTTAACGTGAAACATTTTGTGATTAAAAGATGAATAAATTAAAAAAGTAAAACCCGAGGAATAATGTGAAAGTAATGTGAAATACATATAACCCATTTGGTTCTGTTATTTTGTTTGGTTTTCACATAAAACGTCTGAAATACAAAAGGATGGAGTTACCTTTGAAACTTCCAACCTAGACCTCAAAAGGGCACTTGTGTCAAACATTTTACAATATACAAGTCTGGAGAGAAGAATTTACTTACTGACCAGAAACCAGTTTGGAAATTGCCGCACTTTTAAAACCTTTAAAATTAGTTTTATTAATGTATATATAGGGCCATTGGGAAACGTGTCATATACGGCCTACTTTGGATTCGTATTAACCACAATATATTAGCATACAACTTTGGTTCTGTTGTATAGAGGGATTGGATTGAGTTGGCAAATGTTTTTCGTTTTGTAAGTTGCTCTGCCCACATTAATTCGATATTTAACTTAACATTTGTTTCATGCTTTGTATCACAAGAGGCGTGACTAAAGCTTTGTTGTCGTAAATGGTAGAAGTTCCGAATTTCTTTAATGTTGAACATTAAAAACAATCACCACAACCAATATAATTCCGCAACCAGAAGGCTCACCTCATAATTTAAATTTTAGTGTTTAATTGTCGTTATAGGGTCATGTTGAAAACACCCCATAAGGGGTGTAAAATTAAACATTCTCAACTTACACCATTTAATAAATATAATTTATTGCTGTTGCTATTGTTTTTTCAGTCACGCTCGATATGATTTAGTACACTGAGGTTAAATTGTATTAGTTTACAGTATAAAAATTAGTCAGTAAAATCTGTTATTGAATATATTGATTTAATCTTTTATAAAAAGGGGTAAAGCATATCTTTTGCGTGTAACACTAATAAGTTAATTTAAGATAAGCTACTAAACTGCACCAGAGGCATTCAAATAGACTATGTCTTTTTATTACTTTATTAAAAATATAAATAAATTATGTACTAACAAATATGTACAAATACTCGCAAGTTTAATGAATTATTTTGATGGTAAAAAAATTGCAATAGAGTAAGGTTGAGTGATTGTAACATTTTAGTGAGTCATTTGTCATTAGAATATGTTAGTGAAGTTCATGGATTCGTAAAACGATATTGGTAAAAAAATGGAGGTGGAGTATAACGCAGGGCTCTAATGGCCCCACAATGTGAATTCATCTCCAGAATGTATGGTGATAAGCGGTTTGCAGTATCGCCCAATGAATACCTGAGCACCGCGCCGATACATCGTAGGGCTCGCCCTGGGGACTTATTCATAAAACTCCGAATAACCTCTTTGGCAGACTGTTTATTATATAACCGTCGTGAGGAAAGAATTCTCTACAGCATTATTTATACGTACATTGTTGTTTATTTTTATCAAATATGCACATTTAGATTATAACTGTTATTTTTGTGGGTGGTTGGCATCTCGCTAGTCTAACGGTTTCGGTCTTGGACTTGGGTTCAAGAGGTAACGAGTTCGAATCTTGGGATGTCCACGACTGTATTGGTTTAGATTGTTTTTCCTAATAATATTAAGTAATCTCTCTAGAATTCGCCTGCCGTAAATGGATCATGTAAAACATAGAGTATCAGATAAAACCGCTACTGTTTTTATGCCTCATATTAGTCGTACAGTATTAAACAAATGTATTATTGAGGAAATACTAGGAATTTGTATTCTACTAAAACCACTTATTGCAGTGACGTTCATGGCACGTTCCACATAAAAACCCCTGGCACCAAGCCCTATGGTCTGGGAGATGAAGGTTCTCACTGCAGTTCAAAGGCCAAAGAGTAAATAAAAAAAAAAAATACCGGATGGTATATGAACAATAACATGCAGCCATTAAACTAACACACATCTTGAAATATGTAAATTTAAATGAAATATGTACTATTAAACGTAACTTGTTTAAAATAATTTGTTTCTAACATTCTAAAGCTGTCGCAATGATTATTTAATCCTTTTTAACAGTTTTGAACAAAACTTAAATATTATTGTGTCTGGTTTGAGGTATCGGTTTTTGATGCATAAGGTTTAGTTATGCATTCGTTTTCTAATTATGTACGTGGATGAAAAAATATCAAATCCCCTGTAAATGTGAATACAATTTAGAAAAATTGTACAAATTAAATATGTCAATTGCTATAGTTTATTCATTCATACCATCGGCAAAGCCACATTTACATTGGCTAATCAAATAATATCATTTTGTTCGAGAATGATGCTTTGATAACATTTGACAATTGTTCTGGAAATGCTATGGCTTTGTTACAAGAATTAGATATATATTACAATATATTTAATACGTTATAAATAAACCAAGAACAGCAATCAGACAAACAAATAGCAAAATATTTGCAACAGTTTGTGATTTTAGTTCAATCTTAAACATGATGAGTTTATATCAAGATTTATTTTAATTATTTTCAAGTTGGTCCGGGTACGAGTAATATAAAACATGTTCTATTGAAGGTATTTTATAATTTAGTGTTGTATTGAGAGTCAAGCTATGAATAACATGTCGGAGATAACACTTTTGAATTGTGCTTCTTGCAGCTTTCATGTTCTTTCCTGTGAACATTACCTACATTTACGTATCTATACGGTAAACTTGCTCAAAAAATGATATATTTTTAATTTTCCAAAAAACTTAAATACAGTTGTGTTTAAATTATTAAATAGGCTATATTTAATATAAAGATACTCATGAAGATATACATATTTGAAGTACACATATCCTAAACACATATCCAATTATTAATCATGTGCCATTGTTCTGTTTATTTTAATCCTTTATTGTTAGTTATTAGCAATTTGTTGTAGCAATTCTCTATGTACATTCTTGTATGTATTTTTTATGTATAAATAAAGATTCTTATTCTTATCCTTAAACAAACACCTTTACGAAAAAATTATCTATTATTTGAGTATTAAAAGGGAGTTAAAACTTGTTTAACGATATTTATTTTTGTAATAAAGGTCTTTAAGTTTGTTTAATGAACAACATTATGTTTTAGTATGATTTTCATTGTTGTTACATATTGTTGTACTATCAGGTAGTGAGGTGTGACGTAAGTCTTCACGGTGTATGGACACTCAAAACAATAAATTAAGCATTATCTATTATCATTATGATGGAGTATTGGCATCCGTGAGTGTTCCTTAGCTTTTTAAGGTATTTCAACAAAATAAGAATACGCCACCAACAGTAAAATAATGGATTTTTAGTTTAAAGAGGATATTAACCTTGCCGATGTAACAATAACTTATATTTTGGATAGGAAAATAGCTAGGCTGAAGAGGTAGTTAATTTATTGCCAACAAAATAAAATATAGCTATTTATAATTTAAGACGGTCCAAGTGGCATTTGCCACTCTCTGTCCTTATAATTAGTGAAATTTTTAGTAATTGTTTTGGTATACAAGGACATAATTTTCATTTATTGATGAAATCGATTGCTGTTTTGTTAAATAAAGCACGTTTTCTATTATTTGCTTTCTTTATTTTCTATATAATACCTTTTGAATTATTTGGACAGTTCGTCTGAGACTTTGACAGGATTAATTTACACGTTTTTTGCACTAGATTACAATGTAATGACCATAATTATTCGCATATTCATATTTAATAACATAATTCCCTGATATTTTGCAAAGTACAATATTAACCAATTTAATTTAGGCACTAGAGAGCGTTTTATTTTTAAAGGATGGTCGAGATTTCTACTAGGAATTACGCATCTTTTATAGCTTTGTTCAGTTTCGAGAATCATGAGTTGTAGTCTTGATGTTGTTAAACAATGTGTTATTATTTTATATAATAGCTTTTGTAGAATACTAGACTCCCTGGTATTATATTACACGCTATAGTTAACCCATTTATATACATTATATTATATTTATATTTAAATCCATAAACCATTACTATAACTGTTGACTATAGCACAATATACACTATTCTGCTTGCAAATAAAATCTTCAGCCAAAAAGTAAATTACAAAGCGTAGGGAGAGTAAAGTTACACGGAATCGCAAGACCATTTTATTAAATTATTGATTCAACAACAATAGAGATTATAGCTATAGTAGCTTTATTATAGCTCATATAGCTAGAGGTTATAGACTAATTACTACAACGTTAATTTAGTAATTAGTCTACTCCAAGATATTATCTAAAGGGCGTTGATATTTGAAAGAATTGAGTGCAATAGTTCAGAAGAGAGCGAGTGAGGTGGGTCCAGCTTGATTATATAACTTAATTACAAAGGTCCAGCATGTAAAAGGGTTGCCGCCTTTACTGGCTTGGACTTGATTACGTAATATAGCTTAATTTTAAGGTCTACATCTTCATGCAAGCAATTTATGTTGAAAAGTTAGAACAGTTTACTTGAATAAAATGCCGTTGTATTATAATGTTATTATAAACTTAGTTTAATATAATGAAACGATATGATAGGAGGTTTTCTCGTGCTTTGCCTACCTCCTCTTTTGGTATAGCATAATTGTACAACAGAATTTTTAAAACGTGTTTTTTATTACCCTTTGTAACACACAGCCAACTAAATGCAAACTAAATAAGGTAATTATTATTATAAATACTAAGTGATACAAAAATTAATAAACATGTCATACATATAGAACTATTTACACTTTGATTAGTACAAACAACATATGTACGCCTATGAATATGATTGTTAAATAGTATCGTAGTTGTTAACTGTCATCTCTGACTTTATTCGGCAGTATATTCAGCGTGTTCAGAAAAAACGACAAAAACACTTCGAACGTGTTATGGATGTGGTAAATGATTATAGTTCTTATAAATGTATGGCCATTGTGGCTTATATCGCTAAGGGCTTATAAAGTCATCTGTGTGAATTTAATTTTTAAATTGTGATATGATCACATCAGAACCTGTTAAAATTTTTCATAGTATAGTAAAATGCTATGTTTCACTAATGTTTTAGTAAGAAATAGATATATTCACAACTATTTTATTCAACGTTTTATTCGAAAAAAATCTTCGACAAAATTATAGGCGTGTTATAAAATGTACAATATTACCAGAAATAAATTTTAGCAAGTGTTTGAATAACCTAAAATCAGAAAACAATAATATTCTATTTCACTTTTGCCCAAGCTAATCCGCTTGGATGTAAGTATATTACCAGGAAGTTGGTGTTTTGGCAGATAAGTGGCGAGGCGAAGATTTAATGAGTTGATCCTTTTTAATTAGCCCAACAAGAAGCTTCCCGTGAAGTACGGCATGCTGGGAATGCTACGACCGCTTGATAGTTACTCCATCGCGGGTTTTGAATGCATGCTTATAAGGTCTAACAAACTCACAAAAGTGGTTTTAATACATAATTTATCGGTCATCCTAATTGTTGCAATGGAAAATTGTTAATTTTATTCCCCGAAACAGCAGATATTTAGACTAATCTTAGTATTTCTTGGTAATCCGGACGCTAAAGCAATAAATAGTGCACTCACAAAATTAAATAGTCGAGCATGCACTATGATACAAGTAATGTATTTAGTGATTTTACAATTATTCAAAACTGTTGTAAATAATACACTCTAATTTATGCATTTAAATCAAAGTTGGAACTCAGATATATATTCATCGTTGGGTAACAATATTAAAATTAGATTTGTACATTGGAAATCAAACAAAACTCGCAGCCAGTATAATGTAAATTTTAAATTAAAGATTTAATAGTAAACGAGTATATTTTTTTTGCATAACATATAAAAGTTCATAAAAAATGTAGGTGTTCAATTAGTATAGTAATAGTAGTAATAGTAATAGTAGTTCAATTGTTTTGCATGATTTTATATTTTTTAAATTATTTTTGTAATATTATCTGAGCATAGACTGTTATGTATCATTTTAAATTACTTAATTTATATGTTTGATTACTGCAAACCCTACCTCGAAAAGATTAAAGTATGAAATAAAATACTGGCTATTGTTTGGATACCAAGTTTTTTGTTGGAAACTTTGACTGACAGCCACTTCCGACTCGTGGTCGAGTTTTCGACAGCTCGTTTATATAATAGAGACTTATAAAAATAGCCAAGCCATTAAATATGAAAACCTTCAAATTGCCATAACACCCACTATATATAGTTTGAGGTGAAGTGTGGGCTACTAAGGTATATTTATGTTCTGAGTACAACATAACAACATGCAAATCCTCAAATGAAACACATTTTTGAGGAACGTTGGTAATTCGAAATTTAAGGGCAAAATCAAATTTAATGGTTTTGAGACAGGTACGAAAGAAATATTAATACTTTGCTAAGAAAACATTATAAAGCAGTAACTCAGTTATTACATAAACGTATTCACTTCTGTCTAAGCTGTAGGATCACAATATCCTAATCAATCTACTAAAAAACGCATTATAATTGTACGGGTAGCACAGCAACCTGAGCAACCACCCGATCACAGTTCACAAATAAATCACTCTTCAAGTTCCCACCAAACACACCAGCTGATGAAAATCACAATTACAGTTATAAATCACAGTTATTTCGTAGTAGCAATCACAGTTTGACCTGTTAGTGTAAAATCACTGTTGGTCACATCACTAGTTCACCTACCGTCCCGCCAATTCTGTTCCATCATACTTCCATCAACAGGTGAACACGGGGTTTAGTTTCATGTCGTTTGACCATTCACGTCAGGAATCGAACCTGATTCGGTAGGAAATATTTACAAACAGTCGCATTGGCTTTATTTTAAACGGTGTAGAGTTCCTGTTTTATCTTAGAAAATGAAATAAAAGGGATATTAGATCACTTAAGATGAAGTTTATGTAATGACCACTAGCACAGTTGAGATCCAATGCAAAATAAGCTCTAAATTGTACCTCGTTTACTGTGTAATTTTCTTTTAACAATAAACAATGCAGAATATTTACTTCAAGGAAGTAGAATTATATGGCGAGGACGTACAGTGTCCATCTGCAATGCATACCATTTCTTTGCTCAGTGTCGCAGTCATGTTGAGGCCATTCGTCTGCTGCGAGGAATCCCTCCCCTGCTTTTAAAACCTCTGTAAAGTTGTTTTTCATAATAAACACAGTACAATAACACAGTAAAATAAAACACTGTTTACGAATAGTTTTATAGATACACAATATTATATTACAAACAATATATACATCGTTAAGTTTCTGTATAAAATAATATATATGATACAGTACAAAATTAAAACTTATGAAGATGATCAACGTGGCTTTAAACCTTTAGGAATTAATAAGAAAAGGTTAAGTAAGCATGCAATTGCTGTTACCGTTATTTTTAGTATTATTTACCCGACGTGCTATTTTACCAAACACTTTTGACACATTTATATTGGAAATGTGCAAGACACATGTGGTTCAAGGTATTAGAGACAATTATTTACAAACAGTATCTCCAAATATTACATATCCCAAATTTTTTAATTTTGAGTGATATGAGCTCAAAATATATGAAATATGTTTTAACTTTTACGGGAACTATTAGATCCATTAAAATTTATTAAATGGTGTTAAAGGACTTTCCTTAACACCATTGAAACGTTTTCCTCTCTTGAAACGTATTGTAGTTTTAAACACAAGAAGCGATAGTCCATATAAATTAAAATAAATTCAAATTCATTGCGATTATGTGTTTCAAAAATACAGTCAAACCATAAAAAAATATTTAACAATATAAAAGGAACTATTTTATGGTATATGATTTAAGAGATATTAAATTCAACTATTTTTGATTACAAGTATCGCAATTTCTCATTATAAAAGATTTATATTTAAAGTATGAAAAATATTAACTAAAGTTTGCATTTAAAGTGAAAGATGATGACACGATATAGAGGAAAATGCATACATAATCATTTTGCCTTCCGTAGAAGATAATAAATGTTTATTTAAAGATATGTTTATTTAAAGATATGTTGTAGCTATGTCTTGTTCTTTGTTTTTGAACCTTTCACTGTCATTGGTTTTCGAATATATTGGTATTTATTTCTGATAACATAGAAAACAAATTTTAGCCATCATAGAATTCTTGTAAAAAGTAGTTGCTGTAATTTTGTTTTCATATTGAAGTAGTGATCATTTTTGTGTGATTATTTTTTCACAGAACAAGTTTAACGTGAAAACAACACGAACCATCGATTTTTATCTACTTGTCCACTAAATTTCTGAAAAATAAATGTAAGCTGCAACAACTCACTAAACCCAGTAAACAAATAAACAGAGTAAATTTTAGTTTTGAGCTTACATATGTTACCTATTTACCTCCAGTATTGTATTTTATTTAAATATTACAATACAAACCTTTTATACACAAGCTACAACTTTCTATTAACTGGTTCCTACACATTAACACACACAAGAACATGTCCTTATTGCTTATATTGGACATTAATTTTCATTATACTACGAAATGACACAGACAGCAATAAATAAATAGTCAGAAAACGTGGAAACACCTGTTTTCAGAATTTTATGTATACGTCGAAAATGGCTGTTTTCTATGCAATATGATGGCTCGCTATCGTTAAGGGAATTTTAACCGTACCATAAAGTTTACGTTTAAGATTATATCCTTTGTCTTGTTGGATATATACACTATTTCCAGCTTAGATAATTTATTAATTTGAAAAAAAACTGAATATAATAATTTGTTTGAAAGTATTGCCCAGTGTTCAATCACGATCAAAAGAAAGACCGCCATAATATAAACACCATTTTGACATTGTTACAGACTGAGTCTTATTTTGGAGTTTTCTCTTGTCCAGACCACCCCGGATATCCGGTTGACAAATCACGGCCTTGCTCAACCGAGTGGCAACCGGGGCAGCGGTAGCCGTTATGTTTTGTTTTATACGAATACGCCATCAACTCTTTTTTTAATTCGCAAAATCATTTATACCACAACAATTTACAAAAAAGCTGTACCAAATATTTTTTTTCTATCGTATTTCAATTTACAATAACAGCTTAAATATTATAAATTATATCATATAACATAAATAAATCTTGTTCTATTTCTTTGGTAGCTATATATCTGGTACAATTTAACTAACTTTATTCAAATATATCAGTTTAAGATATCACCGTTAGTTTACAAAATAAAAAATATATAACCACAATGACTTAGCCTGGTTCTATTTCCATACACTGGAATGCATCTTATGGAAAGGTAACTACCCAATTAAAAATTGAATAACTTAAATAATATATGTATATTTATATAAATTGTTTATATTTTTCTTTAATCCTACATCCGGAAAAAATTCAAGTATTTTACTTTATAAAAAATTCCATTACATGGCAATACCACTTTTTCTGTGATTAATACAACGACGACCTTAACAGTAAACGTACGTGTGCAAATTATATTGACAAAGAGACGCCAAATTTGAGAGGATTCAAATTGGGAATGTCAGTGCTCATAGAATTTCTTCCACACCAAACTGAGTTAACCTTTTTCCTTTTGATTTCATGAACTTTGTTACTCCCTTAAAATCTTAAAGTTTATATAAACTACAAATTATTGCCAAGATTAAGTTTTACGAAACAATTTTATTCTGTTATAGTATATATTTGTTAATTCCCCACATTTTTAAAAGATTTGTTAATTCTACAATCTCGGGGTGAGATAGGAAAAACAAAAAATGTATTTGTATATGTAATTATGAATTAATAAATCATAAATGACAACTTTAAATAGGAGCGAGGGGTGAGGGGCGACGGGCGTGTAGTTAAAGGATGACGTTTTTCTCTTTTCTAAAAGTCAAACCAAATATACCAATATGATTGTATCTGCCCGGTGATTAAATATATATATGTTTGTATCAGCCCGGTGATTAAATATATATGTACTACCAACTTGAATGTAAGAAGATTTATTTAATGATGAATTCGCGCTGGATTTTCGATATTTAAAAACAATATAAATAGAATAAAAATTTATTATAGCAATAAATTATTTCACAAACTTATAAAACAATGTGCGGAAAATCTCACCGTACCGGGTGTGATGTAATCCGGAATCTTTAGTGGAAACTTAAAAACGCCTGCGAGAGGTAAGAGCCGTCGCCATTATCTAGAGTGTTAAAACCTCTTAAGATGAGACTCTATTATTTAGTCTGGCATTATTGTGTGGACTGAAACCCCATTAATGTTTGTTACAACGACGTATTAGGACATTATAATAGAGTTTAATTTAATGGAATAAGTGTATTTGTGTTGTAGTAAAACGATATAAAATTGTGATCTTTTAGACAATATTTTTAAGTAAGGGGATATAACAATGTTTGTGGTTCAGATTTTTTCCTAAATGTTTTAGTTTTTTGCACTTCTCCGTAATAACAATATAAAGCTGAACGTTTATCTGAGCTAAAAAGTAAACAAACTATTCTAAATGAAGTGCTTTTAAATAAAACTTTTTTTGGCACTCAATAATTAATTAAAATAAACTGTATAAGAAAGCTGACACATACTTTTCCCTTTTAGCCCAACTTTAATGAATAAATTACTTGTTATTTACTAAATATAAAATACATAGTACGGTCGTATGTACATAAAATCCTTTAAACAAGTTGGTTTAAAAACATCCACCCAAATCTCTGTTTAGGAGGCATTACATAATCCATAGCTACACTCGAGGTTTTAAGAGGGAAAATGCCCCTATTCCCCCCTCAGGATTATTAAGGGGCAACATATTTCGAGTTTCCTCTGCTGGTCAATGCTAACTTGACAAACATATCAAGATTGAACGAAATTGATCAATAAATAAGAGAGAAATAGTAATGTTTGTATTCCCCATAAGAATAACATTGGACAACGTACTACGTTTACCGCAAAAAGAAAATTTAAATTTTCTCCGCAACCAGCAATTGTAGAGTAGTAATTAAAAATGCTAAATTATTTACTTTTTTTAGCTCTTTTTAATGGTAAATAGTAATAAACCTTTTCTAGTTAATTCATAAAAAAACATATGTTCCGCACTTGCACTTAATAAAAACCATATCGCCGGATGTTTACAAAACATTTGATGTGCCTTATTTTCTTAAATATCATGCTGGTCACCAAAAATCTCTTTAGGTGAACTGATTGAAAAGTGTAATGGGGCAGGCTGAACCTAGTAAAATCTGGTAATAAGCATTAATAATTACTGTTATGGGTTTTTGGCAACCATATATATTTTCTAGTTAAGATAAAATACGACAATACTCTTTTTATTTCTAAAGAATGAGTACACTTTAAATTTGCTGCATTTTTTCAGGACCAAAAGTAAATTAAAGCAACAAAAACCTTTTAGAATGTTTTTAATAACAAATGTATAAATTTGTATAATATATTTCTTTGATTGAAATATAATGTGAGTTTATTTTTATTTAAGTTTTTTTCTCTTCATAAAGACGTATATAGTAGTTATTATCCTTGTTTTTTCTTCGTAAAAGGGGTTCCTAATGAGAACTAACCAGTTTTCCACAGGACCAATATAGGAAACTGACTTAATATAACTAGGCGCAATGATGTAGCCGTCTAGGTCCGGTTTAGATCATGTAAAACATAGAGTGTCAGATAAAACCGCTACTGTTTTTATGCCTCATATTAGTCGTACAGTATTAAACAAATGTATTATTGAGGAAATACTAGGTATTTGTATTCTACTAAAACCACTTATTGCAGTGACGTTCATGGCACGTTCCACATAAAAACCACTGGCACCAAGCCCTATGGTCTGGGAGATGAAGGTTCTCACTGCAGTTCAAAGGCCAAAGAGCAAATAAAAAAAATACCGGATGGTATATGAACAATAACATGCAGCCATAAAACAAACACACATCTTGAAATATGTAAATTTAAATGAAATATGTACTATTAAACGTAACTTGTTTAAACTAATTTGTTTCTAACATTCTAAAGCTGTCGCAATGATTTGTTAATCAATTTTAACAGTTTTGAATAAAACTTAAATATTATTGTGTCTGGTTTGAGCTATCGGTTTTTGATGCATAAGGTTTAGTTATGCATTCGTTTTCTAATTATGTACGTGGATGAAAAAATATCAAATCCCCTGTAAATGTGAATACAATTTGGAAAAATTTTACAAATTAAATATGTCGATTGCTATAGTTTATTCATTCATACCATCGGCAAAGCCACATTTACACTGGCTAATAAAATAATATTATTTTGTTCGAGAATGATGCTTTGATAACATTTGACAATTGTTCTTTGACAAAGAGACGCCAAATTTGAGAGGATTCAAATTGGGAATGTCAGTGCTCACAGAATTTCTTCCACACCAAACTGAGTTAACCTTTTTCCTTTTGATTTCATGAACTTTGTTACTCCCTTAAAATCTTAAAGTTTATATAAACTACAAATTATTGCCAAGATTAAGTTTTACGAAACAATTTTATTCTGTTATAGTATATATTTGTTAATTTCCCACATTTTTAAAAGATTTGTTAATTCTACAATCTCGGGGTGAGATAGGAAAAACAAAAAATGTATTTGTATCCATGTAATTATGAATTAATAAATCATAAATGACAACTTTAAATAGGAGCGAGGGGTGAGGGGCGACGGGCGTGTAGTTAAAGGATGACGTTTTTCTCTTTTCTAAAAGTCAAACCAAATATACCAATATGATTGTATCTGCCCGGTGATTAAATATATATATGTTTGTATCAGCCCGGTGATTAAATATATATGTACTACCAACTTGAATGTAAGAAGATTTATTTAATGATGAATTCGCGCTGGATTTTCGATATTTAAAAACAATATAAATAGAATAAAAATTTATTATAGCAATAAATTATTTCACAAACTTATAAAACAATGTGCGGAAAATCTCACCGTACCGGGTGTGATGTAATCCGGAATCTTTAGTGGAAACTTAAAAACGCCTGCGAGAGGTAAGAGCCGTCGCCATTATCTAGAGTGTTAAAACCTCTTAAGATGAGACTCCGTTATTTAGTCTGGCATTATTGTGTGGACTGAAACCCCATTAATGTTTGTTACAACGACGTATTAGGACATTATAATAGAGTTTAATTTAATGGAATAAGTGTATTTGTGTTGTAGTAAAACGATATAAAATTGTGATCTTTTAGACAATATTTTTAACTAAGGGGATATAACAATGTTTGAGGTTCAGATTTTTTCCTAAATGTTTTAGTTTTTTGCACTTCTCCGTAATAACAATATAAAGCTGAACGTTTATCTGAGCTAAAAAGTAAACAAACTATTCTAAATGAAGTGCTTTTAAATAAAACTTTTTTTGGCACTCAATAATTAATTAAAATAAACTGTATAAGAAAGCTGACACATACTTTTCCCTTTTAGCCCAACTTTAATGAATAAATTACTTGTTATTTACTAAATATAAAATACAAAGTACGGTCGTATGTACATAAAATCCTTTAAACAAGTTGGTTTAAAAACATCCACCAAAATCCCTGTTTAGGAGGCATTACAGAATCCATAGCTACACTCGTGGTTTTAAGAGGGGAAATGCCCCTTTTCCCCCCTCAGGATTATTAAGGGGCAACATATTTCGAGTTTCCTCTGCTGGTCAATGCTAACTTGACAAACATATCAAGATTGAACGAAATTAATCAATAAATAAGAGAGAAATAGTAATGTTTGTATTCCCCATAAGAATAACATTGGACAACGTACTGCGTTTACCGCAAAAAGAAAATTAAAATTTTCTCCGCAACCAGCAATTGTAGAGTAGTAATTAAAAATGCTAAATTATTTACTTTTTTTAGCTCTTTTTAATGGTGAATAGTAATATTTTTTATATTTATGTTTTTCTCATAAAAATCAAAAACTGAAAATTTGATAATTTATGTCTTGTAATTTCTGAACCCGTATTTTTACAGAAATGCAGGAAATGTCATTTTGTTGGAAAAATAAAGTTCTACAAACGACTCAAGATTAATCAAAATCGTTAGAGCCGTTTTTGAGAAATCTTGATTTTGGCGTTTTTGGGGGGAATAATTACGCTTAAAAATTAAAAATTCTAAAAAATTCTAAAAATGTCTGGAGATATCGTAGATTAACACCTAGATACCAAATGTCATACAAATGGGACCAATGGTTAAGGCTCTAGCTCTTCTTATCCATACAGATAGACAGACAGACACACAGACATCACTTAAAAATCACTTTTTTGGGTTCAGGGAGCACCAAAAGGAATATTTCCACTAACAACTCAAATTCGAAAATTTTCACGAAAACAATACTTTCTCCAGATACTATGTATAAGGGGGAGAAAGTAAAAATATATAAATGAATTAATAAATAAAACTTATTTAGATTACTTTGTAACAATTCAATGCCAATTTAACTTATTTATAGTTATCTCCAAAACGGTATTTAGTCAATCTGTGTAATTTTTGTTATATTTGAGCTTATGTAACTTACTGCACAGTTTGAAAGCAGTGTTTGTTTGTTGTTTTATATTCGGAAACATTTAATATTTTTTGTAGCCTCAGGGGTCAAAACAAGTAAAATTTGTTTTATATTATATAGGTAGCTAGGCTTTCATAACTGATAATTTTTTTTGTTTTTTTGAATAAATATGTACAGGATATAAACAATTATAAATAACATTACGCTTTCCTCCGCAATTCAACGTTCATTAGTAATTAGTAGTTGCTAATATTTTATATAAAATCTAAAACAAATATGTCATAATAGGTTTTACTAGAGTCTATTATTTAGTGACGTCGATGGTAAGATAACATGATTGCACAGACTTCATGGAGCCTCGTTTCCTTTGATGTGATATGGACCGTATTGAGATGCCTGCAGGTGCTTCATTACATCCCCTTTGGCCATCATCGTCGTATTGAATCAAGTCAAACGTTGTGAGCTTACTTACGAGTGTAGTTGTCATGATATTGACTTCTTTTGACAGTTAAATATGTTAAATAGACATTGCATGTCACTCTTTTGTGAGGGAATATTGGTTTGTTAAATAAAAATAACCAATGACTAAGATTTTATATTTTAATTACTTTTTTAATAAAATCCCCCCCACCCCTGTAAATTCCTCCTTGACACTCTGAAGGTTATACAAGAGTTTTCATCTCAAAGTTTAATTTCGTGACTTTTTAATGGAAACGTTTGGTTGTTAACAGAAATAACTTTGCGCGTTAAACTGAAATGGATCCCTACTGTGACTCTGGCATAGAATATTTTGGTTTTTGATGCAAAGTCCCAAATTCTTACCCTGTTTAAGACTCCCGAAGTTCCTACACTTAAAAATCTAAAATAATTCAACATAAAGCCCGAAGTGGCATTTTTATGTGACCATATCCTTTGCCAGTTGGTAGTTTAAAAGTTTTTTTTAGTAATTAGTACATTAATACATTAGTATTAGTAATTTAATTCGTAATTTGTACAGTTTTGTGTTGTTTCCGTGTGTTTTAAATTAATCTGATTATGGGTGCATATTTGGAGTGCGTCAAACTGAACCGTCTAGATTGTGGCATGAAGAAACAAAGAAATTCATGGAGCCGCTTGGGACAAATACTTAAGAATTCTTAAGTTCTGAGTTGGTGGTGTTTAGTGTGTTTACCAAAAATGGATAACAAGAGAGATCATTATTGGTTTTTAGTTCTAGGGATTCAGTGTGTAAAACTTGGCGAGGATATCAGCATTGTTCTCGGTTCTAATGACAATGAACATGATAAACTTGTTCAGGCGCTTCCTTCGTCAAGTTTGTAGAGTCTGATAACTGATTATTCAAACCATAGTCATGAGATAACCAACTAAGAGAATCCAACCAACTCTGAGAATGAGGTATAGTGTACCGGGCAGAATCGGAATTAGATTAATTTAAATAAGAAAATGTATTTAGCATTGCTAAATTTCTCCTATGTTCTGGTATTTTGATTTTCATAACTAATCTATATTATTTACATTTCATGGGATTCAGATAAAACCAGAGCCCCAAGACATAGAAGTCATGCAGATTGTAAATAACAATTGAATTGTAAATTTTACAGCCTAGTTAGATACTTAAAGGCTATATATGTGTCGGTTGTTTAGTGGGACTAAATATGTTTATATTATAAACACGCACATATCAAGAACCCACATCCAATAAGTTTGTCGAACCGGAATAACGATTCACAAATAATGTATTAGCAACTACTTACTTGACTGATTTTCTATTGATGGAATTTATTACATAAATAATGTAAACGACCAAAACTAACGGAAATCACTATTTCAAGACTGGTTTGTACTCCATATTGTTTCAATTAACATAGTAGTGAATCAGTTTAATAACCGATTTACGCCATTGTCAGTTTAAGATTGGCGGTATTGCAAAAACAACTATTTAAGTAATTACCATAACTATATTTTCTCCAATAGTATTATATAGTTAATATTTTTGTTCTAAAGAAATATAGGTTCTACCAAAGATTCTTTGTTTGCATGAAACTGAATCACTCCTACTGCCAGCACATGAATATTTACTGTAGAAACATAAAAACAAACTAATACACAATAATATAAACTAGCTGTCCTGTTGCTCGAATCCGAGCAAGTTATTTAGACTTCTGTCGTCAGATAGCGCCACTGTTTCGTTCACACCGCCTGGCGCAGGTATTTCGTTCGCGTCTACCAGTTAAAGTTCGTCGGCCTCCTCCTCTTGGCCGTCCTGGTCGACGTCTTATAGTCTCCTTTATGTCGAACGTTTTTTTGGTTATGTTTTGATTTTGTGCAAATAAAAACTGGTGTTTTGTTGCCAGCTGTACGTTCAATAACCATTTTTCAGGGTCAGATTTTATTTGTTTTACCACTTCCTTAAATAAACAGCTGATTTCTCGATCGTTGGTTTGTAACTGCATATTATGTCTATGGGGAAAATCGCGACTTTGACCCCATATTTTCCCATGTCCACGGTGACTTTTATAAATTTTTTTAATTGATGGCAAAACTACATGCTAAGACCTTTCTAACGACACCTTGGACATGGTGATCGGTAGCACCAACGCTCCAAAACAATTATGACAAAAATATGCCTAGCGTATTAAAAATATAGATAATACTGTTTATTTGTTCTAAATGGTACTTTACTACTATGTTATGAATTTTTCATCATGTTATTGAAATAATTCAGGAATAATTATGATATGTGTTATCAATTAAATATAAGTTGTTTGTTTAACAGAATCAATTTATTTTTACTTTAAAACTTAGTAAGGTACAGGCCTACTGGAACCTGTAGTTGTGCTAGTAGTCAACTATATATATTAATAGGCTAAGAAAATTGATGTGGTACCGATTTATTGGATATGCGGCATCTTAAAATTATGAAATTCGGCACACTTATTTAGTACTATTAGGGGATGTGTTGAGTGCAAATAATTTCGTGTTGGGAGTGTAGGGCTATGCCCTTTTGACTTTAAAAGTCTTCATGTTATCCTTATGGGAACCTGCGTTCTGCTTTTTGGTATGCTTTTCGTTTAATAAATAGCTGCATTATTAAAATAAATATGTAGCACAACAGCAAGAATAGAATAAATCAAAAATATTACTGATTACTGAAATGGTAACACACTTCTCTTAACTTATTTCCGGTTTTAATTCCACATAAAAAAATTAACCTGTTTTTGAAGGGGGAGGAAGAGGGACGGGGATATAATAAGGTGGAGAGGTTCCAGGCATAAATAAAAAGGCTACTGATTACTGGAATGGTAACGCCCTTCTGCTATCCACTTTTACTCCACGAAAAAAATAACTGGTGGTGAGGATTGGAGAGGGGGAGGGAGAGCGAGAGAGAGGGGGAAGATAGAGGGACAGAGAGATTAGAGAAACAGTGCCAACTAGATATTGAAATTTGTTCATACACTCAAATCTACTTTATACAGTATATCAAAAAAAATTGGTTGAATTACGACCAATGGGCGGACTCTAGGGTTTATAAAAGTTAGTATTTTATATCAGTTACAGTGGGAAGACATGAAATGTTTCCCATATAAACTTCGGAAAACTGTCTATTTCCATCAAAATTTGGTTTTGAGTTGCCTTAAAAAATAATAAAAATAATAATAATAATTGGTAAGAGGTTTAATGAACCGTAGGAACACTATCTTTTAGTTTGGTAGATTTCGCAAACACTAGGTATTATTTTATATTTATATTGTGTTATATTTATATTTTATTAACGTTACTTTTGAATTTACTAGATTTCTATGTATTGAAAATTGTGCTAAAGTATAAATTTATACCTGCATTAATTTAGATATCCATTTCATCTCGCAACTGTTTTATAAAATAATATGACAGTCGGTATTTGTATTTTTTAACGACAATGTGTTAAATTTTTAGCCCAAATATAAATACATTTTAACGAAACTCAAACTCAAATAGCATTTGGACGATGAGATTCACATTACTTGTGGTTAAAATATCCATTAAAAAGCACTTTTATTCCAAGCAGACTAGACCCACGTTAACATGCTGCAGAATCCTCAAAGAAGCTCTGGTCCTGTTCACGTATCATTTTATTTTTATTAGAGTGTATAAGCCAAAATAAATATTTTATCAAGGTATTTAAGTTCAGGCCAACTAATAAATTGTTGTGTACAATATTTGTTGACAGCATACAGTTCACATTTGTTATTAAACATTTAATATTTGTTCTTCGGTACATTTTTTTAAAGCATATATAGTTAGAAGTGTATGCACTTTTAACCATACATATTTTTAGACACTATAAATATGCATATTTTACTTCTAATTATATGTACATATTTTTACATAATATATAATTAAATGTATACTTCAAAATCTAGATACTATAAATTTAAGTGAATATACTTTAAAGAATATAAGGAATATGTTAGTTAATTGACTTCATTCCAACGTCTTATGAAGTGGGATAGGTGTATTGAAGATTTATTATGACAATGTTTATATTTATACACAAAGTTAAGAAGAATTGAATGTATTTAGTACATTATTGGATATATGAAATAATGGAAGTTAGTAGTGGATAAACAGGAAAGAGGCATCACTTCCGGCGCTTTTTTCCCATGTTATTCTTATGGGGATCAGTTTTTGCACCGACGCCCGATCCTACCCTACACAAATTTTCTTTTTGGCCCCTGCCTTATTTTCCCCCATTTAAAATTTGCATTAATTTTAATACATCCTTTGCAGAAATCCACGAGTTCAAAAATAACTCCACACTAAATAAACAACACACGTAAACAACTTAGAAGTTATTGTGTAGTAGTGGATAAACAGGAAAGAGGCATCACTTCCGGCGCTTTTTCCCCATGTTATTCTTATGGGGAGCCGTTTTTGCGCCGACGCCAGCTCCCGCCTATAGAGCTCCCGCGCCTTAGCCAATACTATTGTCCAACCCTTGCCTATATTAAATATATGTTCCCAATCCCCATCCCTCCTCTATATTTTTAAAAATTAATTTTCAAATTCAGGCTAAAAAACTATCTTTGGTGTTTACTGTCCGATTTGTCTGCAATTTAGATATGTTATTGTCCTAGGCAAGTGTTTTAATAAATTTCACTTACATTTCCCAAATTCACTATTACGGTTGAATTAAAAAATTTTGAAAAACACTGCCGCCAACTTCTTTATTTACTGTCCGATTTGTCTGCAATTTGGATATGTTATTGGTGTTTTAATAAATTCCCCCAAATTCCAAACTGCCAATTTTGACCCTAAAATTCATTTTAATACATCCTTTGCAGAAATCCACGAGTTCTGGCTACTTGGGAACCCGAGCCATTTGACATATAATAAATCACCCTTCCTCCTAATTACCTTCTCTACCAAATACATGTCTTTATATTTAGTCTTTAACAATTCTTCTGTATAAAATCCTCCTTTGATTATATTGCCATTCTCATCTTTCAAAATATAAGTCACAGGCTTTGTTTTCTTAACTTCTGCTATTGTAAAAAGCTCTCCCGTCCAGTTAGGGGTATATCCTTTACTAAATACATGTTTATATTTAGATATCCTTACACTATCCCCCACCTTATATTTTGGCTTTTTAACTTGTACTTTAGATGCTAACCTTTCATGTACATCTTTAGAGTTCTTAGCACTTACTTGGTTAGGTTTCATGCCTATGGATCTATGTACTTTATTATTATATATCCTTATTAACTTTGGAAGTAAATCCAACCACTTGTAACTTCCTTGTGCACTAAACTCTCTATACAACCAATTCTTTAAAGTTCTCTGGAACCTTTCCACAATAGCTGCCTTAGTTGTAGAGTAAGTGTGGTAGTGATTAATATTTAGAATTTTCATTAGTTTGGTAAAATGTTCATTAAAAAATTCTTTTCCGTTATCAGATTGAATATTTTTAACTCCCTTTGGGAGAATAGTTTTTATAGCTTCTGTGACTACTAATCCAGTTTTATTCTTTAGTGGAGCAGCATAAGCTTTTTTAGAAAATGTGTCTATTAAAGTTAAAATATATTTATTCCCAGAATTCTCTCTAGCATAATTCCGCATATCTATTAAATCTATTTGAACAGTTTCGTTTATACCCAACACCTTAAAAGACCTTCTAACAAAGTTCTTTCTCGCGGGCTTATGCAATTCGTAAGCAATTTTTTCCATTTTTTATTCTTTATTTTTAATGTTAACGTATCTGCCAGTCTCTGTCGTTTCAAAAACACCTCCATTGCTACCAACTAACATACCATCACTCATTCTTTGATATACATAGTTTTTTGGCAAATATGCCCCTCCATCTAAAGTCTTAAATCCGCTTAAAGATGTAGGGTCTGCAACCAACAATTTAGGATTGTACATCATCAAATCGATTTCATTATTGTCTTGCATAAATTTATTAGTTTTATTGTTAAACCTTAATGCGTGTGATTTTAAACAAATATCAAATTTAATATTGTCTTGTCTAAAAGTTTTAATATTATCGTCATACCTCAAAACCTGCGACATTAAACAAACATCACTCCTATCTTTGCCTTCAGGTATATTCTTTATTAATTTGTCCTCTGCATCCCACACATCGCCATCTAATGTTAATACATTATAATATTTATCCCCCTGTTTTATTATGCTTTTCTCACCCTTTGTTAATATTTGCTTAACAACAGCCACATCATTTGGCAATGTCCCAGGTAAAATGTTTGTTAATTGCTTATTTTTACCATCAAATTTAAGACCGTCTAAAGTCACAGTCTGATGTTTTGTAACACAATCGTTCTCATCAACAGCGGGTTTAACACGAACTAGCCTTTTATTATTAAAATCCCAAAAGTTTAGATCCATTTTTGGTACTTGAGAGACGTTTACAACATCATCGCTTTCTTTACCAGCCAACAAATTACTTATTTTTCGCTTTTTGGCATTCCAAACATTTCCCTCCGATTCCAAAAATTCATAATTATTTTTGTCTTGTACAAAGACACCATCTTTTCTTATTAAAGTTTGCTCTAATGTGGGTACATCGGTTGAGCTTTCACCTCGTTTAACATTAGTAATTTTGCGTTTATTAGCGTTCCAATTATTATTCTTGGATTCTAAAAACTTATATTTAGTATTACCTTGTACAAAAGCATCACCTTTCCTGGTTAACGTCTGCCCCAAAGTCGATACATCGTCAGTAAACTCCCCACCTTTAACATTACTAATTTTATAATTTAAAGCATTCCAACCATCATCTTTTAGATTTAAAGTAGTTTCTTTAAAACTTCTAGCTTCTGGTTTACTATACGGGTTATATACGCGATAAAATTTATCTATCATATTTTTATTTAATAAACAATTCCGCTTTCCCTCAATTCTTCTATGATAGAATCTATCTCATTATCCACTCCAGAATTTCCCGCCAATCGGCTTAACCAAAGCAGTCTTAACCTATCTACAAGCTCATTAGGATCGTCCCAATAAACATAGTCTATTTTATTACCAGTTACCTGCCTTAAACCTTCACCAACAGTCTTAAACAGGGGTTTAATTATATTAAGATATTTGGTGTGTTTATTACTTGACATCGCCGCACCTGTTTTATAACCCTTTAAATGTGCATTTGTAGCTTCCAAAATCTCTTTATAATTTTGCAAATCAGCCTGACTATAGTTTACGGGTTCTTTTAAAGTTAACAATTCCCACAATCCCTTTGTCCCTTTATAAATTTTTTCTCCAACTGTAACATCGTCATTGGCAATTTGAACTTCCTGATTCCCAATAAAAAATTTATTTCCTTCTCGCCTAATACCATATGTGGTGTCTGTCATACTACTTCTACTAAGGTAATTTCCTAAATAGTCTGATGCTAAAAGACCAAAATCTAATTTGTGCGGTGTTATCTGTGTTATTCTTGGTATTCTAGACGGGGTCTTTTCTAAAATCATTGGGAGAACTGGCCTCTCTGTTTTTGTGGCTAAATTTTTTAATTCTTGCAAAGGCTCTATTAACGGTTGGAATGTTTGGAACCTCTCTTCAGCCTCTAGAAATTTACCACGTTTTAACGCCCTATATTTTTCTCTTATTTGTTTTGCAGACTCTACCAATTCTTGTTGAATATTTGTTTTCATTTTATTTACATTTTATTTATCTCATTTGTCAATGGATTATACTCAAACACCTTATCGTGTATTATTAGGCAATATGCAGATGTGTTTGAAGGGACATTTTCTGCAGTTTCAATTTCTAATTTAATATCTACAACCCCCTCTTTGATTGATTCATTCTGCCTAGAACAATCTATTACAATTAGAGGATATTTATTTATAAAGTCAGCTCTGTTAAACATAGGATCGGGGACGGTGTTGTAGTAACTCTCCTTAAACCTCACAAACATCTCATAAGCTTTAGAGGCATCTCCATTTTCAAAGTCGAGATTTAAATCACTATAAGGATAATATTCAGAGTTTAAAAACACTTTGAGATTTTTCAATTTACAGTGATCAAATTCATCAGTTCTTTTTCGTGCACTGTTGTCCCTACCTGTTTGGAAACCAAATATAACATACCTGGGCTTCTCCAAACTCGATGACGTCTTAACTGACCACGTGTGTCTCTTGGTTTCGGGGTATGATGGGAGTTCGTGTAGCTCCAAACTTCTAAATGCAATTTGCAAATTTTTATTTTGCAATAACATCTTTTGTAATTGAAGCTTCTCCCCATCAGATGGTACCACGTGCGGCATCACCCACTGAATCGATTTAAGTGTAATTTTAGGAATAGGATCGACACCAGATGTTGTTAATATACAATTTAAGTCGTTTTTGGATCTTTTCAACACCAATTCTTGTTTAACATTTACTAAAACCTTATTAAAATCCTCAAACACACCCATTAACAGCTCTAACGGGACACAAGTACTAAACTTGCCGCTTTTATGGAACTCCTTTAAATTTTCATCAGAATCAAATGCTGCATTTGACAATTTAGTTGTTTTATTGTAAGAGCACAATATTTTCATAAGACTGGAAATTCCCGGATTTCTTACAATATCTATTTCTTTACCAGCAACTTCGTATCTAATTTCGTCAAATAAGAATGCAAATGCATTATTTATAAAATGTCCTTTATCATGATTCTCTATTTATCCTTTAATATACAAATAACTCCTACATGGGAGTGTTAGTAAATCTTGATTATTTATGCATATTCGAATTTCATCGGAATTATTTATTGCTAAAGTGTTGTGTGGAACATAGGAGTGATTTGTAATTTTAACCAGGCTATCATCGTATTGGAATTTTCCTGCAACGTCTAGAAAATCTTCCATTTTTATTAATAGAAAATTTTAACTTCAACCCAATTGAACGCAGAAACCTGGCATTTTGCACACTCAGTCCGTTCTTGTAAATTCTCATATCTTTTTTATATGACAAGTAATTGTAGTTTCTTCTTTATTAAAGTCAATTGGCTTGTCGTGTTGATCTGCAAATGTAATGCTAACAACATCTAAACTTCTCTTATTTACAGGGAAGTATATAATATTTCTGGGGACCTCAATAATCTTGTAGCCCGGAGGAGCTTCTGGGTAAAAACTGTGTATGGTGTGTGATTTGTCACCATTTAAATAAGACCCATTCGCAATATTACATTTTACTCTAATCACATTTACATTATTTATGTTGATTTTATTTACGGATTTAAACGCAATATCTGGAGTAGAAAATCCTTTAAATCCCAATAATTCAGACCCTAAACACGGTTTTGTAAAATCAAACACATGGCCAGAATGTAATGTGGCTTTCATAGTTTTATTATCGGCTATAAGTACAAAATCTGGGAGTTGCTTTTGAATTTCCTTCGCAAGCTCAAACACTTCGTATGTACCTTCAGCAATTTCAATTACATTTGGAGCTTTGTGATCGTAATAATACACATCCTCACCCTCGTCTATAGTTAATTTTGTGTCTTTAAGTTTATTTAATTTTGGAACTAGGCCT
This sequence comes from Allygus modestus, assembly GCA_963675035.1. Classification (NCBI taxonomy): domain Eukaryota; kingdom Metazoa; phylum Arthropoda; class Insecta; order Hemiptera; family Cicadellidae; genus Allygus; species Allygus modestus. The sequence goes on from OY776116.1 coordinate 89,192,642, forward strand.
TTGTAAAATATAAGTTTGACTTTTGTATTAATTAATGCTACTTTATTTTGTATAATAACTTCAACTTTACCATCTAATGCCCGGTTTAATTCGTCAATTGTAACCTCCCCTTTTGGGGTTGTAATTTTGTGCATTTTGTAATATGTCAAAGTATTTAGAGGTTTTGTAACATTAAATATAGAATTATAACTTTGAAAATCTACCAGCCCAATTACATAATCACCATTTAATTCTATAGGAGGAAAGAACACCGACTTCAACTCTGGCTCTGTACCTGTGAATGTTATAGTAAATGAATCCATTTTTATAAACTAAAATTTTTCAGAAATGATAAACATAAAATTCCACAAATGGAACTGTTTAAATCTTGTATTTGATCAGTTGTATAGTAAATTTTAGATGGTACAAAATATTCAATTACCTCTTTTGGAGGCTGTATTCCGAAAGGGTCAAAATATATTACAATATCTTTATTTTTACGATATGCTGTCCAATGTGTGCCCCTGTCACTGTCTAAATTAATAATTCCACATTCTCTTACTTTTGGTGTCAGTTTTCTTAGCTCGTTTTTTAGGTACACCCCTCGAAAGTGAGGCACGTCTCTTGCTGCCTCTAACAGCTGAAAGTTGTCCATCTTTTTTATTAAATTTTAATCCCATTCCCATTTTTGCCTTAGCCTTCATCAAATTTGTCACTGCATAAGCTGCTGCTTTTTCGGCCAGACTGGCGTCCTTTGCCGAAACCCTAGTCCAAGCCTGGTCCGCTAATCTCATATCTGCCTTGTTCCGGGCGGCTGTATCAGGATTATTCATGTAGAATATGTCGTGCTCTTTACAATAAGAGTCTAGCTTATTTTTTGGAGGTACATTTCTGGTTAAATTTTCACGCACGTTAGTTCCGGGCCCGCACCATTTATAATTTCCAGGTAGGTGGAGTGGGAAAGGAAGGTTGTTTATAAGGGTATTTAACAAGCCACGGCCTCTATATGGCTTTAAGAATAATCCCTTACCCTTCTTACACTTTCTCTTTGCCATTTTTATTATATAAAAAATTAACAAACATAGCACATAAAGAAAATACACCATTATATAAAAAATGTCATTTATTCAACAAAAGAACAAATTTAAAATTGCACATAAAGAAAATACACCAAAGAAGTTGGGTCTATTTCCTAATAATATTCGCTGTCTTATAATAGGGCCCAGTGGTTCGGGGAAGACTGTTGTAATTTATAACTTAATTGTAAAAAAACAAGGATTAAAGTTTACAAATTTATATATAATATCCAAATCTTTAGAACAAGAAAAATATAAAAAAATAATTGAAATATTCCGTCTGTGTGATGAAGTTAAATTACACACATATTCAAACTGTGAAATCACACCAAATGATGTAGAATCACACTCAATAGTTGTATTTGACGACATAAATAGTCCAAATATCACACAATTTTTCTCAATGGGCAGACACAAAAATGTTAACAGTTTTTACTTGTGTCAATCTTACAGTAAAGTAAACAAACATTTACGTGACAATGTTAATTTTCTAATATTATTTAAACAAGACGATTTAAATTTAAAACATGTGTATAACAATCATGTGGGAAATGATTTTTCATTTAACCAATTTAGAAATCTCTGCCATCAATGCTGGGATAGGTCTAAATATGGCTTTTTTGTAATAGACAAGGAAAGGCCAAAGAATAATGGCAAATACAGATTTATGTTTGACCAATTTTATAGTGACCAAGGGCAAGGGTGTTGATGCCATCCACAATAAACCTCTTGTCGTCATCAAAAGAGAGTACCTTTTTGTTCATCGTTAATGTTTGCAGATGGTGGTTTGTGGATTTAATTCTTGTAACATTCTCGTAGTAATCTTCTCCGGTTGCAAGACAGTGTAAGTAATGTTGGTGTCTTAAGAGATGTTTAACTGTAGCGCCGTCAGCTCCTTTTGCCTTTTTAACCTCTAGCTGCTTTTCTTTTTCGTATAACCACTGTAGAGGAATGAAAGAGTATAATTTTGGCCTTAAACCACAATATTCATACATAATTTGACCATTTAATTCGTCTTTAAACTTGCCCGTAACTTTTTTGTTTTTATCAGAGTATAAGAAATGGTCTTTACTATATGCAGAGGTGTCAAAACGGTCCAAGTCACATTGTATTTCCTTGTAAAAGTCCTCTGTTACTATAGAATACATCAGAGAATCCGTGTCTGTCATTAAGAACTTTTTATTCTTAAATTTTGACATATAATTATAGTGGAAATCATACATGATTACTTTGCTGATATCCAAAATGGTCATTCCTAAATATATTGGTTTATCAAACTTTACAATTAATTTATTTAAATGCACAGCATGCAAGTTGTTATCGAACTTTTTGCTGCAGTCAAATCTTGGCTTTGTAACATACTTTGTTAACATAGACTTATCTACAAGATGTATATCACGAAACTTGCGTTGGTTCATAATTGTTCGACCAAAGAGACTGTTATTTAACAGTTTGTAAAAGTCTTTTTCAAAATCATGTTCAGCTTTTTGTCGCTTTTCAATATTAAAATTAATATAGGGCGCGAGCCAATTCGATTGTCTGAATTTTAAGATTCTGTGGTATTTTGTAACTACCAAACCCAATTCTTCGTATTTTTTTAGTGCTTTATAATGTAGAATATATTTGGTTTTGTCATTTAAGTTTGGTATTAATTTTCCATTCATTTTTTCTGGTGCGAGGGGGTAGTCGTTGTGCAAATCGTGTAAACTTTTATCGTATTTTAAATCAACTTCCAAAATAAATCCAAAGTTTTCATTTTTATTGGCTTTATAATCTTTCTCGTTTGTCCATCTAAAGCCATCAACGGGCAACGACTCGCACATTGCTGTAGAGTATAGCGAGTTGCAGTCTAAGTATACAAGATAGGTGCTTTCTTGATTTGGGTCATAATGTTCGCCCATGTACTTATTGTTGGCTTTAGCATAGCGCGTGGAAATCATGCTTACACCACCTCTAATGGCGTGTTCTATAAACAAATGCATGTCAATGTCACTAAATAACTGTAATTTTATGCCGGTCATTCTAAGACACGCCTCCCATGTTAGTCCAGGCAGTGAGTACATGTGGACAGGGTCGAGTTTATAATCCTTTAAACTCAAGTCCCTAAATGTCTCAAACACATCAGCCAATAACAACACATCTGTTTTAAGGTATAAATCGTGATATTCTTTTAAATTCTTTATATTAAAATGATTCCATGCGTTTTTAGCATGTTCATATTGTGCAGGAGATATACATTCTTTAGTTAGACTGCTGTAAAATGCCTCTATGGGTGGTAGGGTCTCTAAAAACTTTTCTGGTCCTGTCATGTATTCGTATGGAAATTCGCCCTTGCGTTGTAGTAGTGGATTGTCTATAAATCTAAATGTATTTAAATTGGAAGCTAATTTGCTTAAGGGAAGAGACAGAAAGTTGTAGGAATCCAAAAATACCAAATCATCAACAGAGAACGATATATATTTTTCCATGTCTTTGGCTATGCAATTCAATTTGCGATTGAGTTTTCCCAAGTGTTGCATTATTAAATGACCATCATAGTTTTTAAGGTTGTGGAAGAATATTGGAATTTTCTTGGTTACTTTATAGTTTAAATTGCAAGCGTTGTGGGAGGGTCCTCGGAATTTGCCTGTTAGATGGCAATGGTCGCGCACTTTATCACCCAGTAACAGCTGTTGGCATATGTGGCAGTATTTAGAGTTTTTGAAGGATGCCTCTTGCTTTGGAGTCATTACAAGGGGAACATATACTTCCATCTGACTTTTAATAAAGTCATAGGTTTTAAATAACTTTTCAAAAAATACATCCATTACATTTTCACCGCTGTACAACTCTTCGTAAATAATTTTAGAGTCTCTCACCACAACATAAGCAAATCCAGAAGGCGTGTGTTTGCCGCCGTTTATAAAACATTCGAAATCTGCATAAATCACAAAGGGAGCTTTAAGTTGATATTTGTAATTCGTAAATTGTAGTGTATCTTTTTCAGACATTTGTACTCTTTGATGCCCAAAGGGTTTACAATATGTTATGTGACGTTCCAATTTATTTTTGGTGCCAAAATGTTGCAAACAGAACTTGCAAAAATATTTCTTATGGTCGTGTTTTGTAGAATTAAACATTAACTTGTCAAAATCACGAATTAAACAGTAATGTGATTTCTGACCGTGTTTTAGAAGCAGCAGATTGACGTGAGTATTGCCGTTTAGTTTAGTTGTTCTCAGTGGATATATTGTTTTTCCTTCAATTCCATATACATTAACACTTATGTTGTTTTGTTTTTCAAATTTATCAATGTCAGATATTTTTACTGGATATTTTATATTTGTCATATTTAACTGGCCTTCATAGGGTTCGTAGTGAACTACTCGATTTGCATTTTCTTTACTATTCCTTGGTCTTAGGCTTGCTAAAACACTCCAGGTGAAACATTTATTATCGGTGTTTTTAATATTTAAAACAGCATGTTTTGATTTTATATTTTCTGGCGTGGGAATGTATGATTTGGGAGTTAGGGGCTTATATTTGTAAACATGCAACTGCCAGTATTTGGTGCGGTCATATATCCATCCACTGCCTTGAGCTTGATACTTGTGCATGGAGGTATCGATTTTTAAAAGTGAATTTTCAATTTGAGTCTTTAGCTGTGCTTTCTCAATTGATAAATTAGTTAAACTTCGAAAATCAGCAATACATTCTTTGTCAATGATTAAATCACCATTATTGTCCACTGAGTGTTTGATGAATTTTACTCTCCTAATAAGAATCCATTTGATGGGTAGAGGACAAGATTGGAGAGTGTCTAATACTTCCACAGATTCACCGTTAAAAACATACAACTTGTAAGGTCGTTTGTCACATCGTAGGTGGTGGCGTTTCTTGTTCCGAGTGACGACTCTCTTACACACAATACAACTATTGTGTTTTTCTAGCATGTGAATTTTAAAATTTTTATTATCAAATATTTGATGACATGTTTTACAAATTATAGGAATAACTTTGTGAATGTTGCGATAGTGTCTGATTAAATTGCTTCTTTTGGAGCAGGGCGTGGAGCACTGTGCACAGGTCAACATTTTTTTTTGGAATGAGGGTGGTGATTTTGGGGCTTCTATATATAACCCTGGTTGAAAATTTTAAAATTTTATCTTTTTTAAATAATAAAAACATATTTTTTAACTCTAAAATAAGACATTTTTGCAGTTTAATTACTGCAAAAATTAAAAAAATTTCCAATTTGGTCGTGCAATATTATTTTTTACATACACATTTTAGATATTAATACACATTTGGAAATGGTGAATTGGAGATTTACAAATATTAGGCTATTTCAATTATGGATTAACAGTTGTCCCTAAAGACATCACACCGTTGCTAACACTCACAGAGTCCTAGGAGCCGGTGGCGCGGAGGTGCGGTGAGCCGGTGATGTCATGCGGGTGGTGACAAGTGTGGTGACGTCCGGTGGTCGCGGTCGCTGGAGTGTGGTGACGTCCGGTGGTCGAGGTCACTGGTGTAGAACAACGGTGTTGGTGGCTCCTTATATACACCTCGATTTTCAATTTGGAAATTACCTCACATTGAGAGGATTTCCAGGAAATTACTGGTAAGTGGAAAGTCTGGTCAAAGTGTCACGCAACAATCCATTAGTGTGTTAATGTGTCACAAGCACACTTTCGCTCTCGGGAGAGTGTCGGTGAGTGGTGTTGCACGTGAAAGCGGCGGATGTGCATGCAGCGGATGTTTTAATCAGTTGACAGTTCGACCGTAATAGTTGGGATTAAAACACCAAGTTTTGGCGGCAGTTGGGATTAAAACACCAAAAACAAATCAGACACCAGAGGAGGGACAATATATTTAAGGCAGGGGTATATTTAATATAGGCCAGCGGGCGGGAGCTCTATAGGCGGGAGCTGGCGTCGGTGCAAAAACGGCTCCCCATAAGAATAACATGGGGAAAAAGCGCCGGAAGTGATGTTAAACCGCCATTTCACCACTACTGAAGTTTTAATTATAATAACTCTATCAACACTGTTTTAATAACTTTTAAATGTGTTAAACAGTCATATATTATTAAATCAATAAATCCATTTTTGTAATAGAAAAAAATGTTGATAAATAATCAAACAACTTTTCTACGTAAACGAAGCTTTATTATAATTACTTAATATACGTTAAACCGTTTTTCGGTACTGATGAGACAAACATTACAGTGGGTATTACGGAGAGTTAGCTGTGGATCTAGACAAACATTGGAGATTTATATGTCTACTGGTGCAGTAATCTTCCAATAAATGACCTGTGACTTTTCTACAGAACTAAGATACAATTGCGCAATTTCAAATTCGACATTATTATTTAAAAACATTTATAATAATTTATAAAACTCTTTACAATATCCCCGGTTTTAATTGCATACCATTTAACAAGGTAGTAAGAACCTTTTCTGATACTTCAATTATGGACCTTTCTTCATTTTTATATTTGTAGAATTTAAATAATAGGACGAGGATAAAATGTCAGTTTATAGTTTAAAAGGTATTTAGTGAGTTTTCACCTACTAGTAGTTGGCGCATTAAATATCATAGATTACAGCCTTATCGACATACCTTAACAACTGACGCTCATAGTTAATGGTTGAACGTTTTCTTTCATATTGTTTTATATCAGCACGAAAGTGAAGACTGGATAACAGTTAGCTTTAACAATTGAGTAATATGTTAAATTTAACTGAAAATTATTACATATTTATGAATTTTACAAACTGAATAACACTGTTGACATACTTATTGCATAGTTACTTACTAGATGACATATATGTATACTTGGGTGGGGTGAAAAAAACATAAAGCAAGATAGATTAAAGGGAATAGAGTGAAAAAGTTGTAAAGTACAGTACAGTATGTAAGTACAGTAAAAGCGGAATTATATTTTGTAGTGTTCTGAGATCTAGTTGATTTCATCCTGTCTACAAAATAATAAGATAAGCTAGTTATAATTTCCTTTCGTTGCAAAATATTCAAATGGGGGTTTTACTGAGTTGTTACCATAATAATATTCTAAAATGTAAGCTTAATTTATTAAAAATATTATGAATCACAACTGTTGTTTAATCTTATTACACATTGAGAATTCATTGAGAACACATTTAGAATTACACATTGAGAGCACTTAAATCACGACTTGCGCTGAAATTCTCAAATATAAATAGCAAAAAATATGTAAAAGTTTAAAATTTTTCCATTTTTAACCCTTTTGCGGCTCCTTAAAATTGTAACTCTTCTACCCAAAAATTTGTTTGTGATTTGATTAAGACTTTAAACAGAAATAAAATCCCAATTTTTTGTTTAATAAAAAATATATAGGCCTACATGTGTAACATAAATTTCAAAAAAGGGACATTTTTGGTAAACTTTGGCAGCGTTGGGGCACCTGAAGATATTACTTGATTCCACAAAAATGTTAAGGGTAATTTTATTTTCCAATGAGACAAGTTTTTCACACTATTCCATTTCATTTTATATGGAATTATGTTTTTTCACTCCACCCTAATGTATACATTTAGCATTTTATAACTTCTTACTTATAAATATTTTTTGGCTGCTTGTAAATAAAATCAAATATTTTTCAAGCAAACATATTATGTATAATAAAACTGTATCTGAGTAGTTTCCAACAAATTTCACATTGGTAGATATTGCTATTTCAAATAATAAAACAAGATTCTCTTTCTTAAGTATATTTTTAATAAGAAACATTATTTGTTTTGTTTTCATTTTGCTTTATATGTAATATACCGTTACAGCAAGTTTGGGACGGTTTCAACGGGCATACTGTTTTATTAAATTGCACAAACTTTAACATGTTTATTTCAATTATATTTGTTTATTCAGTAGATGTTAATTAAAGACGGTGAAATACAATTTGTGGCAGTCACATAAAGTGAATCTGCTTACACTTGATAAGAGGGGTTGGCTTTAGCGCCTATAATGTTTCTGCATGCGAATTCTAGTCAGTGACACTCATTAGTCACTGATTTTTCAAAACACACTGCCATTTTAAAAGTGTTTCGTTTACATGTGAATGTATTTTATAACCACATGTAAACAGACTATTAAAAAAAAGGAAATGAGAGGTGTTAACATAGGTGTAATTTATCTATAAAAGCCCGTGCTTTTAGCATTTCAGGAGAACAAATTACTGCATTTTGATAGTTTTATAACTCGTACAACCCGCTGTTCGTAGCTTACCGCGCTATGTCTCCATTATTCTGACATTACCGACACCTGCTGGGAATTTAGACTGCTGCGAGAAGAGTTTTACTGCGACCACATTACAAACTGTTGTAGTTTTTAACTCATGATATACCATCTGTTTTGTAGCTCTTTCATTTGGCTTTAAATAAATTTTCCACGTAGGCCATATTTAACTTCCTCAGATGCGAAATAATTGTACATAACACATATCCGAATATGAAATTATATCCGAATTAAAATGTTTATCATCGCTGAAATTGTAAAAATAAACTTAAAATAATACTGATATTAATACCGCACAGTTTATAGTTCAACAAACGTATACTAATAGTACAGCGGATTAGCTAACCTATTGTGCACTTTTTGATAAAAGTACCAAATTTGACTCAGAGGTAGACCGATGTAATACGAACAATTGTGGATGTTGAGCCATTGGCCAACCATCCCCTAGTGGTCGTGGCGGCCATTTAAAAAAATATCGAATCGTGGTTCGAATCTAAAGTTTTCTCGTAAACATACGCAAATTATACATAATTTAAAAGGTCTCGTTAAAAGTATCATTTTCGCAAAACAAAAATTCGCTTACCTTTATCCGTTTCAAAATGGCGGTACATTTGTATTGTGTAAAATATTGCAGTTACGAAATACCCTGTATTTTCTAAACCATAACTCGTATTTTTTCGTGATTCAAATGTCTTACTCGTGATAAACTCAGCTTTACACTGGTGCCAGGCTAGATGCCAGGCTTTCTTGACAAAATTTAAATTTCAGTGAAATGGTTTTTTTTAATGTTTATATACCCAAAATTCCAAAAATTCAAATAATGTGTGTGTTAAAAAGCATCCCATCGAAAAAGTCTTGTAAATACAATCAACTTTATTACTTACAACAACCTTGTATCTCTTTTAGTTTTTTTACAAACAGCAAAAGACATTATTTTCCCGCATGAAATGCATGTTACTTTGCATAACTCTTGTCAATTATTCTGTGGTCACAAATTCGTTTAAAGTGTTGTGTACAATTAACATGAATTTCATAGTGGAACATAATGTGTTTCGCTGTTTGCAAACGAAAAGAAATACTAGGATGGGGTAAATTAGAAATTTGCTAAGATTTACAAGAAGTTTTCAATGGTAAAATTTTAAACATACATTACAATTTTAATTGTTGGAATTTTGGGCATATTTATTAGAGAAATGTATGTAAATATATGGAAATAAATGGAAATATATAAGGCATATATGTTATTCCTTAGAAAAAACCTATTTCGTTGATATATTTATTTTTATTATTTCAATAAAGCCTGTCATGTACCATACTAGAGTTCAGCTGAGTTTACCACGAATAAAAAATTTGAATCGAAAAAGTTTGTATTCTGTAACTGCAATATTTTGTACAAGAATGGCCGTCATTTTAAAACGGATGAAGTTAAATGAATTCTGTTTTTCCAAAATGTTTCTTTTAACGAGACTTTTAATTTGCCTATGTTTACGTAAGAAAATTTTTAAATTCGAACCACAATTTGAAACTTTTGATAAGTAGCCACCACGGCCACCAGGGGGTCGTTGGCCGATGGCTCCACACCCAAATTCTTTCATATTACATCGGTCTTCCTTTGTGCGAAATTTGGTACTTTTACTAAAAAGTGAACAATATGATGAAATATCCTGCTAAACCGCCGCACTATAACAATATAACGGATCTGAATATTCTTAATGATGTGCAGCTTCAAGGGATAATTTTAAAAGGATTACCACAACTAATTAACTAACACCGTAGAATAGGTGCTAAAAATTGTTGGTTTGTAAACTTCCCTACAACACAAACAAATCGCTTAACATATTACCTTGAAATGTTTCACTATGCAATAATATAGAGACGTAATAATACAAAAATCAAGTCATGCCATTGATTATTCTTCAGAGCAGTAATAAAATATAAAAGTGAAAAGTTTATTAGGAAAAATAAGTATAAGCCTTAAGTCAAATACTTATTATTTGAGGTTGCAAATCAACAATATGACAGAAAATAAGTAAAATGTAATATATAAGTTCATAAATAAAAGATACATTTTTTTGATAAAAGGTGATTTATCACAAAGCCTACGACATTTTGAGTAATAAAATGCAGTGACAGACCGGTGAAAATTGCCGCATACTTAGCTGGATTTTTCCCATAGACTGTGGCACTTTGGTATTTTATGACTGGTATGAAAACTAATATCGTTCTGGAGAGGAGATTTTATGATATGCCTGTGAAACTTCCCGGTTTGTATACCAAGAAGTTATCGTTAACCTACTTTGATAGATGAGTCATAATCAAGGCCTGCAGAAAGTTACACTGAACAATCTGAAGTCATTAAAGTTTTACCATAGTAATTACATTTTTTATAGTATATTACTATTTTCACACAGTATTAATCATTAAATGGAATTAATAATAATCATGTGATTAATACATATACCTTTCTAATACAAAATGTTTATGAATTAAAATTTAAAATTCTCAATCATTTCCGTCACATAAGACATTTAGTGTTAAGTTCTTAAAATTAAGTTAAACGTGAGAGCCTGTTTGATTTCCTGTAAAAGTGGAATATTTATTTGAATAAGGCATTATTTCATAGTCGTCACCATGTATACAGTAGTTAGGAAAAGTTGAAATTGTACAACAAAATCGGTCTGGTAAAATTAATAAAGTTTATAGTACTTTAATGCAAAAAAAAATAAAAGGAGAGGTAATTATTAATTTATTTTGTATTTAAAAATAACAATTAAATGTGAGTTAAAATAAAAGCCAATTCAACGATGGAAATTGTTGTAGCATTATTCCATATGAATTTTTCCTGTATAAGCTCAAATTTAATTGGCCTAATGCAATAAAACGGTTTATAACAAGTTTATAACCAATAAAGTTGAGGTGGGCGGGAAACGGCCACCTGTCCATCTCCCTTACGTTTATTGCTACCGTTGTAACTGATAGAAATCGCGTTTATCTATTGTGCCTCAGACTTATTGTTTCTTTATATGTAATACGACCCTAAAACACCTTTAAAAAAATACAAAATATTTCCTTGAATATAGAAATATATTTTGTAAATATTTTACTATGATAGTATTTGACAGTCCATTGTTTGTATATTTGTTTAACTATAATACTTTACCGTCATTGATACAACCTACTCAATAAGTATTTCAAAAGGTATAACCAAAATCTGCTATATCACTTAATAATAATATTTAATAATTACAAAATAATAAATTATAATGTCTCTTGTATGCCATCCGGCTGCAGCGATGCTTCAGGGAAAGGAAACGCCATTAGACCGAAGCCAAGAATTTTCATTCTTCAAATTAAAATAAAGAAAACATTTGTCTTTGGGCCAACATTGTAGTTTAACAAATTACATTTTACCATTACTTTCTCTGACTAGGCAGTATGATACTACAGTAAAATAACCCTGTCGGAGCAAACCTGCGTACTTTGCGAATTTCCAATGCATACATCTTAATACCGCATAAAGCCACTTACCATGTTTCTTTGATATACATTCATAGATAAACAATATCCACAAGAATAAGATTATGGGGGCTGAGTACGTAGGTTTGCTGCAACAATGAACACACAATTTTGTGTTTATGCAAATATAAATTTAACTTAACTACATATCAAGTTTCCTCAAAATACATTCATAAATAAGCAAAATATGTCATTTTAATTATTCTTCAAAAGAATAACATTGAAGCTGAGTATGCAGGTATAACATTGGCACATAGTAACATTAAACTAAACAGTTTTGTACAGTGAATTTTTATATGAAAACCATGTACATTTATGAAACTTATAATGCCACATAAACGAATGATGACGTGAGCGGAAATTTCAAAGAATGTGTAAATTTTACAATAACCATTAGGATGGGAAGCTCTAACCATAGATTAAGCATACCCCTTGGTATTAAACATATTTTTCTTAGTCTTCACCTGTTAATTATGAACATAATGTTGTATTGTGAATGAATCATGAAATTCCTATAGATCTGTTACGATCGAAAGACGCATGCGTCTGTCAGCTTCAGACTGTAGAACAGCTCGGCGAGGCGCCGCGCCACGGCCGGTGGCGATGACAAAACGTTGTGTTGTGGGCTTCGGTGCCCTCATCCAGCGAGCCAGCCCGTCAGCCGGCGCAGTGTGTGTGTTGGGACTGGGAGCTGGAAGTTGGAGATCAAGAGGGGGCAGCGGAGGGGCTGATGGAATGGGCGAGCCGTCGAAGGGGGGAGGGGAAGGATAGCGACGGCAGCGCGGCGACGTAGACGTTCCGAACTAGCTCCGCCGTCGCCTTGGACGTATAAGCAGACCGTGTACGCTTGTCCCATTAAGATGGGTGATCTACTAAGGAGTATGCTTAATATATGCTCTAACTCTCTCATGTTTGCGAACACTATAGTATACAGCGTGAAAGAAAAGAAAACAGCGTCTTTGAAATGTGTCGTAAGCAGGAAGATTAATTCTTTTAATTTCAACTTGATTCAAATCATATATCAACGTAAATCTCCCTCTGGAGTTCCAGAGGTAACAGTGGACACTGCGGATTTCCTGTGAGAGCTTTATTGTGCTTCGCTATCGCATGTTTAAAATTGTACAGTTCCCAATGTTTGATTATTTTATCCAGCTTTTTTATTGACCCTTGAGTTAAAAGATCAATAATATTATATTTCATAAACAGTGCCAAAAGTGTAGTTTTCCGGTAAGCGTTCTGTTTTACAACGGAGACAATTCGATTGAAAAAAACCGGAATAACATATTAGGTACGAGTTATGAATGAAAATGTCATCACCCTGTAAGTAATAATAATAATTAAACATCCTTTTCCTTAAATTATACTTAAAGTAGCTATTTTTGGTGTTAGCTTTAAATACCGAAAGTGATACTTTTCTAATCATGAGTCGGAAAAACAGCTTTAGATATTTCACGCACTTTTATTATGCATTAGTTGGGCTAGTATCCGGTTGGGTCTACCAATACCAGTCTTGCGCTCAAAATCAGCTGTTCTTATTAGTACATTTAGCAAGTAAACGTAAAAATAATGTAAACACAATTTCGACATCACTTTCACAGTTCCCCTTTGGCATTTAGTAATGAAATAACTATTTCAGACGTTTTCATCAGTTTTGCTGAGTCATATTTCTCACAACAAAATTCAAACAATAATGCTTACATTATATCAGGAATAGCTGATTTCAAATTAACACACTGTATTTTTATTCTTACTGTTACTAGCGCTACTGGTTATATAATGCATAGCTAATAACAGTGCGGGAAAAAAATCATAATTTCTTCCGCAATTGTGAAAGGTAAAGTATCACCTCCAGTATTCCTAGCTGATACGTAATTGCTACTTTTGGTACAGTGTGACGTGTTTTAATTTATGACACTTGAAAAAAAGAAAAGACTAAAGAAAACTATTTTAAGTTAAGACAAGTTTAAAACTAGAATGTCAACAAATAATAATAACACAACAACACACAAATAATCCGAGGTTTTGTCTTTAATAACTTTAAAAAATATCCCTTAAAGTAATTATTATTAAGTTCGAAAAACAATTACAAAACCGTTTGAGGATTAAACATAAGTCAACATTTGGAGAAGTTTAGCAATGCGCATTTGATTTCTGGAAATTGTCTTGGATAATTTTCTCACTGCCAAACATACTGTCCAAGGGGATTTAAATCCGCTCCAATGCGTGCAGTCACATATTGTTTATGTAGCCGGACTACCTTGTAAATTAAAAACACCCAATATGAAACAAGTGGATTAGAGGTCAATGAAAGACAATTATGGCTCTTTTTAGTCACCTGCTTCGTTGTTAATTAAGAAAGTTTTACTTTCCTAAAGTCCATTATTAAGTCACGAGTTAAGCAGATTCTATTGTTATGGATAGTGGTTAACCCATTAACTGCTGTTATCAAGTTTAATTTCTTGCATTTTCTTTTTCACCCCATTTCTTTCTTACAAGCATATAATAAATACACACCTAGAGAAAATAACAACTAAACACTGCCTTTAGGAATAAGGTAAAAAGAGTGTTGTATTTATTTTTTATATCCGGCTTGTAGCCTAAATAATTTTAGATTAATAGATAGTAAATCGTTAATGTCTTATAAAAAAAGTAAGAATGCAATATTGTTTCCCAGTAAATAAATAATATCATCGTTCATCTTATTTTCATAGTGTTTAAGTAGACAATACCGTATTGCATATCTGTGAATTGGTTATGTGCGATTAGGTTGTTGATAAGGATGTGGGTTATGTTGTTATGTTATTTGATATTGTTGTATATTTTACTGTGATATTTATAAATTAACAAATTATAATAAACGAGAGGTAATGGAACAAGGGGCAATTACATGAAAAGCAGTTTTTACATCATGCCGATATATGTGATTTGTTTACATTATTAACCAACAATAGCAGTACTAAGCAGTACTAGCGGCGCAGCTGGTAGGAACCCATTATTTTCAAGAAAATTAAAATAACGTTAAAATATGTTTACCGCCTGTACTAGTAATTGTGTTATCTGAGGTAAATGAAGGCAGTATGATTATATAATAATAAGTGAAAAGGCATACTGAAAGATAGCTTACTGTGATACTTATCTTTATATGAGAGTATTAGTATTCGTATTACAGTATTATATCACATTTCTAAAGACTGATTTAGAGTAGGAATAAATAAAACTAGGGTTTGCCACCAGTTTATACTTTCAAAAGGAGTAGCTCCTCAGGGGAATTCTTCAACCGATGCCCAATCATACAGATGAAGATAAGAAGGAAAAGAGCATTAGTTTCTTTAACTTAACATGCAATAGTAATGAATATACTAGGAGTTAAAATAATTGATAAATAACTTTTAAACTAGTATTACGGTGGTGATGAAAAAAAATTTGACGTTGTAACTTATAGGTTCTTTATACGACTCTCCATGTTGATGAAATTAAAAGAGCTTGTTTCAGAGTAGCTTGGCCTCTGCAATGCCAACTGGGGGTAATTCAATCACCTCCAAGGAGATATGGGTCACTGAGGCCAAGCTGGAATGGCTTAGATGTGTTAAACTCGTTAAGCCTTTTAGAGTTTATAGACAGACTTAAGCTATGCACGGAACACAGTAATATTGTATTAAATCAATAACTAGAACAATTGTTCTAAAGTATTGCACAACAAAGAATACGTACAATGTGTACGCTGTATGGTTGAATCCATTTGTAAATTAACAGCCATAATAGAGTTGGATGTATCGCTAGCCCAATGGTTAGCGTTTTTGATTTTTATGCAAAAGGTTTTGGGTTCAAATGTCCTTACGATATGTGCCTCCAATAGTTAGAAAGTCACATAAAACTACATATATCTACATAGTGAAATGAATACATTTAATTGAAAACAAGTTAGTTTCTAGATAAAGTATCTGGAATAAAAAGATTTAGGCTAATCCTGTACGTCTAAAATGGAAAAAATCACTAATTGCCCAAAGAATGTTTAATTACTGGCTTGTTTTTCTGACATTTAATAAACCAATTCCTTTGACTCAATGATTTGTATGAGTTTTCTTTATTTGATATCGTAAATAACATAGACCTGGTATAGAATACTGTCACATCTAAGTCTTACTATAGTCCAGGCCCGTTACGCAAAACATTTCCTAATCCAGTGTCCAACCCATGTAACAGTGTTACACAATCAGGATATCCAGGACATCGCCAACCACACAATACGCTAGCCTACCGCAGAGTTGACACAAACTTTATCGTTCAAGCAGTAAACAATGTTTACCGAAATCTACAAGTATAGGGGATACGAAATCATGACATGAGTGTATGTAGATTTCTACCCTGATGCGATTTATCGAAGAGGGGCTACAATTAAATATATTTTCCTTGTAGCCTGATTGATAAAACAGGTAAATATAAAGGCTTATCCATTTTTCAATACTATCTTAATGTAAAACCACCCTACTAATAAAGTAATAGTTTTCAAATACACTTACACCTTTCTAATTTTTTATTTTCATCAATCAGACGCAACTACCTCTTTTGTGTAAAGCTTCTTAAATGACAGGTTACACTCCATCGGTTTATTTAATTTGATGAACTAACTCTTAACAAGCCTTTAACAACTTTTTTTTAAGTCTCAGTATTTATTTATTGTGTTGTTGACATTTCCTCATAAGCCGAGGTATAGCAACCATCTATGTGCCAGACTAATCTATAATAACTTTCTTTCCTCAGGTCATGTGCATTCACATTTTTACCTTCACGTCCTATAAACATATGTAAACACGATATAAACGCATAAGTGCTAGGTGTATATATAACATTACCTTAAAAAACGATCGCTCCTATAAAGATATGTTAGTAAAGCTCGATTGACGGTCTTCAAAATATATATTACTGACATTCATTACTCCGGAGTAGGATGACAATTTTCGCTTTCTATTATTTCTGTTTGCTACATCTCCCGTGGCTCTTGTATCAGTCTTGGTTTATTTGCAGATCGCTACATTTAGGTGATGGTAGAACTAATTCCCCTCGTCGCAACAAACCTGCGTTCTCAGCTTATTTCCAATCATTTATATATTTCTCACTACCACATAAAGCCACTTACCAAGTTTCATAAAAATACATTTATAAATAAGTGATCCATAACATATTATGCATTCTCCATAATAAGAACATTGAAGGCTGAGTACGCAGGTTGATGCAACAAGGAATATAAAAAATATTGTTTTTGTGCAGTTATCAATATAACTTAACCATGTGAAGCTACATACCAAGTTTCATTAAATTATGTTCATTAAGGAACACTTTACTTGTTCTCCTTAGAATAACATTAGGACTGAGTATGAAGGTTTGCTGCTACGGGGACAATCTATAACAAATCATTTGTTTGTACAAATATTAAGATACCAGTACTAGGTGAAGCCACATGCAAAGTTTTATCAATTTACATTCATAAATAATCGAGATATAAAATTTTATTTATTCTCCATAATAATAACTTTGGACAACTCACTGCGTTTAGTACTTGGAATATGTCTTGCAACGGTTGGACGTAGAATCACAATTTAAACACCAAAATGATTGTTTTCTAGACCTGAACTGATTGGTAAAAACACAAGTGAAGTTTTTGGTAAAATTAACTAAGGACAAGCTAAAATCCCTTTTCCTGTAAGATTAACATGGGAAATTTTATGGACGCGCTTTTGGATATTCTCCGCAACCACTTAACTTAGGTTAATGATTCAAAATGCCATATTATTTGTTTTATTAAGCTATTTAAAATGGTCAAGACCAAATTTGAGTGTTTTTTTAATTTAATAAAAATGCAAACTACTAATTTTTGTAAAATTTAAAACCTTCATAAACCCCTCTTTCCATGGTCTTATTTTTCTGGTTTTGAACTTAGTCATGAATTTACATATGTATAAATTAAAACGAATAGTGTTTTTTGCATCTGGGAACTTCAAAATAAAAATTTATCATGCTCTCGGGCTTAAGTCTTACCATGCCACCTACGGTAAAAGCTTCTTCCCTATTGGGGAAATTCGCTAAAATGATTTTCTTTTTGCTCGCATCTTTAAATTATGAGACGAAGAGACCTGTTTTGAATATCTGAAAAGAAGCATTATAAGAACAAAATCATCCTTATTATCCCGGAAATTATTAATTAATTTAAGTTTAACATCCTCAATGCTTTAAAAACAGTATGACAATACTTTATGATATCTGATATGATATTTATAGTGTACTCTCAACAAATATGCCTTTGTCGTTGAAATACAATTCAAAAATACATCATTACCAGGAAAGTAGGGATATTTTGTTTATTTGGATGAAGTTAAGTACCTTGATTTAACGTTATGTCGTACATTTCGTGTTATAAACAGGAAAGGTTGTCACGACTTACGTCATATGTCAACGTCAATGTCGCTCTGCAATTGTGAAGGTAAACAGTGAGGATTACCTCTGCAAGGATTTCTTTTATTGTGTTTCACCATCGATTATTTACAATCTCATATTTCTATCAATATGAAAAATCCTTTTCAATATTCATTACTACTTACAACTCCTGGCGTGAAACGAGATTACTACGAATTCGGCTTTATCTCGCATATTTTTAGTTAGAAAATACACTACTGGTTTGATTTATGTTTTTACAGAATTATTTATATACTAGTAGCTTGAAGGGGCCAAAGCCCCTAACCTTGCTCTAATACTCTGCCTCATCTGAATTTTTCTACTCTTTTGATGCTGAGGAATATAAAATAACACATTAGTTCGTGAACAAAGAGGACATTTAATCACATGCATTTAATGTAAACATAGCAGACTTTTTTAAATCCCCATGCTTTTCTTATGAGGGACGGATACGTTATTTCACGTTTGCTGGTAATTTTTTGGAAACACTGCTATTTTTCCCCAGTCCCTGGGATCAAGACCTTTAATTTGAGCTTTCTTCCATCATTCTGCGATTTGCCAAACTTCCAAAATTTTTACTTAAAGATTGACGCTTACAGAATTATATTTAAAGATAAGTAGGAACACATGTCAGATCTTTATCAAAGTAGACTTTTAATAACATGTTTTAATGTAAACAAAACAGCCGTTTTTAAATCCCCATGATTTCCTCATGACGGATATTACGCGTTAATTCTCGTTTGATGGTATATTTATAGTAATAGGGCCTACTAAATATATTATTCCCGGGTTTCTGAGAATAAGACCATTAATTTGAACCGTCTCCCATCATCCTGCGGTTTTCAAAACTCCCACAATTTTGACTTAAAAACTTCGCTTACAGAATTATATATATATAAATATTTAAATATTTGTACCGTACAAAACCGTACTATAAAACAGATGAAATTTAGAATCGTGTCAACGTCACGTTTTCTGGGTTTCAATAAATTTTATTTTCAGTTTGCAAACCCACCAGGATAGAGGTGGATTTTGAGTTTGTTAAATCAAATACGGATCTTTACAATGCTCTTCTTATGTTTTTGAAACTGGTGTTCTAATGTTATGTTAAAAATGTAATTAAATGTTTAACTTTTCAAGCCACTGTTAGAGTAATCCATCTGCTTAATACAATTACCTACATCAGTGTTTGTACGTAACTGTTTTGCCCACTTTTACCTAACAAGCATGAAATAAGGAAAAGATACATAGGAAAAATTAAGACAAACAATGGCTTTAATTACTATTAAATGCCTTTGTTAAATGATTTTCCATCTCTGTCTGAGTTGGGACGTTAGGGATTGGAATTTAATCGAGAGAACACGGTTACTTATTCATCGAAAATTAAAACAAATAATATTATTGTTAGTTTGTCAAATTATATTAGCAAATGGTCTATACAAGATCATTTTATTCATTCTAAGTAAGTTAGTTATTTCTGCAGTTTTGTATTTCAAATAGCATGATGACGTATAATAGATAATAGCATAACGTTATTTTGGTAATAGGTTAGGTTCTTGAAACAAATCTTTTTTTATTTACAGTAATCTTTAACTGTATTTTTGTGGTTAATAAACACATACCTTGTTTATAACCACTTCACACTTTCTGTACTAAGTCTTTTTTAATAAAAATATTTTACTAAACCACAATACCACCATTACTGTTAAATTTATTTGAACAGTATTATTTAAATATATTAAATACATTATGCTATCGGTGATTCCTTTAAGACCAATACCAGCTCTTTTAAATATATATAAATCAGTTGAAAAAGTAACGGAGCCATTTAATGAATGTTTCATACTACACAAGCAAACAGGTTTAACTCCTATTTCGTTTTGCTGTTTAGCTGTTACAGCTAATTTATGAATGCATATCAAAGAAACATGGTAAGTGGCTTTATGCGGTATTAGACGTAAGCATTGGAAATTCGCAAAGTGCGCAGGTTTGCTGCTTCGGGGTTATTTTACTGTAGCATCATAATACCTAGTCAGAGGAAGTAATGGTAAAATGCAATTTATTAAACTACAATGTTGGCCCAACGACAGATGTTTTCCTTATTTTAATTTGCAGTATAAAAATATTTGGCTTCGGTCTAATGGTATTTCCTGTCCCTGAAGCCATCACTGCAGCCGGATTTCATACAAGAGACAGTATAATTTATTATTTTGTAATTATTAAAATTATTATAAAGTGATATAGCGAATTTTGGTTATAAATTTTGAAATCCCTATTTAGTAGGTTGTATCAACGACGGTAAAGTATTATAGTTTAACAAATATACAAATAATGGACTGTCAAATACTATTATAGTAAAATATTTCCAAAATATATATCTATATTCAAGGAAATAGTTTGTATTTTGTTAAGGTTTGTTTTCAAAGGTTGTTTTAAGGTCGTATTACATATAAAGAAACAATAAGTCATAAAGCACAAAAGCATATAAAGCACAATAGATAAAGGCGATCCAACAATTTCTATCAGTTATAACGGTAGCAATAAACGTAAGAGAGGAAGACAGGTGGCCGTTTCCCCCGACCTCTACTTTTATTGGTTATAAACTTGTTATAAACCATTTTATTGAATTAGGTCAATTAAATTTGAGCTTGTACAGGAAAAATTCAAATGGAATAATGCTACAACAATTTCCATCGTTGAATTGGCATTAATATTAACTCAAATTTAGTAATTATTTCTAAATACAAAATAAATTTATAAATTCCTATTCCGTCTATTTTATTTTTTACATTAAAATACTCAAAAACGTCAGTAATTTTACAAGACCGATTTTGTTGTACAGTTTCAAACTTTTCCTAACTACTGTATACATGGTGACCACTATGAATTAATGCCTTATTCAAATAAATATTCCACTTTTACAGGAAATCAAACAGGTACTCAAGTTTAACTTAATTTTAAGAACTTAACTCTTAACGGGTTATATAACGGAAATGATTATTTTAAATTTTAATTCATATACAATTTTGTATTAGAAAGATATATGTATTAATCACATGATTATTATTAATTTACTTTTATGATTAATACTGTGTAAAAATAGTAATATACTATATAACAAATGTAATTACTATGGTAAAACTTTAATGACCAGCAATATTAAACATATTAAAACACACATCAGATTGTTCAGTGTAACTTATCTTTCCTAATAAACTTTACAGTCTTATATTTTATTACTGCTCTGAAGAATAATCAATGGCATGACTTGATGTTTGTATTATTACGTTTCTATTTTCTCGCATAATGAAACGTTTCAAGGTAATCTCGTGTGTTAAGCGATTTCTTTGTGTTGAAGGGAAGTTTACAAACCAAACATTTGTTGCATCTCTTCTACGGTGATAGTAAATTAATCGTGTTAAACCTTTTAAAATTAAACCCATGAAGCTACACATCATTAAGAATATTCAGATCCGTTATGTTGTTATAGTGCGGCGGTTTAGCTAGGATATTTCATCATATTGTTCACTTTTTGATAAAAGTACCAAATTTTGCACAAAGGTAGATCGATGCAATATGAAAGAATTTGGATGTGGAACCATCGGCCAATGACCTCCTGGTGGCCGTGGTGGCTACTTATCAAAGGTTTCAAATCGTGGTTCGAATAAAAAAATGTTCTTTCGTAAATATAGACAAATTAAACATCATTTTAAATGTCTCATTAAAAGAAACATTTTGGAAAATACAGAATTCTCTTACCTTTATCCGTTTCAAAATTGCGGTCATTCTTGGTTGAATTATTGAAGTTTCGGAATACAAACTTTTTCGATTAAAATTTATTACTCGTGGTAAACTCAGCTTAACTCTAGTATGCTACATGACAGGCTTTCTTGAAAAAATATAATAAAAACATCAAAGAAACAGGATTTTTTCTAATGCTTATATGCCCAAAATTCCAACAATTCAAATTGTAATGTATGTTATAAGTATACCATTGAAAAAGTCTAGTAAATTTGAGCGAATTTCTAATTTACACCAACCTAGTATTTCTTTTCGTTTGCAAACAGTAAAACACATTATGTTACAGTATGAAATTCATGTTAGTTGTACACAACACATTAAATGAATGTGGCCACAGAATAATCGGCAAGAGTTATGCAAAGTAACATGCATTTGATACGGGAAAATAATGAATTTAGCGTTTGTAAAAAACTAAAAAGATACAAGGTTGCTATAAGCAATAAAGTTGATAGGATTTACAAGACTTTTCAATGGTATGCTTTTTAACATACGCTAAAATTTGAATTTTTGGGTATATAAGCAAAAAAAAAACATTTCACTGAAATTTATTTTTTCAAGAAAGCCTGGCATGTAGCATACACCAGTGTAAAGCTCAGTTTATCACGAGGAAGAGATTTGAATCACGAAAAAAGATTCGAGCTATGGTTTAGAAAAAACAGGGTATTCCGTAACTGAAATATTTTACACAAGAATTACCGCCATTTTGAAACGGATAAAGGTAAGCTAATTCTGTTTTTGCCAAATTGATACTTTTAACGAGACCTTAAAAATTATGTATAATTTGCGTATGTTTAGAGAAAATTTTAGATTCGAACCACGATTTGAAAATTTTTTTTAACATTGTACATTGGCCACTAGGGGGTGGTTGGCCAATGGCTCCATTTCCAAAATTGTTCATATTACATCGGCCTACTACTTCTGTGCCAAATTTGGCGCTTTTATCAAAAAGTGCACTCTAAGTTAGCTAATCCACTTTACTATTAGTATATATAGTTCGTTGAACTATAAACTGTGTGGTATTATTTTCAGAATTATTTTTAGTTTATTTTTACAATTTCAGCGATGATAAACACTTTAATTCAGATATAATCTCATATTTGGATATGTGTTATGTACAATTATTTCGCATCAGAGGAAATTAAATATGGGCTACGAGGATTATGTATTTAAAGCCAAACGAAATAGCTACAAAACAAATAGTAATTCATGACTTAAAAACTACAACAGTTTGTAAAGTGGTCACAGTAAAACTCTTCCCGCAGCAGTCGACATGCCCAGCAGGTGTCGGTAATGCTGGAATAATGGAGACATAGCGCGGTAAGCTACGAACATCGGGTTGTACGGGATATAAAACTTTTAAAACGGTCAAAATGCAGTAATTTATTATCCTGTAGTGCAAAAATCACTGGAATTTACTAGATAAATAACACATAAGTTTAATAACACTTCTCATTTCCTTATTTTTAAATAGTCTGTTTACATGAAGTTATAAAATACATTCACTTGTAAGCAAACAATTTTTAAAATGGCAGTGTGTTTTGATAGAAAAATCAGTGACTAATGAATGACACTGACTAGAAACCGCATGCACAAACATTATAGGCGCTAAAGCCAACCCCTCTTATCAATTGTAAGTCCCGAGCCAGATTCACTGTATGGAACTGCCACAAATTATATTTCACCGTGTTTAAATAACATCTTCTGAACAAACAAACATAATTGAAATATACATGTTAAAATTTGTGAAAGTTAATAAAACAATATGCCCATTGAAACCGTCCCAAACTTGGTGTGTTGGTATTTAACATATAAAACGAAATAAAAACAAAACAGTCATATTTCTTTTTAGAAAATATACATAAGAAAGAGAATCTTGTTTTATTATTTGGAATAGTAATATTTACCAATAGGAAATTTGTTGGAAAATTCTCAGATACAGTTTTATTATACATCTTTGCTTGAAAAATGTTTGACTTTATTTATAGGCAGCCAGACAAATTATTTATTAGTAAGAAGATTGTAAATGCTATATGTATACATTAGCCATCAAAATATTTCCATTTGAAACCCTTTTGGGGCACCTTAAAATTATAAATATTCTACCCTAAAATCTGTTAGTGATTTTTTTAAGACGTTAAACAGAAAGAAAATCCCTATTCTGTTGAAATAAAAAAATATATACATGCGTAACATAAATTTAAAAATGGACTTTTTAGGTAAAATGTTCAAACTTTTACAGCGTTGGGGCACCTGAAGATATAAATAAATTCTACCCAGATTTTAAGGGTAATTTTATCTTCCCATGACACAACTTTTTCACTCTATTCCCTTTAATCTATCTCGCTTTATGTTTTTTCACTCCACCCAAGTATACATATATATGTCATCTAGTAAGTAACTATGCAATAAGTATGTCAACAGTGTTATTCAGTTTGTAAAATACATAAATATTTAATAATTTTCAGTTAAATTTAACATATTACTCAATTGTTAAAGCTAACTGTTATCCAGTCTTCACTTTCGTGCTGATATAAAACAATATGGAAGAACATTTTCAACCATTAACTATGAGCTCAGTTGTTAAGGTATGTCGATAAGGCTGTAATCTATGATATTTAATTCGCCAACTACTAGTAGGTGAAAACTCACCATATACTTTTTAAACTATAAACCGTCGTTTTATCTTCGTCCTATTCTTAAAATCCTACACATTTAAAAATGAAGAAAGGTCCATAATTGCAGTATCAGAAAAGGTTCTTACAATGTCGTTAAATGATATGCAATTGAAACCAAGGATATTGTAAAGAGTTTTATAAATTAGTATAACTGTTTTAAATAATAATGTCGAATTTGAAATTGCGCAATTATATCTTAGTTCTGTAGAAAAGTCACGGGTCATTTATTGGAAGATTACTGCACCAGTAGACATATAAATCTCCAATGTTTGTCGAGATCCACAGCTAACTCTCACTAATACCCACTGTAATGTTTGTGTCATCAGTACCGAAAAACGGTTTAACGTATATTAAGTAATTACAATAAAGCATCGTTTACGTAGAAAAGTTGTTTAATTATTTATCAACATTTTTTCTGTTACGAAAATGGTGTATTGATTTAATAATATTTGACTGTTTAACACATTTCAAACTTATTGAAATAGTGTTGATAGAGTTGTAATAACTAAAACTACATTTTTTGTTTATGTCCAACAACGTACTAGATGCATTTAATTCCTCTTAACTTTGTGTATAAATATAAACATTGTCATAATACATCTTCAATACACCTAACCCACTTCATAAGATGCTGGAATAAAGTTAATAAACTAACATATTCCTTAGAGTATATTCACTTAAATTTATAGTATATATATATGTTGAAGTATACTTCTAACTATATATTTTGTGAAAATATGTACATATAGTTAGAAGTTAAATGTGCATATATATATAGTGTCTAAGAATATGTGTGGTTAAAAGTGCACACACTTCTAACTATATACACTGTAACAAATATGTACCGAAGAACAAATATTAAATGTTTAATAACAAATGTGTACTGTACACTGTACAAAAATATTGCACACAACAATTTATTAGTTGGCCTGAACTTAAATACCTTGAAAAAATATTTATTTTGGTTTATGCACTCTAATAAAAACGAGTTCGCACGCAGCAAGCTGACGTGAGGGAAGTGAATTACCACTTAACAACTTTTAAAACTCAAAATCAGTGTAAAAACATGAAATCTGAAAACATAGATTTTTTGGCTGTTCTGATGCTCCTGGTTTCATTTACCTGCAAAGCTGATGATAAAAGCACTCTATCAAAGGAGTAGCAGACTTTTCTAGTGTAAAAACCCCTTAAGAAAACGTACTGTGTTTAGTCGAAACACATTTTCTTTAATAACTCGGTAAATATTTATGCTAGATTGAGAAGAGAGGGCTTAAAACTTTTGCCTTACTAATTCCCATCTTTTTACATGCATTAACTTTATATCCGGGGCTTTTCTGACCCTTTTTTGGGCCCAAAAATTAGAAAATTTAATGATTAATCCCCAAAAAAGGGGTTTGGAGTTTTCCGATTGCTTTGCCCAACGAAGTTGTCCAACTGATTACAGAAAGGAACGTCCCTACCAAATTTGAAGTTAATCGGACAACAAATGCGACCGCTAGAGTGCAAACACACACACACACACACACACACACACACACACACACACACACACACACACACACACACACACACACACACACACACACACATACACACACACACACACACACACACACACACACACACACACACACACACACACACACACACACACACACACACACACACACACACACACATATATATATATATATATGAAATTTTGAACGACCCCCCAAAACGTGTTCAGGGGGTCACGTTAGGTACTTCTATGGCGGTCCCGGGCTGAAGTTTCACCGTGCGAGTCATGCTAATAGTTCACTTTCCAAAGGAAATTCACTAATAAAATAATACGTAAACAGGACCAGAGCTTCTGTAAGGATTCTGCAGCATGTTAACGTGAGTCTAGTCTGCTTGGAATAAAAGTGCTTTTGAATGGATATTTTTAACCACAAGTAATGTGAATCTCAAAGTACGAATGCTATTTGAGTTTGGGTTGCGTTAAAATGTATTTATATTTGGACTAACAATTTAACACACTGTCGTTATAAAAATACAAATACCGAATGCCATATTGTTTTATAAAAACAATTGTGAGATGAAATGGATATCTAAATTATTGCAGGTATAAATTTACACTTTACCACAATTTTCAATACATATAAATCTAGTAAATTCAAAAGTAATTAGTAAAATCTAAATATAACACAATATAAATATAAAATAAAACTTAGAGTTTGCGAAATCTTCAAAAATAAAAGATAGTGTTCCTACAGTTCATTAAACCTCTTACCAATTATTATTATTATTTTTATTATTTTTTAAGGCAACTCAAAACCAAATGTTGATGGAAATAGACAGTTTTTCGAAGATTATATGGGAAACATTTTATGTCTTCCCACTGTAACTGATATAAAATACTAACTATTATAAACCCTAGAGACCACCCATTGGTCGTAATTCGACCAAATATTTTTTAATATACTGTATAAAGTCGATGAATATATGAACAAATTTGAATATCTCGTTGGCACTGTTTTTCTAATATCTCTGTCTCTATATCTTCCCTCTCTCTCTCTCGCTCTCCCTCCCCCCCCCACCCCCACCGCTAGGTATTTTCTTTTCGTGGAGTTAAAGCGGATAGCAGAAGGGCGTTAACATTCAGGTAATCAGTACGCCCAACTCGAAATTATTTGTATTCGACACATCCCCTAATAAGTGTGCTAAATAAGTGTGCCAAATTTCATAATTTTAAGTTGCAGCATATAAAATAAATCGGTACCACAATTTTCTTAACTTATTAATATATATAGTTGACTACCACCGCAAGTACAGGTTTCAGTAGGCCTGTACCTTACCTTAAGATTTAAAGTAAAAATAAATTGATCCTGTTAAACAAACAAATTATATTTAATTGGTTACACATATCATAGATATTCCTGTATATTTCAATAACATGTTGAAGAATTCATAACACAGTAGTAAAATACCATTTAGAACAAATAAACAGTAATATTTCTTATATTATGTATTAGTTTGCTTTTATGTTTATACAGTAAATATTCGTGTGCTGGAGGTAGGGGTGATTAAGTTTCATGCAAACAATGAATCTTTGGCAGAACCTACATTTATTTAGAACAAAAATTCTAACTATATGACATTATTGGAGAAAATATAGTTATGGTAATTACCTAAATAGTCGTTTTTGCAATACCACCAATCTTAAAATGTCAATGGCGTAAATGAGTTGCTAAACAGATTCACTACTATTTTAATTGAAACGATATGGAGGACAAAGCAGTCTTGAAATAGTGGTTTCCGTTAGTTTTGTTCGTTTAAATGATTTATGTACTAAATTCCATCAATAGAAAATCAGTCAAGTAAGTAGTTACTAATAAATTATTCATGAATCGTGATTCCGGTTCGACAAACTTGATGGATGTGGGTTACTGATATGTGCGTGGTTATAATATAAACCTATCTAGTTCCCCTAAACAATCGACATATATGTAGCCTTAAAGTCTATAACCATGCTGTCCAATTTACAATTCAATCATTATTTAAAATCTTATGACTTCTATGTCTTGGGGCTCTGGTTTTATCTAAATCCCATGAAATGTAAATAATATAGAATAGTTATGAAAATCGAAATACCAGAACAGAGTAGAAGTTAGCAATGCTAAATACATTTTCTTATTTAAATTAATCTAACTCTGTTTCTGCCCGGTAAACTATACCTCATTCTCAGAGTTGGTTGTATTCTCTTAGTTGGTTATCTTATGACTGTGGTTTGAATAATCAGTTAACAGACTCAACACACTTGACGAAGAAAGCGCCTGAACAAGTTTATCATGTTCTTTGCCATTCGAACCGAGCACAGGGCTGATAACCTCGCCAAGTTTTACAAACTTAATCCGAGGAACTAAAAACCAATAATGATCTTTGTTGTTATCCATTTACGGTAAACACACTAAACACCTCCAGCTCAGAACTTAAGAATTCTTAAGAACTTAGAAAAACAGTCCCAAGCGGCTCCATGAATTTCTTTGTTTCTTCATGCCACAGTCTAGACGGTTCAGTTTGATGCACTCATAATCAGATTAATTTAAAACACATAGAAACAACACAAAAAGCTGTAAAAATTACTAATTAAATTATTAATACTAATGTAATAATAGTAGTAGAGAAGGGGGCATACGAAAACATGAGGGGTACGAGGGGTACGAGAAGTATGAGAAGTATGAGGATTAAGTTCAAGGTCAGTCACGTGACCAATGACGTCACAAGGTCAAAGGTCACCAAACCTAACTTAAAGCGCCCTATTTAACCTAACTTAGCGCCTTTAACGGGCATATTCAAGGTCAAAGGTCACCAAACCTAACATAAGACGCAATAACTATAAACCTAACCCGACTTAGCTTGAAACTGCGTTTTAGTCTTATTTATCCGTTATTTTTATGATTTAAAACTGAATTTTATAACTTTAATCGCTTATATCTCGAAAACGGTAAGAGATATCGCAAAAATAACGAAATTTTTAAGAGAAAAGTAAAGAGAACTGTTTACATATATGGGCTGTATGATTACGTAACTTTCATTCCTGTGGAGTGCGTTTTCAGCCGGACTTAACTACTGACCTTTGCCCGATGCTTAATATCTCCCTTATTATTTGAGCTATCGATCTGAAATTTGGTATGCGGGTTTACAGTGACTTTTAGTACACGTTAATATTAGAAAATCCCGGATTAGTGGATAAACCTGCGCGCTGCATGCGATAGTGTGAAGTTTACAAAGTGACCTCGCGTTTGGTTATTTGTCGGTGGATTTGTATGAAATTTGGAATGTATGTTAAGGGCACTAAACGCTATCGACCCACGTGTAGGGATTTTTAAAATACAATTTATATGCGGCTTTGATTTTTTTGTGAATTTTATAACTTTAATCGCCTATATCTCGAAAACGGTAAGAGATATCGCAAAAATAACGAAATTTTTAAGAGAAAAGTAAAGAGAACTGTTTCCATACATGGACTGTATTATTACGTAACTTTCATTCCTGTGGAGTGCGTTTCACAGCCGGACTTAACTATTGACCTTTGCCCGATGCTTAATATCTCCCTTATTATTTGAGCTATCGATCTGAAATTTGATATGCGGGTTTACAGTGACTTTTAGTACACGTTAATATTAAAAAATCCCGGATTAGTGGATAAACCTGCGCGCTGCATGCGATAGTGTGAAGTTTACAAAGTGACCTCGCGTTTGGTTATTTGTCGGTGGATTTGTATGAAATTTGGAATGTATGTTAAGGGCAATAAACGCTATCGACCCACGTGTAGGGATTTTTAAAATACAATTTATATGCGACTTTGATTTTTTTTGTGAATTTTATAACTTTAATCGCTTATATCTCGAAAACGGTAAGAGATATCGCAAAAATAACGAAATTTTTAAGAGAAAAGTAAAGAGAACTGTTTCCATACATGGACTGTATTATTACGTAACTTTCATTCCTGTGGAGTGCGTTTCACAGCCGGACTTAACTATTGACCTTTGCCCGATGCTTAATATCTCCCTTATTATTTGAGCTATCGATCTGAAATTTGATATGCGGGTTTACAGTGACTTCTAGTACACGTTAATATTAGAAAATCCCGGATTAGTGGATAAACCTGCGTGCTGCATGCGATAGTGTGAAGTTTACAAAGTGACCTCGCGTTTGGTTATTTGTCGGCGGATCTTTATGAAACTTGGTATGTATGTTAAGTGCACTAAACGCTATCGACCCACGTGTAGGGATTTTTTAAATAAAATTTATTTGCGACTTTGTTTTTTTTCTTGATTTGTCTAAACGCTTGATTTGTTATGCAATTTTTTAGACCAAAATATGATACAAATCGATGCGGATACGTGTTTTTAGGTGGGACCCGAATTGGGTCCCAACTCAATTTGATAAAGATCTAGTACATTTTAATATTTTTTCAAAACTTACACTTGATACCACCTCCCTTCAATAATTATAAAGCTATGGTAGTAACTATTTAAAGACTCATAAGTAATAATTACAAATAATAACCCGTGGTTCAGGGGTAAAGATGTTGCTGAAATATTGGGTTATAAAGATACGAAACAGGCGATAAAACTTAATGTTGATGAAGATGACAAAAATTACGCTTTAAATATAACAAATAAAGGGGGGTGTATTGATACCACCCCCTTTAACTTTCAATATCAATCAACCATTAGGTGAGAGACCTTAAGGAGGCCCCAACCTATTTCGCATCAATTCGCGTCAATTCGCAATAAAACCATATTTTTAAATTTGCAAAAACCCAAAAAATTGGCTACAAGACTTTGGACTAGTTTAAACACGTCCTAATTTGGGACCCGTCCTAATTTGGGACTAGTATAAACCCGTCCTAATTTGGGACTAGTATAAACCCGTCCTAATTTTGCACTAGTATAAACACGTCCTAATTTGGGACGCGCGTTGACGATGATCGTTATACCGTGACGTTCGTCTGACGCACGTTGATATTGGTCGTTTTACCGTGACGCGCGTAACTTGCGTGAGTTTCGTACGGACGCACTTTATAACGAATCGTTTGACGCACGTAGGACATATTTTAACCTCACATAAACTAGTCTCATTCCAGGACTGATGTATGAAAAAAAATAAATTATATTTTTCATTATTTTAAGATCGATATCTACAAAACTGATTAAATAAATTATATTTTTCATTCTTTAAAGATCGATATTTACAAAACTGATTAAATAAATTATATTTTTCATTCTTTTTAAATAAATCTTATACAGAGCATATTTATATTTCTCTATACTTTAAACTTAAAATGCTCAGTTTTTAAGGATATTTTTTCGAAATTTAGAGTTACAAGAATTAATTACCTATATTTTCGTTTAGATAAGAGATGTTCACCTATATTTTTCTTCCTATCTGATGTCAGCCCCAAGTTAGTTCTATGGAACCGAGGTTTGACCTCAGGCGTCTTTTCTGTCGTGACCTCATTACTCTCAACATCTTTGTCTGGCGATGTTACAGGTAACCCCATGCCTAACTTCTGTTTTGCCCACATCGCTGTTCCTGTAGCCAAAGCTAAAGGTCTCTCATAAAGACTGGCATCAGGTGCAATGACACGTTCAAATGCCTTATCCTCTAGTATTTTGTCTGCTTTCCATCTATCCTCTGCTCTTTTGTGTTTACTATACCATATATCGTGTTATTTTGCTGCTTCATCAAGAGGATTTATACCTTTATCACCTTTAGCTAAGCGTTCTTGGAGTTTCGTCCCAGGTCCTAGAAAATTCATACCCGGCGCGTGAAGTTCAAAGGGCAATTTGTTGATAATATCGTTTAAAATTCCAGATCCTTCTATTATTTTCTCGGGTAAAGCAGCCAAACATCGTGTTAAATACATAGGACCATCTGGAAGATCGATATGTTGTTCGAGAGTGTCCCAGATAAAATTAATAATATCAGTTGCGTATTCTTTGGTGTCATTTTTGTCTTTTATTTAATCAAACACGTATTTCGCAGAAGGTTTCGGTAGAGCAAGCACACATCGCATAATGTACTTGTGCCCTTTTGGTTTTGCTATAAATTCTACCAATCGATCGTAAATAAATTGAACAATACCCAACTTTTCATTGTGGAAGTTGTTATTGCCAGCTCTCTCTTCTGCCTGTAGGAAATATAACCTTTTGATAAGGTCCGTATATTGTTTTATATATTTATATTCAACTGGATTGTTCGTTTCTTCCAGCAAACCGGATCCCACAGCTCTCACTAATTCAAGGGTTTTGCTATTTTTTAAGCCGCTTCCAGTTGGTTTTCCGCGTAAATTCTCCAATCGATGCTCCTCCCACATAAGTCTAATCACTTTTTTCCACTTGTACCCTTGACTTGGATTTGGGACGTCCCGATGAAGGATCATTGCTTTGAAATATCGCACCAGTGTCGATTAAAATCTTTTCAAAGCATCTCTATCACTTTTCGTATATTGTTCACTCCCAACATCTCCAGACTGTGTTAAAAGTCTCCATAGGCCTGGAGTACCGCTATATTTTTGGTTTGTCTTGTCGATAATTATATCATCATTTGAAATAGTGACACTGAAATTTCCTACTTTGAGTTTTCGCTCTCCGATATCATAGTTAAGGCCAAATGTTCCATCGTTAGCTCTAGATAAATATTGTTTCGCCAAGGAGCCCATCTCAGTACCGCTTCTTTCAACGATAGCTTGAATCGATTTATCAAAACGCATATCGTCATCCTTGTCGGGCAACGGTGTGCTAGCGGCCTCTACTATCGTTTCCTCTTCAAAAATACCCTTTTGTTGTGGTAAATTCTGTTCCGGAAACATTGTTTCTTTTCCAAAAACGTCTTGTTCTGGAAAATTTTCATCATTTCCCGGTATTATTGTTCCCTTTTCAAAGACTTTACGACTGGGTGTACTCATTGCATGCGGTCTAAATAAAATGGGTCTGTTTTGTTTACTTCGCAGTTCTTTTATCTCTTCTTCCTTCTTTTTTAATTCATTTGTCAGTTTTTCCAACGCATTGACAACTGGTTCGTGTTGCCTTTCGATCGCTCGTTTCTCATTGAATTCTCGAGTGCGATATTCTTCCGCTTCACCTATTAGCTTGTCCTGTAATTTATCTATTCGTTTTGCTTCTTCAACTGTTAAAGGTGTGTTATCGTGTTTTGGTAAAAGTATCATTTGATTTTTAAATTTTTTAGGTAATACAACTGGGTGTTTTCTGCGAAACTCTGATTGCTCCTCCGCTTGCTCCCTTTGAATTCTCTTACTATCCTCACACCACCGTTCTTGCATTTTTCCAATTCTTTTAGCCGCTTCGGGTGTCATTACGTCAGGCCACATTTCATCAGCAAACTTATGTTTTTTAACTAAAGTGCTGACTAAATCGCTACCACTAATACTTATTTTCACCATGTCTAAGTATAGATTTTGAAAGTTTTTATTTGTATATTTTTAACAAAATTTTATTTCACATTTAATAAATAAATTGGAAATTACAAGTTTAATAAATAATAATAATAAGCGTCTAGACGTGCGTCAAACGATTCGTTATAAAGAGCGTCCTTACGAAACTCACGCAAGTCACGCGCGTCACGTTAAAACGACCAATATCAACGTGCGTCAGACGAACGTCACGGTATAACGATCATCATCAACGCGCGTCCCAAATTAGGACGTGTTTATACTAGTCCAAAATTAGGACGGGTTTATACTAGTCCCAAATTAGGACGGGTTTATACTAGTCCCAAATTAGGACGGGTCCCAAATTAGGACGTGTTTATACTAGTCCCAAATTAGGACGGGTTTATACTAGTCCCAAATTAGGACGGGTCCCAAATTAGGACGTGTTTAAACTAGTCCAAAGTCTTGTAGCCATTTTTTTTGGGTTTTTGCAAATTTAAAAATATGGTTTTATTGCGAATTGACGCGAATTGATGCGAAATAGGTTGGGCCCTCCTTAAGGTCTCTCACCTAAAGGTTGATTGATATTGGAAGTTAAAGGGGGTGGTATCAATACACCCCCCTTTATTTGTTATATTCAAAGCGTAATTTTTGTCATCTTCATCAACATTAAGTTTTATCGCCTGTTTCGTATCTTTATAACCCAATATTTCAGCAACATCTTTACCCCTGAACCACGGGTTATTATTTGTAATTATTACTTATGAGTCTTTAAATAGTTACTACCATAGCTTTATAATTATTGAAGGGAGGTGCTATCAAGTGTAAGTTTTGAAAAAATATTAAAATGTACTAGATCTTTATCAAATTGAGTTGTGACCCAAATTGGGTTACAACCTAAAAACACGTATACGCATCGATTTGGATAATATTTCGGTCTAAATAAAAATTCATAAAAAATCAAGCGTTTAGACAAATCAAGAAAAAAACAAAGTCGCAAATAAATTTTATTTAAAAAATCCCTACACGTGGGTCGATAGCGTTTAGTGCCCTTAACATACATTACAAATTTCGTACAAATCCACCGACAAATAACCAAACGCGAGGTCACTTAGTAAACGTCACACTATCGCATGCAGCGCGCAGGTTTTTCCACTAATCCGGGATTTTCTAATATTAACGTGTACTAGAAGTCACTGTAAACCCGCATACCAAATTTCAGATCGATAGCTCAAATAGTAAGGGAGATATTAAGCATTGGGCAAAGGTCAATAGTTAAGTCCGGCTGTGAAACGAACTCCACAGGAATGAAAGTTACGTAATCATACAGTCCATTAATGGAAACAGTTCTATTTACTGTTCTCTTAAAAATTTCGTTATTTTTGCAATATCTCTTACCGTTTTCGAGATATAAGCGATTAAAGTTATAAAATTCACAAAAAAATCAAAGTTGCTTATAAATCGTATTTTAAAAATCCCTACACGTGGGTCGATAGTGATTAGTACCCTTGACATACATTCCAAATTTCATAGAAATCCACCGACAAATAACCAAACGCGAGGTCACTTTGTAAACTTCACACTATCGCATGCAGCGCGCAGGTTTATCCACTAATCCGGGATTTTCTAATATTAACGTGTACTAAAAGTCACTGTAAACCCGCATACCAAATTTCAGATCGATAGCTCAAATAATAAGGGAGATATTAAGCATCGGGCAAAGGTCAATGGTTAAGTCCGGCTGAAAACGCACTCCACAGGAATGAAAGTTACGTAATCATACAGTCCATATATGTAAACAGTTCTCTTTACTTTTCTCTTAAAAATGTTGTTATTTTTGCGATATTTCTTACCGTTTTCGAGATATAAGCGATTAAAGTTATAAAATTTAGTTTTAAATCATAAAAATAACGGATAAATAAGACTAAAACGCAGTTTCAAGCTAAGTCGGGTTAGGTTTATAGTAAAGCGTCTTATGTTGGGTTTGGTGACCTTTGACCTTGAATATGCCCGTTAAAGGCGCTAAGTTAGGTTAAATAGGGCGCTTTAAGTTAGGTTTGGTGACCTTTGACCTTGTGACGTCATTGGTCACGTGACTGACCTTTAACTTAATCCTCATACTTCTCATACTTCTCGTACCCCTCGTACCCCTCATGTTTTCGTATGCCCCCTTCTCTACTACTAATATTGTACTAATTACTAAAAAAACAATTAAACTACCAACTGGCGAAGGATACGGTCACATAAAAATGCCACTTCAGGCTTTAGATTGAATTATTTTAGATTTTTAAGAGTAGGAACTTCGGAAGTCTTAAACAGGGTAAGAATTCGTGACTTTGCAACAAAACACAAAATATGATATGCCAGAGTCATAGTAGGGATCCATTTCAGTTTAACACGCAACGTTATTTCTGTTGACAACCAATCGTTTCCTTAAAAAAGTCACGAAATCAAACTCTGAGATTAAAACTCTTGTATAACCTTCAGAGTGTCAAAGAGGAAATTACAGGGGTGGGAGGATTTTC
The DNA here is from genome assembly GCA_963675035.1 of Allygus modestus. Classification (NCBI taxonomy): domain Eukaryota; kingdom Metazoa; phylum Arthropoda; class Insecta; order Hemiptera; family Cicadellidae; genus Allygus; species Allygus modestus. The sequence continues at coordinate 89,228,861 of OY776116.1, forward strand.
TTAAAAAGTAATTCAAATATAAAATCTTAGTTATTATTTATTTTTAACAAACCAATATTCTCTCACAAAAAAGGGACACGCAATATCTATATAACATATTTAACTGTCTAAAGAAGTCAATATCATGTCAACTACACTCGTAATTAAGCTCACAACGTTTGACTTGATTCAGTAGGACGATGATGGCCAAAGTGGATGTAATGAAGCACCTGCAGGCATCTCTATACGGTCCATATCACATCAAAGGAAACGAGGCTCCATGAAGTCTGTGCAATCATGTTATCTTACCATCGACATCACTAAATAATAGACTAGTCGAACCTATTATGACATATTTGTTTTGGATTTTATATAAAATATTAGCAACTACTAATTACTATTGAGCGTAGAATTGCTCAATTGTTATGTTATTTATACTTGTTTACATACTGAAATGTTTATTAAAAAAATAAATAAAAAACAAAAAATAAAACAGTTATGAAAGCATAGACATCTATAAAATATTCAGAAAAATTGTTACTTGTATTGACACCCTAGGCTACTAAAACTGTTAAAATGTTTCCGAATATATATATATATATATATATATATATATATATAATACTGCTTTCAAACTGTGCAGTAAGTGATATAAGCTGAAATATAACAACAAATTACACAGATTAACTAAATATAATTTTGGAGGTAACTATAAATAATTTAATTTGCATTGATTTGTTACAAAGTAATCTAAATAAGGATTATTGATTTATTCATTTATATATATTTTTTATTAATTATTGAGTGCCAATAATTTTTGTTTATTTTAAAGGCACTTTATTTGGAACAGATTGCTTGTTTTTAGCTCAGATAAACGTTCAGCTTTATATTATTATTACGGAGAAGTGCAAAAAACTTAAACCTTTAGGAAAAAATCTGGACCTCAAACATTGTTATAATATCCCCACACAGTTAAGCATATTTTCTAAAAGATCACAATTTTATCTCGTTTTACTACAACACGAATACACTTATTCCATTAAATTAAACTCTATTATAATGTCCTAATACGTCGTTGTAACAAACATTAATGGGGTTTTGGTCCACACGATAATGCCAGACTAAATAATGGAGACTCATCTTAAGAGGTTTTAACACTCTAGATAATGGCGACAGCTCTTACCTCTCACCGGCGTTTTTAAGTTTCCACTAAAGATTCCGGATACACATTACATCACGCCCGGTAAGGTGAGATTTTCCGAACATTATTTTATAAATTTGTGGAATAATTTATTGCTACAATTAATTTGTATTCTATTGTTATTGTTTTTAATATCGAAAATCGAGCGTGTATTCATCATATAATAAATCCTCTTACATTCATGTTGGTAGTACATATATATTTAATCACCGGGCTGATACAATCATATTGATATATTCGGTTTGACTTTTAGAAAAGAAAAAACATCATTTAACTACACGCCCGTCACCCCTCACCCCTCGCTCCTTTGTCATTTAAAGTTTTCATTGATGATTTATTAATTCATAATTGCATGGTTGCAAATACATTTTTGGTTTTCTCTGTCTCACCCCGAGATTGTAAAATTAACAAATCTTTTAAAAATGAGGGAAATTAACAAATATATACTATAAAAGTATTAAATTGTTTCGTAGAACTTGGCAATAATACGTAGTTTATATAAACCTTAAGATTTAAAGTGTGTACAAAAAGGTTAATAAATCAAAAGGAAACAGGTTAATTCAGGTTGGTGTGGAAGAAGTTCTAAGAGCACTGACGTTCCCAATCTGAATCCTCTCAATTTGGCGTCTCTTTATCAATATAATTTGCAAACGTACGTTTACTGTTAAGATCGACGTTGTATTAATTACAGGAAAAGTGGTATTGCCATGTAATGTCAATTTTTGTATAAAGTAAAATATTGAAATTTTTCCAGATATAGGATTAAAGATAAAATATAATCAAAATATATATATATATATTTATATATATATATTAATTTAAGTTATTCAATTTGTAATTGAATAGTTACCTTTCCAGAAGGATGTGTTCAAGTGTATGCAAATAGAACCAGGCCAAGTCATTGGGGTTATATTTTTTTATTTTGTAAACTAGCGGTGATATCTTACACTGATATATTTGAATACAGTTAGTTAAATTGTTCCAAATATATAGCTACCAAAGAAATAGATCAAGATTTATTTATGTTGTATAATATATTTAATAATATTAAAGCTGTTATTGTAGATCGAAATACGATAAAAAACAATTATTTGGTACAGCTACTTTGTTAATTATTGTGGTATAAATAATTCTACAAATTAAAAAAAGAGTTGATGGCGTATTCGTATAAAACAAAACATAACGACTACCGCTGCCCCGGTTGCTGCTCGGTTGAGCAAGGCCGTGATTTGTCAACCGGATATCCGGGGTGGGCTGGACGAGAGAATACTCAAAAATAAGACTCAGCCTGTAACAATGTCAAAATTTTGTTTATATTATGACGGTCTTTCTTTTGATCGAGATTAAACACTAGGCATTTTTTGCAAACAAATTCTTATATTCAGTTGTTTTTTCAAGTTAATAAATTATCCATCTAAACAGGAAAAAGTGTACATATCCAACAAGACAAAGGATATAATCTTAAACGTAAACTTTATGGTAGGTTAAAATTCCCTTAACGACAGCGAGCTATCATATTGCATAGAAAACAGCCATTTTCGACGTATACATATAATGATGAAAACAGGTGTTTCCACGTTTTCTGACTATTTATTTATGGCTGTCTGTGTCATTTCGTAGTATGATGAAAATTAATGTCTAATATAAGGAATAAGGACATGTTCTTGTGTGTGTTCATGTGTAGGAACCAGTTAATAGAAAGTTGTAGCTTGTGTATAAAAGGTTTGTATTGTAATATTTAAATAAAAGACAATACTGGAGGTAAATAGGTAACATATGTAAGCTCAAAACTAAAATTTACTCTGTTTATTTGTTTACTGGGTTTAGTGAGTTGTTGCAGCTTACATTTATTTTTCAGAAATTTAGTGGACAGGGAGATAAAAATCGATGGTTCGAGTTGTTTTCACGTTAAACTTGTTCTGTGGAAAAATAATCACACAAAAATGATCACTAGTTCAATATGAAAACACAATTACAGCAACTATTTTTTACAAGAATTCTATGTTGGCTAAAATTTATTTTCTATGTTTCCAGAAATAAATACCAATAAATTCGCTAACCAATGACACTGAAAGGTCTAAAAACAAATAACACGACATGGATGCATCTTTAAATACTCATTTATTATCTTCTACGGAAGGCAAAATGATTATGTATGCGTTTTCCTCTATATCGTGTCATCATCTTTCACTGTAAATGCAAACTTTAGTTAATATTTTTCATACTTTAAATATAAATCTTTTATAATGGGAAATTGCGATACTTGTAATCAATAATAGTTATTAAGTATTATTTTTTTAATGTTTGACTGTATTTTTGAAAAATTTATAATGACGATGAATTTGAATTTATTTTAATTTTTATTGACTATCGCTTCTTGTGTTTAAAACTACACTATGTTTCGGGAAGTAAGTAAACTCTTTTAACACCATTTAAAACATTTTAATGGTGCTCTAATAGTTCCCATAAACTTTAAAACATATTTAATATATTTTGAGCTAATACCACTAAAAATTAGAAAATTTTTTATTTGAAATACTTGTGGATACCCTCAAATACCTTGATTCACATGTGTCTTGCACATTTCCAATATATATGTTGGAAGATGTGTTTCAATCGTATCTAATAAGGCAAATTCTTCCATAATCTGTAGTAAGAATTTTGAGAATTGCAACCTAATACAATATGTATGCTAAATTGTTACAGCAGTGATTTGTGTTGAGAAACTGACGTAATGCATCTTTTAAATATTTAGCGGACATATTTTACACTGATATGTTTGATGTTTGATGATAATTAAATCCAGAGTTACAATGCATTCACAGTGTACAGTTAAATAACAAATAACATGAAAAGGTTGCGTCATAAAGTACACATTTATCATCTCTTTCGTACATGTATCAAAACTATTATATTTGATTTTGCCCTTAAATTGTGAATTAACAACGTTCCTAAAAAGTGTGTTTCATTTCTGATGTTGTAGCACACGGCCTTCTTTTATGTTTCCAAACTTTTCAGCATTACCAAATATTTTATTGACAAATGAAAGCATTTTAGAGTATTGATGAATTCATTTTCCACGATTAAGTAAATTTGTAACATTATGTCTTTCACTAAAATAACGGTATATATATATACACATATATATATATATATAGATATATATATATATATATAGAGAGAGAGAGAGAGAGAGAGAGCTGTTGTATATATATATATATATATATATATAAAGCTGTTACAATATTGTTAAATATATCTTGCTAGTAAGGTTAAAAATATTTAAAGAAACTCCTTTAAACAGATGTTGGTACTTGTTACATACAGGTATATGGAGAAAACCATTCAATAACTTAGCAAATGATTGTTTATGAAAATATTTAAAAAAGACTTTTGTCATACAATTTTGCGGTTTTATTACAAAGTGAGCTTGTGTCAATTGTTAAAACCTAAAATGGTTTGGTAATTTTTAAAATTATAATTTAAATTAACAGTCCCCTATATATTTTTATTGTATAATTATCTAAAAATAAGCTAGGAGGTACATCAACCTTTTATATCTAATGTTTCAATTTGAAGTATTGGCTAAAAGGTGTATTACCCTATTAATTAATGATGTAGTGTTAGCTATTTTAGGTAAACTTATTAATATAGTTTTACATGTATATACAATATATACATTTATAAATTAGGTTATTATTTTCTTGAATATATTAAATTTAAACCGATAGGAGTCTACCAAACTGTAAATGTCTAGGACGTATCCTATATAATTTTACGAAGTGCTTTAGCCCGTTATTTTCACTCCGGTGGTCATTGAGACATTAATTGTGGTCGTTTCTAGGCCGTTTGAATTTATTTACTTGTACTCAGAACATAACCTTAGTAGCCCACACTTCACCTCAAACTATATTCGCAAGCTATATGACCTAAACTAACTATTATAAATGTAAATATTAATATTGAACAGTAGAACACAACTATAATAAATAAACTTTGAATGAATTGTATAATGCTGGTTACCTGTCATTGTAAATTTTAAAGGAATATTTTACTCAAAGCTTTACTGTGGAATATTATGTTAAAAATTCAATACTTGGTTTAGGATGTATAATCAATTCCTCAATGAAGTGTCCTTGAAGCAGTTTGAGCAATATTTAAAGTAGTAATATTAAATTTCAGTCAAAGCTTTCTGATAAGGCGTTTAACGTAAGACCGTTGCAGTAAGATAATATGTAAAGGAAATTTTTTTAGAGAATGTTTTACAGCTATGTGGTGATTTAAAATTTTCTAGTTATAGAAAATTTTTGATCAAACATTTTTATGATTTTTAACTGTGATACTAGTAAAAGTACATACTAATATGGATTATATTTGCTTTATTTATTTATTTATTTTTTTTATTATAGCGCACCCTAATTAATCTATCGCTTCATGGCTTCATATGAAATCAGGTTGCATATTAATCCTCCTAATGTGAGATTGTTATATGATGATCATCAAAGATAAAAATGACGGATAAAGGATCCCGGCAAACATATGATCGGAAATATGTTTGATATAAATACTTTATTGTAAAAGAAAACGTGTTTAAATGTAATCATGTTTGACTGTTGGATATGTTGTATAATTTTCTACAAACGCAAAGATTAGTAGAGAAGTTGATGAAGTGTTCTTGTAAAAGTGAGAAGAACTTATTCCGATTATTAAATTTAACAGTAATATAGTATACAATTGTTAACTATTCTTATATTGGAGGAACAAACATTTTATTTATTATTTACCGTCCTTGACCTTTAAAGCTATAAGTGAAGTTATTCGAGTTTTTTTTAATGCTGGACAAACAATGTAAATAATAATTGCAGACTAACTTTCTTTCACTATGCATCGTTAGACAACTCCGAAAACTTAATAGTGCATTTAAATATAGTATAGAAAAGTGGTAAAAAATGTGAAACCATAAATAAATGTAATTAACAATACTGTAGTTACTGTAGTTTCAGTTTTAGCGAATTTCACCTATAGGGAAGAAGCTAATACCGTAGGTGTCATGGTAAGACTAAAGCCCGAGACCATGATAACTTTTCATTTTGAGGTCCCCAGATGCCAAAAACACCATTCGTTCAAATTTTTATATATGTTATATATATATGTGTGTGTGTGTGTGTGTGTGTGTGTGTGTGTGTGTGTGTGTGTGTGTGTGTGTGTGTGTGTGTGTGTGTGTGTGCGTAAGCACGATAACTCTCGTAAAAAAGGTCCAATCTTAATGAAATTTGGTTCAAATGTATAAAGTAGCATTTATTTGAGCGAGTTCGAAAACCAGATGAATCGCATCATCCGAAGGGGGGTTTTTGGGGGGTTTTGTACCCCAAAAATGTGTTTTTTGGGGTTTTCACATTTAATTTTTATTTAAATCAAACTATAATTTGTACCATTGATTTTAACTTAAAAAACAAACAATTTGGTATTTTGATCATTGCTCTAGGTCAATTGGTTACCGAGGTATTGAAAGTGCTAAACACAGTACGTTTTCTAATGTTATTCTTATGGAGAAAAGGAAAAATTGTATATCTCGCTTATTTATGAACATAAACTGACTAAATTTGGTATATGGCTTCATCTGGTTGTGATTTATTGTTGTTTGCACAAAAAAATTTTCGCCTATGGTTCCTTTAGCAGCAAACCTAGGTACTCGGTACCCATGATATTCTTATTGAGAGTAATTAAAATTTTATATTCCCCTTATTTATGAATGTATATGAATGAAATTTGGTATGTGACTTCATTAGATGAGTTCTATTGATATTTGCATAAAAACCCATTATATTTTGTTCCTTGTGGCAGCAAGCCTGCGTACTCATCCCCAATGTTCTTCTTATGGAGAATAATTCATATTTTAAAAATCGCTTATTTTTGAACATATTTCTTATGAATCCTGGTAAGTGGTTTAATGTCTTATTAAGACATATATATTCATTGGAAATTCGCTGAGTACGCAGGTTTGCTGCGACGGGGGTATTTAAACTTTTTTTGTAGTTGTAGGGTTTGTTTCATAGTGGGTGTGAAGGCAATTTAAAGGTTCTCTTATTTAATGGCTTGGCTATTTTTATAAGTCTCCATTATATAAACGAGTTGTCGAAAACTCGACCACGAGTTGGAAGTGGCTATCAGTCAAATTTTCCAACAAAAACCTGTTATCCAAACAATAAACATTATTTTATTTCCTACTTTAATCTTTTCGAGGTTGGATTTGCAGTATTGAAAAATATAAATTAAGTAATTTAAAATTATACGTGATAATCTTTGCTCAGCTAATATTACAAAAATTAATTAAAAAAATATAAAATCATGACACCTAAAAAGTTTAAATACTATAACTATTACTACTATTACTTTACCAATTGAACACCTAAACTTTTTATGAACTTTTATATGTTATGAAAAAGAATTGTACTCGTTTAGTATTAAATCTTTAATTGAAATTTAAATTATACTGGTTACGAGCTTTGTTTGTTTTCCAATGTACAAATCTAATTTTAATATCGTTACCTAACGATGAATACATATCTGAGGTCCATCGTTGATTTAAATGCATAAATTAGAGTGTATTATTTACAACAGTTTTGAATAATTGTAAAATCACTAAATACATTATTGTATCATAGTGCATGCTCGACTGTTTAATTTTGCGAGTGCATTATTTATTGCTTTAGTGTCCGGATTACCAAGAAATACTAAGATTAGTCTAAATATCTGCTGTTTCGGGGAATAAAATTAACTATTTTCTGATGCATCAATTAGGATGGCCGATAAATTATGTACTAAAACCAATTTTAAATAACTTTGTGAGTTTGTTAGACCTTATAATCATGCATCCAAAGCCCGCGATGGAGTAACTATCAAGCGGTCGTAGCATTCTCAGCATGCCGTACTTCACGGGAAGCTTCTTGTTGGGCTAATTAAAAAGCATCAACTCATTAAATCTTCGCCTCGCTGCTTATCTGCCAAAACACCAACTTCCTGGTAATGTGCTTACGTCCAAGCGGATTATGTTGGTCAAAACTGAAATAGAGTAGTATTGTTTTCTGATTTTAGGTTATTCAAACACTTGCTAAAATTTAATTCCAGTAATATTGTACATTTTATAACACGCCTATAATTTAGTCGAAGATTATTGTCAAATAATCGTTATTTTTAGGGATAACATGATTATTTACTAAACTAAGAAAAGGAGGGAGAATTTTAGTTTAATATAGTAGATAAAACAATTGACGTATTTAATTTATTAAAAAGACATATTGATAGTAATTGGGCATGCATTTAATGTGGCCTCCAAAGCGTTTTACAAATTTTGGATATGGAATAATAAAGAAAACCGGTATGTTGTAAAATGCTTGGTTTTACAGTTCCGCCTTCATTTATTAAATTATGGTTTCGTGTTTTTCACCCGCCTTAAAAGTCAATAAAATAGTTGTGAACATATCTAGTTCTAACTAAAACATTAGTGAAACATCAGACAAATTTTAACAGGTTCTGATGTGATCATATTACAATTTAAAAATTAAATTCACACAGATGACTTTACAAGCCTTTAGCGATATAAGCCTTTTAGGGGCATACATTTATAAGAACTATAATCATTTATCGTATCCATAACATGTTCGAAGTGTTTTTGTCGTTTTTTCTAAACACGCTGAATATACTTCCGAATAATGTCATAGATGATAGTTAACAACTAAAATACTATTTAACAATCATATTCATATGCGTACATATATTGTTTATACTAATTAATTTAATTTCATTATATTAAAATAAGTTTATAATAACATTATAATACAACGGTGTTTTATTAAAGTGAACTGTTCTAACTTTGCAACGTAAATTGCTTGCATGAGGATGTAGAGCCTAAAATTAAGCTAGATTACGTAATTAAGTCTAAGCCAGTAAAGCCGGGAACTCTTTTACATGCTGGACCCTTGTAATTAAGTTATATAATCAAGCTGGACCCACCTCACTCGCTCGCTTCTGAACTATTGCACTGAATTCTTTCAAATATGTAGCTTACATTTTATTGGGGGGCCAGAGGAACGTGAGATCTTTTACCCGAGACCAGAAAGCCTACTTAGCCAGCTTTGATTCAATCTAAATAACTGTAATGAACTAACTAAGATCCTTCCAAAAACTGATATATACTAAATCTGCATCTGAGGTTATTGCAATATTGATCTAAGCATGGTAACTAATCCTTAAGGTAAATGAATGTATAGAAATACTGCAAGCTAATCAAAAACTATGGATAATCTTCTGGGGAGTCTGGTTAATTTGGTCTAAACGTGCTGAAAATTCAACCTGTTGCAAAGTGTTCGGGCCAGGCCCGAACACTACTATTTGTTCCTACATTCCTGTATCGGGGCGAACCTTATGGGTTTCCCCTTAATAAGCTGTTTAGCCAGCCATTCTGTCTCTAAATTACCCTATACTTAAATGAAAACTTATCGGTTGTGCGAATTGTTTGCAGAGATGAGGTTCAACACGTCCGTCCTTTCTGACGCCGGCAGTAGGAAGGGGGAGAGGACGCCGCTAAGCCAGATTTCGTTGACAAGACGGAAAAAAGTTGTTCGCTCTGTCAACGGCGCGACAGGCGAAGTGCTCCAGGCAGTGGCTGCGCGACGGAGTTTGCGCGCACTATATAAAATAGGGTGACGCTAAGCGTCACAACCACCCCCCTTACGGCAAAAGAAAAGAAAAAGAATCAGTTTTGCTGAAGGTGTGAGGTTGTTGAGTGTTTTGAGTGGTTTTTGTTCGAGTTGCCTCCCTCTATCGTGCTCTGGGTCCCGAGATGTCATGGTCCCGGTTTTAACTCAAGGGAAGCCGAGAACAGATGAGGAAAGGCGAAAACCCCTGACCAGTCCGGCTTCGACTTGGAACCTGGTTAGCAACGTTTGTTTGGGGAAAAAGCTGATTGTTTTGGTTGACCAACCACGGCAGGGATCGGGATCCACCCCCCCTCGCGAATAGAGGAAGGTATGTTGGGTGCGACAGCTAAATTAACCTAACCTAGCAAACTTGTGACTACTGTGATCTTGGCTCAGCTGAAACAGAAAGTCGGAAAGCGACAGTAAAAGGGACGGACAACTGCACGCACAAAAACATGTTTTTTTTTTGTTTTTTTTTTTTTATTTTTTTTTTAAGTTGAAAATCGCACAGAGTTGGAGAAGATAACGTGGTCTTTGGTGATGTTTTTTGTTTGGGGGGTGTCCGAGAGGAGGTCTTGCTCAGGCATCGACTTGGCTGGTTCCCCGCTGACAGGTGATGGAGAAAACTGGAACAGCCGAGGATTGCAGGCAGCAGGCTGAGATGTGCTCCCAGCAGGTCCTGATCACCGCGTTGCTGTTGGTGTGGATAATGCTGAGGCTCTGCTGGATCTGCCTTTGAAGATGTTGCCATCATCTCGGAACTTGGTGTCGGAATATCACTTCTGTCACTTGGAGCTGATGATGTGAACTTGCGGTTGAGAAAATGTCTATTTTACTGTCCAAGTAACTGACACTGTCCAAATAAAGCACTGGTAACTGATATTGCTTGAGATCACTTTATTATTCTGTCTTTAAATAATATCATTTGGTTGCCGGTTGTACTGTTTAATGTAAATTTTTGATTGTGCAGTTGTCATGGTGTTATTTTAATAGTTGGGGGTATTAACTGTATTGATCGGTGATGATTGCTAAACAAAAAATCTTTTTAAAGGTGAACTGTCGTGGTGAAGGTGATGAAAGGTTGATCGCAAGGTGGCGGTCCGATAACTGACGGGTTGGTCTTTTCCTAACTGGGGTACCGTGGGATTGTCCCATGTTTGGCGCCGGGTTACCAAGGCCAGACTGGTGAGGTCCGCGGAAACTGTTTCTGAAGTGAGTGAGAGTTGTGGAGTTTGGAAGGATCTGCAAAACTGTTGAAAACCCTCTTTTTGTATTTTTTTGCTTCGCATGCAGAAAAAAATTGCGCTCGCAATTACGCTATGATGAGCGGTAATTTCAGGTGAGGATAGGTGCTTGTGGACTGTTTGGGGGAAAAATTCTTCCTAGTGCCCGGTTCTTGCTTAATTGAGAAAAATCCTGCCCCTACTCGTTCTTACAATCGACGTTTGTCTTGCTATACCTATTACAACATGAAAATCTTTAACTTAACTACCTTCTGATCTTCTCTAGGCTGTTCCTAAACCTAACTACTACTACTTTAGTGACTACTTAAGCTAAGAAGTGTGAAAAGAGCAAAGGGAGAGAAATAGGAAAGAATAGTAAAAGAGTTTGTCTTCCAAACACTCGACTAGTACAAAGGTCGCCACAGAAGGTGCCACCACTGAGCCTCTTCCTGCGATGGTGAAAAAATGAATAAAACAAAAAAAAGGTAACCATGCGCAGAAAGGTTAATCTCAATCAGGAAAAAAAAATTCTTTACAAGACCCAGTGAGGGTGCCGGAGACGAAAAGGGGAGGGGAAAGATTTGGCCGACAACGCACGGGGGAGGACGTGTAGGGCAGCCCATCCTAGGGAAGGATACCCTGAGACTCACAGTCCCCCGGGCGTTGGCGGGGACAGCGACAGAGAGAGAAGACTTAACCTAATATCACTTTTGTTGAGCGTTTCTGGTCTGGGTAAAAGGTCTTTAATATTTTGGCTGAAAAAATCTTTTTAACTGTGAAACATGAGCGTTTCTAATGAACTTGCCTGTTGAGGGGTTTAACAAACGTGCGGTGACGGGTGAAGAAAATGACTCAATAACACAAGGTTTGGACCAGACAGGCAGCAGGGTACCCGCAAAAAGGGTAACCCAGGCAACGCGCCCAACACAAGAAAAGAGGTATTAATTAATTTATTTTTTTTTTAAATTTTAATCCGGAATCCCAAAAAAAATCCCATTAATTTCCAGAAAGGAAAAACAAATCCCTAAATGATTGGAGGTTGAGCAATTGCAAAACAATTGGCCGTAACAGACTTTCCCTGGAGCATAAAATTGCTGTTCGTTGAAAACCATTTACAAATAAAAATCTGCGTCGGCATTGGTGATAAAGAATTTTCTATTACAGGAATCAACTCTATAAATGCATCGTTGTTGAAATGTATTCCATCACGACGCATTGATTTCCCATAATAGGCATGAAAAAATCGGGTGCGATTTAATTCGTCGGGGAGGTCTATCACTTTGACGATGTGTGAACGTAATGTGAGCAAAAACCTATTAATTTTATGTAAAATGGTAACTGCTGGGGTGTATTTTTCTATCCGAGGATAACACGGCAATGTTGTAAAAACAATGACCATCCTTGGATATAAACGCCGTATCAGACTCAAAAAGGACAAAAAGGAATTCTTGAAAACTGTAATATCTACGTTTGCTAAAAAATCGTTTGTACCTAAGAAACATAACAAGGGCATATGCGGCTGTATGGCTGAAACATTTAACTTAACAAAAGTCTTAAGGTCAGATACTCTTGCTCCAGAGATGCTCCGAATTAAAATTGGCCGTAAACTCCCAGTTAGGCCGGGATTTGCTCGAGAAAAATTGCAAAAACGGGCGGCATATGAGTCGCCAAGGACCTGAACACTAATCAAATTACTTGCTTGGGTCATAAATAAATTAACAGTGAAGGGAAAACCCAAGCTACGCCGACCGACACTGGAAGGTGTCTATTTGTGAAATGAAAGGAAAAGGTCGGCCCCTAATGTCCCGTATTTAACTATAAAAGAAAACAAATGGGCATGAGCTATCCTAAATTTTCCCCAAATGTAAAATTCGGTTCCCTGAACAAGTAACTGCACATAAGCAAAAATAAAATTGATAAAAGTGCCGGTTTAACTTCAGTTAAACTAATTGAAAAAGATTTTACTAGCAAAAAAGGTGGGTGCAGCGCTAATCCATTGGCCGCCCAACCAGACGTTAGCTGTAGGTAAGCTAAGTTCAGCACAAGAATTGGTGGCGAGTGACGTAGTTGTGACGTAGCGTGACCGGCCGGAGTATCGACCAATTTATAAACACAAGCCCCGACCGAATTACTAGAGGCACATTGTTGCTCAAAACGCATAGTTATAAATACATTTGGCACGAGGGAAAAAGAAAAAATATATTCTACAGTACGTTACATTAATGCGTTGATGTAAAATGCTAGCTGTGCCAAGCCAGATTTCTGACTTAGCCTAAAAGTGAACTGAGTTAAAAACCAACTGAAATGCAAAATATAAACTAAATTGACTATGGTTACCTATGTTAGACATGTCCTGGGAACCCATTCTACAATTATATACCATAAAAATCTAGCCTAAAGGGTTTTACTGATCCAAAATTTGCATAAAACTTCCTACTGCAAAAACTGCTAGGCCCTAAAAACTTTACTATTGGCAGATTCTGGCCCTCTGAATGCTTACACTAAAAGAATATTATTGTTACTAGGGATGACCAATAGTGTGAGAAAATATATTCACATAATTTTAAAGACAAAATCACATAGTACAAAGAATAAATTAAACATTGGACAGACAAACAGCACAGATTGTAGCCACAGACTAACAGTTGTAAAAGATGAGGCTGCAGCATGATAAATATATTTTATTGAACAATTAAATAACATAAAAAACAGTCACTGAATTTAACACATAGCAAGGTGTTGGCTTTAACTATAGAAACTGGTCTTTATTTGTATAACAAAACAAAACACCTTGGTTTTGGCCAAATGCCATTCTAATTGTAATAAAAATTGGGTTATGGCCGTTAAACCACCATACCTGAGACCTGTACCCAATACATTTTTTTATAGACCAGATATGCCTCTTGCTAGGCTTACAAATTGAAATCCTAAACACTGAATAAATCACTGAAACACTGAAACACTGTTACTGCTGCCAAGGCCTGATGAGTTGTGGATTCTCACTGAAATACAAAACAGAACAACAAATACAAAATCCTACCTAAGACACACTATTTTCCCTTGGTCACCCTAGTTTGATAAATTTAGAAAAGGTTTAACCTCAAAAATTGTGGGCAAGGACCCCTACCTTCCTGGTGTCAGTCTAGCATTCTAAAAAATTCTGATATGGGAGATAACCTCCCCAGAAGATTCATCGACTAAATCCTAAGTTTTCTAACCTACAAAAAACAAAGCTGCCTAAAGCTCTCTGGTCCTAGGCTTATGTCTGCTACCATATGTAGCGAAAAGGTTTTATTGGGGGGCCAGAGGAACGTGAGATCTTTTACCCGAGACCAGAAAGCCTACTTAGCCAGCTTTGATTCAATCTAAATAACTGTAATGAACTAACTAAGATCCTTCCAAAAACTGATATATACTAAATCTGCATCTGAGGTTATTGCAATATTGATCTAAGCATGGTAACTAATCCTTAAGGTAAATGAATGTATAGAAATACTGCAAGCTAATCAAAAACTATGGATAATCTTCTGGGGAGTCTGGTTAATTTGGTCTAAACGTGCTGAAAATTCAACCTGTTGCAAAGTGTTCGGGCCAGGCCCGAAAACTACTATTTGTTCCTACATTCCTGTATCGGGGCGAACCTTATGGGTTTCCCCTTAATAAGCTGTTTAGCCAGCCATTCTGTCTCTAAATTACCCTATACTTAAATGAAAACTTATCGGTTGTGCGAATTGTTTGCAGAGATGAGGTTCAACACGTCCGTCCTTTCTGACGCCGGCAGTAGGAAGGGGGAGAGGACGCCGCTAAGCCAGATTTCGTTGACAAGACGGAAAAAAGTTGTTCGCTCTGTCAACGGCGCGACAGGCGAAGTGCTCCAGGCAGTGGCTGCGCGACGGAGTTTGCGCGCACTATATAAAATAGGGTGACGCTAAGCGTCACAAATATCAACGCCCTTTAGATAATATCTTGGAGTAGACTAATTACTACATTAACGTTGAAGTAATTAGTCTATAACCTCTAGCTATATGAGCTATAATAAAGCTACTATAGCTATAATCTCTATTGCTGTTGAATCAATAATTTAATAAAATGGTCTTGCGATTCCGTGTAACTTTACTCTCTCTACGCTTTATAATTTTATCCTTGGCTGAAGATTTTATTTGTAAGCAGAATAGTGTATAGTAAAGAGTTATAATGATGGTTAATGGATGGAAATATACATATATATATATTTATATAATGTATATAAATGGGTAAACTATAATATGTAATATAATAATAGGGCGTCTAGTATTCTACAAAAGGTATAATATAAAATAATAACACATTGATTAACAACATCAAGACTACAAATCATGATGCTCGAAACTGAACAAAGCTATAAAAGATGCGTAATGCCTGATAGAAATCTCGACTGTCCTTTTTAAAAATAAACGCTTTCTAGTGACTAAATTAAATTTGTTAATATTGTACTTTGCAAAATATCAGGAAATTATGTTATTAAATATGAATATGCAAATAGTTATGGTCATTACATTGTAATCTAGTGCAAAAAACGTGTAAATTAATCCTGTCAAAGTCTCAGACGAACTGTCCAAATAATTCAAAAAGTATTATATAGAAAATAAAGAAAGCAAATAATAGAAAACGTGATTTATTTAACGAAACAGCAATCGATTTCATCAATAAATGAAAATTATGTACATGTCTACCTATGAAATTACTAAAAATTTCACTAATTATAAGGACAGAAAGTGGCAAAGGCCACTTGGACCGTCTTAAATTATAAATAGCTATATTTTATTATGTTGGAAATAAATTAACCACCTCTTCAGCCTAGCTATTTTCCTATCCAAAATATAATTTATCGTTGTATAGGCAAGGTTAATATTCTATTTCAACTAAAAATCCATTATTTTACTGTTGGTGGCGTATTCTTATTTTATTGAAATACCTTAAAACACTAAGGAACACTCACGGATTTTAATACTCCATCATGATCATAATAGATAATGCTTATCTTCTTGTTTTGAGTGTCCGTAAACCGTGAAGACTTACGTCACACCTCACTACCTGATGATAAACAATATGTAACAACAAAGAAAATCCTACTAATATATAATGTTGTTCACTAAACAAACTTAAAGATCTTTATTACAAAAATTTATATCGTTAAAAAAGTTTTAACTCCCTTTTAATTATAGATGACTCCCTTTTAATTTTAACTCCCTTTTAATAGTAGATGATTTCTCGCGAAGGTGTTTGTTTAAGGATAAGAATAAGAATCTGTTTTATCCATAAAAAATACATACAAGAATGCACATAGAGAACTGTCACAGCATATTGCTAATAACTAACTATAAAGTATTAAAATACAAATTAAACAGAACAATGTTACATGATTAATAATTGGATATGTGTTTAGCATATGTGTATGTCAAATATATCGTCATAAGAAGTAACTTAATATTAAATAGAGCCTATTTAATAATTTAAATAAAAATTTCTTTAATTTCTTTGGAAGATTACAAATATAACGTTTGTTGAGTAAGTTTACCGTATAGATTCGTAAATGTATGTAAAGTTCACAGGAAAGAACATGAAAGCTGCACGAAGCACAGTAAAAAAGTGCTTCTCTCTCAAAGGATCTTCAAAAATGTTATATCCGACGTGTTATTCATAGCTTGAGTCATAGTACAATACTAAAATATAAAATACATTCAATAGAACATGTTTTATATTACTAGTACGCGGGCCAACTTGGAGATAATTTAAATAAAACTTGATATAAACTAATCATGTTTAAGATTGAACTAAAATCACAAACTGTTGCAAATAATTTGCTATTCGTTTGTCTGATTGTTGTTCTTGGTTTATTTATAACGTATTAAATATATTGTAATATATACCTAATTCTTGTAACAAAGCCATAGCATTTCCAGAACAATTGTCAAATTTTTTCAAAGCATTATCCTCGAACAAAATGATATTACTTGATTAGCCAATGTAAATGTGGCTTTGCCGATGGTGTGAATAAATGTACTATAGCAATCGACATTTTCAATTTCTATATTTTTTCCAAATTGTAATCACATTTACAGGGGATTGTATAACTTTCATCCACGTACGTAATTAGAAAACGAATGCATAACTAAACCTTGTACATCAAAAACCGATACATCAAACCAGGCACAATCATAGTTAAGTTGTGTTCTAAACTGTTAAAAAGGATTAAATAATCATTGCGACAGCTTTAGAATGTTAGAAACAAATTATTTTAAACAATTTTACGTTTAATACTTCATATTTCAGTTAAGTTTACATATTTCAAGATGTGTGTTAGTTTTATGGTTCCATGTTATTGTTCATACCATCCTTCATTTTTTGTTTTTAATATGCTCCTTAGCCTTTAAACTGCAGTGAGAACCTTCATCTCCCAGACCATAGGGCATAGTGCCAGTGGTTTTTATGTGGAACGTGCCATGAACGTCACTGCAATAAGAGGATTTAGTAGAATACAAATACCTAGTATTTCCTCAATAATAAATTTGATTAATACTGTACGACTAATATGAGGCATAAAAACAGTAGCGGTTTTATCTGATAATCTATGTTTTACATGATCTAAACCGGACCTAGACGGCTACATTATTGTTCCTAGTTATAATTATGTCATTGTCCTGTACTGGTCTTGTGGAAAACTGGTTAGTTCTCATTAGGAACCCCTTTTACGAAGAAATAACTAGGTTAATAGCTACTGTATACATCTTTATGAAGAGAAAAAAATACTTAAATACTAATAAACACGCATTATATTTCAATCAAAGAAAAACATTATACAAATTTATACATTTTCATTAAAAACATTTTAAAAGGTTTTTGTTGCTTTAATTTACTTATGGTCCTGAAAAAATGCAGCAAATTTAAACTCTATTCGTTCTTTAGAAATAAAAAGAGAATTGTGGTATTTTATCTTAACTATAAAATATAAATGGTTGCCTAAAACACTTAACAGTAATTATTAATGCTTGTTACTAAATTTGACTAGGTTCATCCTCCCTTATTACACTTTTCAATCAGTTCACCTGAAGAGATTTTTGGTGACCAGCATGATATATAAGAAAATAAGGCGCATCAAATGTTTTGTATACATCTGGTGATATGGTTTTTACTAAGAATTAAGAGGCAAGTAAGGTACATATGGTTTTTGTGCATTAACTTGAAAATGTTTCTGGTCTAGCTAAACTCATTGGACTAGATACAGAGTTTATTATGGTACTAACCGGTTAACTATTGGGTAGGACATAAAAGTCTCCTTTTTTTCTTCACATGCACAGCTCTCAAACACGGGCCAAAAATCACATTCTCGAGCCTGGAACTTTGAAGGGAAAATGATGATATACCAGAGCCTGTTAACGATATGCAAATGGCTGCAGACAAACGCTGAAATAATAAACAATTAATTGTATTAGTTGTAAACGTCCTTGTTAAAGATAAATTAATGTATTAATAATTTAATTAAAAACAGCATTTTAGGATCAATTGTTCAGCATTCAGTAGGTCATGGCATAGATCTGTTAAATTATGATATATGCTTGATAATAGTATACTCAATATAACGGATAGTCTATATGAATGCAGTTAACTAGCAATCAATGAATAAATTATAGTTTATTTCCAAATAACTTTCTACATATTTAACATGAATGTATATGTTTATTAATTTTAGCGTAGGGATCATCAAAAATGTAAAATTGTATTGAAAAAAAAACAATCATTATTGATAAAATATAACCAAACATATGGCTGATCAAAGTTGTTATTTTTATGTGGAATTTAAATTTGTTTTGCCTTAACGATAGAAAATATTAGACATATTAGCAACTAAAAATAATTGAAGCTTATTGAACATTTGTTATTAATTATATGCTATTTCTCATATGTATTTGACAAGAGGTTTTTAATCTAAGACATCTGTGTTAAAGGGGCCATTTGCAACCTAAATATTATAACTCTATACTTATTAAAAACCATATTTATTAAAATAACCTTAAGTCAACCTTTATGTAACAGACGCCACCTATGATATTTGTATTTTTCAACAAATGTATCACCTCCCCTTCGTTTCAAAAATAAAATTGTAGGCTCTTCAGGAAGAGATGTTCTTAGTCTATATATTCAATGTATACACAAACGTCAGAACTAATACACCTACGCAAGGCAGTTATTGAAGGGGAGCGGAACATCTTATACATCATGTTCCTTTTCCCTAAGCACTCTGGCTGTGTTAAGCCATCGTTGAAGACAAAATCAGCAGTGCCGATCTTTTTTGTGGTGCCCGCCGTGTTAGAACTCGAGTGGAGGATGTGCACTACGTCTGCGTCGTATTTGCTAACTTGAGTCAGATATTTGTTGTTCCGGGGGCTGTACGGATCCAGAGCTGCAGCCGTTACACATACTGGTATTAGACACATAATAATATGGTAGTTTGCATAATATTAACTAGCTTGGAAACGTGTGATTTTATTGAGAGATTGTGCACTAAAAAGGAAAATTTTTAAAATCCTAGGAAGTGTTGTTTGTGGGAGTGTTTTATAAGTAATTTTCAACTGACTAACGAAACGTACGGGTGGTAATTATTGACAATTATTTTAGTATTATGAAGGGACACCTGGTGATAATGTTATCAGCAGACTAATTATTAGTTACTGTATTGCTCATTGAGAACAGCATTTAACATTTTGATATTATGAAGAAAATAAATTAACTATCGTTCAAAAATGATTGAATTAACCTTTTTTCATAAGCATCTACATTAAATTTTTAGAAATAAAAGTAGTATTATAAAACACAAAACACGTTAGTTTATTGTTTTATAAATGAGGAAGGCTTAATATGTCTTTGGAATAGAAACACCATTATAGCTGCTGTGTACATATACCTTTCTCTATAGGAATTTTCCGAAGAAACCGGAATACAGGGGAAACTTGCAAGGATAGAGTAGTTAACTATTTCGAAAGTTTCAGTTTCATCTTGTATAGGCTGTTATGGAATTGCAGTAATATAATTTTACCTATCTATATCTATAAAAGAGGAAGTATGTATGTATATATGTATGTAGCCTATGGACTCCGAAACTGCTCGACAGATTGTAATGAAACTTTTAGGCATTATTAAGCATTATTCAAGGATGGTTTGTGTGAAGTTTGGTGCAAATATGTCCAAAGGGCTCCGACCCAGAGGGCATACAAGGGTGCAGTGTCAGGTTTTAGAAATTTAGTTTTTACAAAATTAACAGCTGTAATTAATTAACAGCTGTAATGAAACAAATTCAAAGTTTTGGGCGCAGCAACGCACGCAGGGTAACTGCTAGTTCTAATATAAATAACAAAATATTTATAGTGAAAACGAAAATATAATAAAATATAAACTTACAGTAACAAGGTCATAATGCAATAACCTGATCGTCAAGTCATATAAAATATAAATATATAACGGTTAACAAGTCAGAATTCAATAAACCAATAATATTAAATACAGACACCAGCTGTGAAATTCATAAGGGTTTCCGTGAAGTCACTCGTTATTTTCATGATATTTTCTAACATTTCTTGGCGTTCTAGGAATAAATCAACCTAATTATTTAAACAAAGATTTATTCTATTTGTAATAAAAAAAATAGATCTTTACATAATCACCTGCACTAGTAATGCATTTCCCTAATCTTGCGTCAACATTTTCAACAGATTTATGCAAAACTCTAACGGAACGTTACTTAAAACATCTCTTTTTCAAGTTATAATACTGAAGCGTCTTTGGTTTCTTATTGTACACCTGTATTATTAATTATCCCCACAAAAACAAATCACATTGTATCAGGACTTTGAGCATGTCAGTGATTTGGATCACATATATTTATCCACTTTGCTGTAAATTTTCCATCTATAGCCATTCTTAAATATTTAGGGCGTAATGTGGTGACGCCCCCATCCTGCTTAAATATAATGCCAATAAAGTTATGTCAAACCGAAACCTCTGGACACACAGATGTTTGTAGTATATTTAAATAACTGCGCCTGCTCATGGTATCATCACCAATGAATGGACCAAGAAATCAAGTAGCCGTAAACCCACACGAAACTGTAAGTTTAGGCCTCGTTTGAATTCTCTCAATGTAAAATGATATGCCAGGTGTATTTGATGAACAGTAATGGAAATTGTGTTTTCACAAATAGTTCAACATTAAACACAGCTTGCCCATTAATAAAATGTTACTAAGGAGAATCTCTGACCTGAATTACAGACTGCCACAATTCATATCTAGAAGCACTTCTTGCCTTTCTTCAATATATAAGACACCAGGCATACTAATATCAACATTATCTAATTTGCACTTTAACAACAATGGTAGTAAACGAACTTTGATCAGCTGACAGTGTGAGCCACACAAAACACATTGGGCTTCAGTGACTTATATTAAAAAATAAGGAGTGAATTTACGGGGAATAATAAACCTAACACATTAACCTTCTTCTCACCCATTATCGAGTTTATTTTAATGTTGGTAGTAGATTTCACAATTCGTGCCATGTAACCAGCCAGGTTCCCAGAATAGCTGTAGCTAAGGAAATTGATTTTTGTAGGCTCCCAGTGGTTATTTCCAACTCCATCCAGGATAAAAGAACATAGAGCCTCAGCTATATCCTTAAAAGGTTGAAAAATACGTAAACATATGAACATTTAAAAACTTGATATGAACATAAACTTAATATTTCAAGTTGCTTTATTAATTGAAAATATATTGAACAAGAATGTTTTAAATAATAGTCAATGACTAAACTAAATATTGTTAACTAAATATTGCTACATCACGGTCCATTATTTTACTGTTTTGAGATATTTTGCTTTAGTATAAAAACAATCATTTGGGTTCATAAAATTGTTGAACCACTTGTTTGCACATCTAACGTTAATGTTTAGAGTTTAATTTACAATGTGATTTCGAATAAAATAAATTTCTTTTTCAGTCTCAGATTATTTTATAAGTAATTAAAATAACGGTTATGGTCCCAGACACATTACCTTGATACTAAAATTTTAATTATAGGAAAAGTTGATGTTTTAAATATGGATATGGCAAATATCGTAATATCCAATTTAGAGAGTAAAAGGAAGTAGTCAGTTAGGAAGTATAAATGCACTATGAGTACTGGAGCACTGTTCCAAATGCAGTTGAAGTTGTTGAACGTCAACTACAGAAGCCAAAGAGCTTATCAATTATTGATGCTTTCAGCTGCGATTAATAAAAATTATGAAGACGATTTAAGGATTTACAATAAACTTCATGGTACAGCCCTAATATTAATCACAAGCAACCTGACTGATGAAAACTTATAGAAAGGAAGAACTCTTGGACCATGTGCACTTACTGAAGTCATATGTTTGGATCATCTTAATCCTCCACTTATTCGCAGGCAATAATGAGTTCTGATCGGATTGGAACTTAAAATAGTAAATTTATATAAACAAACCAGAGGATAATGGATCTGGTCATTTTGTCAAGTTAAAGAAAAGTTGATATAGGTTTAAGTAAGCATCTCAAGTTTAGTAATTGCTTGAAACAAAATAGTTTTTTTAATAGTACTATTAAAAAACTTATGTCTATTCCACAAACTAAAATATGACGAAAGTAATAGTGGCTTTGTATGTTGATGATGGATTGATTGCAGCCACTCAGGAATCTGAAATCAATTTTTTTAGGGAACTCGCAAATAGTAGAAATAAAACGTTGAATGCTTCAAATCTTTTGGGTATACAAGTATAAAAAATAAAAATAGGATGTTTCTAGTTCAGTGACTCAAGTAGGTTACTCTAAAAGGTTAATAAGCCGATTAAATATAGACAATTTCATTGCTGTGAAAACTCCAGTGGGTCTCGAAAATATGAATGTAAGGAAAGTTGCTAAACCAAGCAAAGGAGATCTAAATGTTCCTTGAAGAGAGGCAGTATTTGTAGGTATATTAAAAATTAAAAGGTATAAAAAGATAAATAGGACAAGCGTCTTGAGCTCTTATATATGTGATTTGCAGTACCAGATCAGATATAACGTAATACAATATATTTAATATATATCTAGAGTTTGGACAACCATAATTCAGAACATTGGAACATCGTGAAACGCATCATGCGATATTTTGATGGGACAACTGATTTTGGATCAAATATAGTTATCAGCCTGAAAAAGGAAGAAAACTTGAGTTCAGTGACGCAGACTTTAAAGGTGATATTTTAGCAAGACAATCTACAAGTGGAGTCATATGTTTTTACGATGGTGGACCAGAAAGCTGGTTCAGCCAAAAATAGAAATGAATAGCCATCTCAACAACAGAAGCAGAACTCTTTGCGGGAAGTGAAGAAACTTGGGGAACTGCGTGGCTTTACCGATTATTTAAAGATATGACAACAATTAAGAGGTCATCTTTTATACATGTATACGACTAAACTGTTGTTTGTTTGGCCAAAAATTGGGAGTTTCACAAGAAAACAAAACTATTTGAAATTAGAAATTGCTATCAATGAGGAAAGGTTCTAGATGATAGTGTAGAAGTTTCAAAGCATTTCATCTACAGTACAAGTTGCAGACATACTGTCAAATAACATTAAGCTGAACAACATAAAATTAAATTGAACATCAGGTAGAGAAATATAGTGATTTCGAAAATATACAGATTTTTGTACAGGACTAAAATAGTAACCCTTAAATTACTTGAGCCGTAAAGTAACATATATTACTAATACTTGGATGTGCTGAACATTTCACTGAATAGAGAATTCATTTTCTTTGGTCATTCAATTTTCCTACAAATATATTGAGTTAAGTTTCCTTATAATATTTCGTAATTTTGTATATAATACAGGCTTATATATTATTAGCTAATGGATCAAATGAAGGGAATATTCTTAAAGCAACGATCTTAAAGACTTGTCTTCAAAAGTTTACTGTTTGGGGTATACAATGTTATTTTAGGGTTTTAATACAAAGTAAAACCCCATATTGGGCACTTCTTCAAGGGTTTTCATACAATTTTACAGTTTTCTTTACGGAATATCAGCAGACTGTTGATCCAGGTACTTTATTTATAGGGACGTAGTAATGTGTTACTAAAAGTTGTCATTAAACATTTATCAGATATACTAAAACAATTTATTCGAAAGAAAACTTTTACTGATGGGTATCTAAACATAACTTTTGCTACAAATCTACGCAAAGCCTCAGAGTTACCTCATAATGTGTTTTGTATCCCATGAGTCCCCTGATGATTGTGTTGATCTGGTGACGTTCTAGTTCGGGCATGTGAAAAAGAAATATATTTTTATATTTCTGTAAGTTCCGAATCCCAAAAGCTAAAAGTAAATAAAGATGAGTAAAACCTTTATCCGCTATCCATTGCAACACAAGTAATTGCAAATCAGTAGAATCTGAAGCATGTTTTAAGAAGTGATATAACGTGTAATTTATAAAATAAATCAAAATTTGTATTCATTAGGAACAAACGTTAATTCAACTGCAACATTTTCTATTTACCGAGGGTATAGTGTATCTAATAAGGGAATAGTACATACGCTATAACCTTAAGAACGTCACTAAGCTTAATTGCTCTTATGGAGATTATGAAAACGATATGGGACAATAAAACCCTTATACTCTTGCTCAGGTTTGTAACCAACGAATTATTAGTAGCTCCGAGTTTCACGCGGAATAGACTGGATATGAGTTTGGGTAAAGTTTTGCTGCTACCATACAGGTTATTGGATATCACTGTTAACATATGCAAATATCAATCTTCCATAGACACAATATATTCGATACTAAATAAATAAATAAAATATATTGTTTTTTTATAATACATTCTATGTTCTTTCCGCAAACTTATGAAAGTGGGTTGTTTAATTTGACTACAATATATACTGAATATATATATGTAAATAAAGGTTTATGAAAAACCTTGGGTTATTGTTCCTGAGGTAAAAAAAAAGTAAATAGCCTGTCTAACTTCGTTTTCCGTCTGTCAGTTTGTATGTGATTACAAAGAAATTCATAATTTTCGAACGGCTTAAGATATGTTTTTCAAACTTACATTGTATATTGATGGGTATTGATGGGTCTATTGCTCTATGAAGTATTGGATTGATACCTTAACCATTTCAAGATGGTGTGTTTGTACGCCAGTGATATTTCTTAACGATTTGAAAACAAACTTGACACTATCCAAGCGTAAACCTTTCTTAGTAAGTATAAATATTCAATGGCCTGGTGACAAATGTCACCTGGGCCCAATTTCTAACATTACCACAATTGTCAGGGTTTTCTCAGGGTATATTTGGTGGACCTAATATTATGAGGCAAGTATTCTAATAACTTCGCTATTTAGCTTTAATCATAGTAAATTCCCCGGAAATTTCAAATATTAAGACGTAGATAGTTATTGCAATTCCTAAGATTGTACTATTTGATAGTCAGTAAACATAGTATTTAAACAACACAGTTTCATAACCTGTCACAAGTGTATAGGAGAAATGGCCTTCTTTATTGGGGTCACCAATAACCGGAGGAAGGATTATGATTGAGTCGAGACTGTGATCGAACTCAGGTTCATTTCTGTCTCCTATGACTGTAAACAGCTCGCCAGCTTGGGTGAGTGGCCGTTCGATATAGCCGTAGTCTTTATTAGCCATCAGTATATTGTGTGCTTCCACAACTTCTCCAGGGAACGCATCTATGTTCTGTTCGTAAGTCACTCCTTTCGGTGTCCAGGATTTTCTAAAACAAATGTGTGAATTGCGATTTCTTAGTTACTAAACTAACTAGATTTTTGCACAACTAATAATCACTGACAAAAATAAATTTAAATTAAATATAATAGACCACACTATGGTATGTAACGTGACTTTAAATATGTGTCAGTGAATAGCAAGCAATATTAACAACATATTTAGTGTAGCAAAGTACATTGTAACAAATAACTAAAACGTAGAATGAGACTGAGTGATTTAAAGTTATAACTACCATGAATAAAACTATGCAATGTAATTATATGATATCAGTTGCTCGTAAAGTTAGGATATAACAGTCTCCCCCACTTATTTTCAGTATCATATTGAGACGTAACACTTTAGGTCTATCAGTGGTGTCCGTGTCCGTTTCGATCGCCGAAGCTTTGGCCGTGGTGAAGATTCCTGTTGAACTGTTGGTCTGATCTGTTTCCATTTGTTGAATGTTCATCTTATTCATATTGCCTCTAGGATTGAAGTTTGACTCTAAATAAAGCAGGTTTACATACCTTTATATATATATATATATATATATATATACACTAACACAACCCAAACGGACGAACGGTACGATTAAAACAAACGTTTGGTCGGTCAAGGACAAGTCCAGACAGCGGGACACGAACACGCGGAAGGCTACGACGCGACTAGCGTTTACCTTATTTGATGGCGATTACCTTAGGATGGGGTGAACAGCTGACGATTTTTATCAGGGGTCCCGTTAATAACTAGAGTTTAAACTCGATCGAACAAAATTATGGAACCAAAATTTAGCTTCTCATTTAAAACATTATTTGGAGTTTTTTCAGCGCCTTATAAATTGTGTAACTTCGTAACCAAGGACTTTTCCTTGCCCAGCCAAACCGAATACATGTTTTTTTAATCGTACCGTCCGTTTATGTTGTGTTAGTGTAGATATTCTGACTATGTGTTCACATTTTAATTTATCGACGCCAGATTTGATAATGAGACAGCAGTCCCGAAACTAGTAATCTGCTAGTAAACCAAAGGATTTATGACGAATGTTAATTGTTCTCAAAGTTAACTGTTATCAATTCTGTTTTAGAAATTGGTCAGGTGGCCTTTTTAAGTTCTTCCAGAATCAAATTTTACCTTATATATTTGGGAGGAAAAGCAGAGTTTGGCTACATGGCTTTGTCTAGAACAGGAGATAAAATGTAATGTTGATTTACTCATTCGGTATTAGGATGCACAGTGATTATTTCGACCGCATCAAAAACAAACATCTTCTTTGTGTAATCGGCTTTGTGTGTAAAAAGAAGTCTAGAATGAACTTTCCGGTCTGAAATGTTGTGTTTCCTGGCTGTTTGAACGGTTTCTAGAAGTAGGGGTTTTACTACTTATAAAAGTATGTTAATCTTTTTTACTATCGGTAATTTCCGATAGTTGATGTTTATTTATATCTCTGGTCTCTAGTCGGGAAGCTTCTAAAGCCTTAGCCCTTTTTAGAATGTCTTTAAAGGTAGTAGCATCCGTATTTACTAATATAGGAATCTTATTAGTAGGGGTGTATAGCCGGTTCTGGTTCACTTTTGCAGCGGGAGGAGCAGGATGAACTTGACCTTGACCCCCCCGGATGACCTTGACCTGCCCCCCCCGGATGACCTTGACCAACACCCCCCCGACACCCCCTCCGACACCCCCCCCGACACCCCCCCTACATGTTTACTACCGCTTCGTAGCCGGTAATCTTCCGTTGCGACATGTTACGGCTTACTTGACCACCCAGGCTGTTTCCAGCGGTTCCTGGAATTGTTTACCGCTTTCTCTTGTCGGTTATCCTCCGCTACTGGTACTTTCCGTGTTTATTCCCAAACCTTATTTGCCGTTTTACTTAATTCCATCAGCAGAAGCCACCATGTCAAACACGGCCACCTACACCCTATGGAACCATCAGGTTATTCAGGGCGTGATCAGCCTGGTGGAGATCGCGGTCCTGAACCGCCTTGTTATTCTTCATTGGGGGCACCTGCGTCCCGACGGACGACACCATTTCATGAGGCGACGTTACGTCGCGAATCAGCCCGGGCACCTGGATGAGGTCCAACAGCGCCTCCACAACATCATCGCCAACCAAGAGGTGGCCCTCCTCTGGGTAAAGAGCTTCCCCTTAGTTTAATATTACTTAATTAATTTACTATTAAACGAGCATTTCTTTTCTATTGTATTGTAACAAGCATTTATAATTTTGTATTATAATACAAATAAAAACAACTATTTGTCGACTTATCCTCCAAACCCCCCCCCCCCGCAGTTCAAAAAGCCCCCGCCAACCGGGAGCGATCGGCGGCGCGCGTCGAGGCGTGCATGAATGAGTTTCTCAGCGGCTTGCTGACGCCCGAGGATGTCATGGCGCGCCCTCTTTGGCTGTCGCCACCGCCACCACTCGGCGGGAACATACCCGGTTGCGCGCGCCGCCGGTATATAAACCTGAGGTCTGGCACGGCAACTTCAGTTTTGCCCGAGACACCATAAGCGGCAGCAACAGCGCAACCAAGGAGGACCGAACCATCCGCTCTCTGATGGAGGAGCTTGACGCCATGGACGAGAATGCCAGACCACCTACCATAACTAAGAAGAGGAGGAGGAAGCCCGTCGTTGGATGGACAGTGAACAAGGATACGCCTACCGATTCTCCATTATCCAGTTGGAGCGATACCGAATTCCAATATACAGTAAAGAACCCCGCCAACTTTGGAAACATTTTGTTGTAGATGTCGGTGGGTTTCACGGTGGACGCCCTACGCACAGTTGCGGCCTGTACCTGGATGAGGATAGAGACGATGAAATTTGCATGTGTCTCACGGACCTGTTAACGAGACTGGAAAATATGTGGATCAATAGCAATACCGGAGTGCCCAGTACATTAACGGAATTACCAGGACTGTGACACCACTACCCGCCTGGCGTAAGACCCACGATTGCGCAACAGTTTGCGAGGGAAAACGAAAGGCTGGAGGCGATTGCGTCATCCCAAACCGCAAGAAGTAAGCACCGTAACGACCTGGAAAAACACACCTAATGACGTAAACAACTTGTTGACGCGGCGAGCCTATATAAAACGACTTGGTGGCGGGCTACAACCATTCCACATCTGAACACCCAACGAGCAGCAGCAGCATGGACCAAGTAGGAGACCTAAAGTCAGCCCTCAACAGCTGCAAGTCTGGAGGTTATACCCGTATAACTGACCTTCGTGACAACGTGGTGTATCCCATCCGGTCATCCCTTGCGCTCGAAGACCTTGATGTCCCTCAGTGTGATGGGGAAGCGCAGGTCGGTCTAGTCATACCGGGCGATGATGTCCAAGGTGTACCTTGCGGGTGTCAGCTGGTTATCTGGGACGAACGCGGCCAGGATCGCGTACATGAAGCACATGTCATCATTATTTTGGACATTGATGACTGCGTGTGTAGCGTCGATGGCCTTTGGCAAAGGAATAAACGGTATTCCACTGAGCGGCGTGTACTCGTTCACGTGGATCTTCAGGTCGCGTATGCGCAAGTAGGTCCAACCGCTGCCCACCAACTCGCACTGCTACTTCTTGTGCATGACCATGGTGAAGATCGCCGATAGGAAATCCTCCAAGTCCGAGGCCTCGGTCAGCGTTACGTTGACGGTATTGAAGGATCGCAGACAGGTGGCTCCGTGGATGTTGGTGAACTCACACTCCAGGACCATGTTCACCTTGATGCTGGGATTTCTGCTCCTCACATCGGTCAAAAGGTCAAAGGCCTCCTGGAACAGGAAGCCCAGCGCCTCCTCAACAGTCAATAAGGCGTCCATCGGTTGAGACAGTCGGTAGGTGAGGAGGCGTCTGCGGAAGGCTCAATGTACAAGCTGAAACGTGGGGAGGCCGGCACCCGCCATCGGCTCCACACCAGGCCCCGGTTGCGGCTCAATGCTGGGCCCCGGTTGCGGCTCCCTGCTTGGCCCCGGTTGCGGCTCCCTGCTGGGCCCCGGTTGCGG
Source organism: Allygus modestus (assembly GCA_963675035.1). Taxonomy (NCBI): domain Eukaryota; kingdom Metazoa; phylum Arthropoda; class Insecta; order Hemiptera; family Cicadellidae; genus Allygus; species Allygus modestus. The sequence continues at coordinate 89,258,785 of OY776116.1, forward strand.
TTCCCTGCTGGGCCCCAGTTGCGGCTCCCTGCTGGGCCCGGTTACGGCTCCCTGCGGGGCTCTGGTTGAGGCTCCGCGCTAGGTGCTGGTGGCGGTGCAAAGTGGTCTCGGACGAGGTACAACACGACGGGACAGCTGCGCATCTGTTAGTGGTCCCTGTTGTGGTAGTGGATGAACTCCCTGTCGCAGAAGGCGCAGCGGAACCTGGCTGCGAGGGCCTCCAAATCTCCTCCATCTACAACACATAATAACAGTTACTCCACTAATAAAACGAAAGGTAGAACATTAAGGGGCGTGGACGTAATGTCGGGAGGGGGGACCTTGATAG